>CM040243.1:181753719-182353719 GCA_022545495.1 Chrysanthemum lavandulifolium
AACCATAACAACAAGGTGGCATATAAGTGGAATTCTAGAGAGAAAGTTAGAGGTTTAGGGAACTTAGTGAGAGAAAGTGAAAGATATTATTATGAGCTCCATTCTCTACCTTGGGAGGTAGAGTATTTATAGTCTTACATAAATCGCCACACATCGGGCATGGATCGGGGCATACGGTGGGTAAAGACCGTCAGTCCTCCACGGTGTTGCTTAACTAAATACTACTTAAATTAAAGAACTACGACTACGAGCTTTCTAACGATTACATATACTTGAGGTGACCGACTCTTTAATTCACGGAATTTCTAATTCCTAACAATCTCCCCAAGGAGGTCACCTCAATCATGTACCAAATTACATTGAATACAACTAGATAATACATTAACAATTGATCTTGCATTCTTGATGTAGTCCTTTGCTCTAAGCTCGTAGTCATTGATTCTTCACATTGCATGTTTGGTTACTCCAAGTGGAGATCTTTTCTTGATCCATGTGATGATAAATTTGAGCCATCTTTTGAGATCATCGACTATAAAAAAATCTCGAGACATCCTTTGTGGTGTTGGTATTATGTGATGTTGTGACTTTAGGACCGACATGCTCACATACGGATCATGATATCTTCTCATCGGTGGCGGAAGCTTTAGTTGATTCATGATATTGGCGGCAGCGTGAAGCATGGAGTGAAAATATCAGTCGGTGATGCACTAATCATGATTTCTTTTGAGTTGAATGTGTTAAGTGAGCATGCGGCTATGGATTGACCGCTTCATTACGATCGGTACAAGCGTCGGGCGTACACATACAACAGTTAACAGCAAATACACGAAAGTGTCTTTGATCACTTTCGTTGAATTGAGGTACCGACCCGCGGTTCCCGTTGATCGATACAAATCTTGCTGTGATCGGTATAATTCAAGAATTTCCTTGACGGGGTTTCGCATTGCTCTATTTGTTCTCAACCGGAACATCTCAAAGAGACAACACGGAGTGAGTGAACCATGAATTTTAAGTCCAGCGATTGATGAAAAGAGATTTGAAAACAATCGTGTATTGCTCGATAGAAATTGTTTTTGCAATACAACGAAGGTTTTATTGAAAATCAATTATCAATCATAAAAACACCTTTGATTTGAAAAATGAGTACTGCGGTCGATGTGCTAGAAAAAAGTTTTTAAGCGCAGCGACCGGTTTTCAAAGGTATCCAGTCGATCCATAACTTTGAACCGAGGATTGATTCAAGAGATTGAATCCCCATTGTTTACATTCGGTTGTCACATGGTTGATCCATACAATAGATCTCACATGCCACCTACCGGGAGCTTGTTTGATGTTGGCTCGAGGGCTTTCCATCTTCATTGTGAATATGTATACATCACTCGGATGTTCGGCAATACCACAAGGATAATCGTGGGACTCAAGATATAATCTGTCTTTCCACATTGTGTGAAAGCAGAGAGTCTTCATTGAAAGTGTCCTAATGAGATTTATTGATGATCTCGTGGCTCTAGACTCAATTTGTGCATATTTGGATCCTGTGTGGAGACTAGGGAGAGGTCTCCTTGATATCAACAATCTCTAAGAGAAAGTCGATAGATAATGTCGGTTCCCGTGAGAATGAAACAAGTCCTTTAAGAGGAACTTGAGTGGTTTGGAAAGTTGAAGTGCGATGCGTCACTTTGGGTCCATGACGTCTTGTCTTCAATACCGATGTTACCATCGGTAGCATATGAATTGAACCCGGTTTACGCCCTAAGGTTGAATAATTGGAGGGCTATTTGTTTTCACCTTTCCTCATTCAATTCTTTTAATTCTTCAACCCCTTGGTGCATACCGAGACTTCATAGCTAGAACCTTGTTGGGTTTATTCGATTACTAGCTCGGTCTTAGTCCGCACTCTTCCCGTATCTCATTTTCTCCTTTTATCATCATACCTAAGGACTTCTACACTAACTAGTGGATTGTCCCGGGTAGATCCCTCGGTTACGGCGGATCATGGGAACACATACCTAACCTTATCATCCTTATATCACCGTACATAAAGTAAAGTTGGTCGGTCTATTTGGTATTGTTCATCGCCATTGGAACCAATTGAAAACCATTTGAAAATCAATTCGGATACTTGTGATATATTATCAAAGCATTTTGTACTGAATTGTTTTGATATTTTAAACGAGAACTCCCCTCAACATGTGCATCAAATATTTGAAAAGTTTTGCACATGGAGGCAAGAGAAAAATTAACTTCTTTGATTACCATTTTCTAAAGATATCAACATCACTTCCCCGATCAAATCAAGAAGATAAAGCATTTCGGGAAGGATGAGGTTTCCATAAATTTGCTCCCCCTCAATATGTGCCTCGAGGTTTGAAAAGAGTTTTGCACATACTAGAGGAACTTGCACATGAGATAAGTTGATCACATTTCGGATCATTGGTTTAAGATAGATGCTCCCCCTCAACATGTGCATGGAAAATTTGAAATCGTTTGTCACATGTGAGGCGAGGATAGCATGTACATCCTTATAAAACCATTTACGAATTATCGGTTTAAATCCAATTTAAATCACATTCTCCCAGATCACAATTATCAAATCATTTGAGATTTGTGATCTCTTATAATTAAATTGATTTTGAAGGATTTTAAGGGAATTGTGACTTGATTATGAAAGTGTTTGAGCCCGATAAGGATCGGATTTTAAGACTTT
This sequence comes from Chrysanthemum lavandulifolium, assembly GCA_022545495.1. Taxonomy (NCBI): domain Eukaryota; kingdom Viridiplantae; phylum Streptophyta; class Magnoliopsida; order Asterales; family Asteraceae; genus Chrysanthemum; species Chrysanthemum lavandulifolium. The sequence continues at coordinate 181,756,427 of CM040243.1, forward strand.
AAACTCCATTGATAAAACATGCATGTATATCTTTTGAAAACAATTTAATGCCAAATAACTTTTTAATTTAATTGAAATCATTCTCCCCTCAATCAATGACATAGGTTGTTGATTGAGATAAGATTTTACAGATAAGTCCCGATGATTATCAAAAATAGAGAGAGTTATTTTTCAAAGCATTTGGTTTCGTGAGATAAATGATTATAGAATCGAGCATGGAATTTGAAAACATGGTAAAACATGGCTCTGTTCTTTCTTTTAAAAGCGGGTTATTACGAAAATGACAATAAACCATTTCTCTTTCTCCCAAAATATATTTTGATTTTTTTTTTTTTTTTTTTTTTTTTTTTTTTTTTTAGGAATTGAACAACATCTAAAGTCCGTGTCATTCTTTGAATGACGGCAAAAAATCCGTAGATATTATCGAGCCAGGAAAGAAACATGACAAAATGACAATATTTTTGAAGATTTTTGAATTTTCAAATTTTTTATGGATTTTGAAAGTTATATATTTTCTATTTGATTTTTGAAGGTTTATAATTTTGTATTTTGTTTTCAAATAATATTAACAAGAGATAGATGACGATAGACCTTTACTCCTCGTCTTCCTCACGAAGGCGTTTGAGAGTTTACGGTTGAAGGCTTTTCAAACCAAGTCGTGGAAGAATAAACTCAAACGTTCTCTTGGAAGAGCTTTGGTGAAGATGTCGCTAGCGATATTGAGACCTCACAAAATATAGTTCCACCACACCTTTTCTACTTGTTCACTGATGAAATGATGTCGAATATCGATATGCTTTGCTCTTGAGTGTTGAGCGTTGTTGCATGAGAGCAATAACACTTTATTATCACGATGCGGAGGATTTTGTTGAATTCAAAGCCATAGTCGGATAATTGAGATCTCATCCATAAGATTTGAGCACAACAAGATGACATGGCTATGTATTCACCTACGTAGAGAAATAAAGTACTCATTTGCTTCTTTGAAGACCGACTCACAAGCTTATCACCCAAAACCGAGCACCTCCGACGTGCTTGACGGTATCTTGACACCACATGATGCGCATGCATATCTTTGTTAGTGACATACGGTGTCTTTTGGGTACCAAAGTCCCATATTGATGGTTCCTTGGAGATACCGAAAGACCCGTTTAACCGCTTCAAGGTGCTTTTTAGTAGGCTTAGCACGGTATCGCACACATGCAAACAACGAACAAGATGTACGGTCTACTAGGCGTGAGGTGCGTCGGGATCAATCATACTACGATATTTTGTTTGGTCAATCATGATCCACGAGAGGTCCTCATCTAGTTTGGTTCGGTCAATCATGGGGGTGTCAGCGAGTCACTTGAATCAAATCCAAATTTCTTTAAGATCTCGATTGCATATTTAGATTGATTTATGAAAATGCCTCGGGACTTTGTGAAATTTGTAATCCCAAGAAAATGACATTTTTCCCATCATTGACATTTGAAACCTTGAACTCATTTCATTTGAAAAAGCGATCACATTCCATTGGGTGCATCGAGGCAAAAATAATATCATCAACATAAATTTGAACATGAATTAAATGTTTGCGACTTCACGGTGAACAATGTAGGATCATTGCTCCTTTGATGAATCCGGTTGATAGAAGAAACTTTGTGATGTATCATACCATGCCCTTGGAGCTTGCTTTAAACCGTAAGAGCCTTCTTCAAGCGATAAGCGTGAGTAGGATGCTCTTGATTCACAAATCCTTCGGGTTGGTGGCGTGAGCGACTTCTTTAAGATCTCCGTTCGAAATGCCGTCTTCACATCCATCGATGAACTACCATATTCTTACTAGCGGCGTTAGCGAGAAAGATTTTGATTGCCTCGATTCGAACAAGCTGGAGCAAAAGATTCTTCAAAGTCTATACCCTCCTCTTGACGATATCCTTTAGCAACTAATCGAGCCTTGTTCTTCAACACATCACCATGCTCATCAAGTTTCACTTTGAAGATCCATTTAAGAGAAATAATCATAGCACGATCTGGGCGGTACTAACTCCCATACATCAAGTCGATCAAACTCATGAATTTCATCTTGCATGGCATTGAACCGGCTATCTTCATTCATGGCGGTTTTAACATCTTTTGGTTCGATCTTAGATAGTACGGAGTTGAAGAAACACCATAAGGCATCGGTTGCAAGTTGTTTCGGGTTGATACGGACGAGAGGGATTTCCAATGATGTTGTCTAATGGATGATCGTGAGTCCATTTTACGAGGTGTTCATGTGGCGGTTGTTGAGGCCGAGGTGGTGAGTCGATGTCTCGAAGAAGATGGTTACGATGATGATTCGGGAGTAGCAAATATGTTTTCAAATGGAGCATCTTCGGGGTAGCAAAGGGATTAACTTCATCATTGATGCGAAACATTTCCATGATGTACATCGAAGAATGATGATTTGTTGATGAGGCGAAGGATCGACAGGGTGCTTCTTGACTTAAAGATATTGAGGCCGAGGATTGACTTCATTCAGGAATATGAGCATCCTCATTGTAGGGATCAACACCTCATTAGTAATTGAATCATCAGTTCATCAAACATAGGATCAAACAATTTCTTTAAATCATCTTGGATGGAGGTACATATGGAGTTTCTTGAGAAGAGTTTGGAACAAGAGATGAACCAATGGGATTTGTTTTGATGTGCGGGTCTGGTGGAGTGTCGGGAGCCATTTGACCGATCGACTCATCAAGCGTAGCGTGGTGTTTCCATGATATTTTGGGTTCTTTTGTTTGTAGATTCGGTATCCTTTTTGTTTGGTGCATATCCTACAAATACTCAATGTCGACTTTAGCCTAAGTTTGCCTAAGTCTTGACCCTCATTAGTTGGATAACACAATGCACCAAACACGAAGGAAAGATAGATTAGGTTTTACTGTTGTGGACAAGTTCATATGGAGTTTTTCCATGAGCAGTGTGAATCGAAACGATTTTGTGTGTAGCATGCAGTGGAAATTGCTTGACCCGGAGAAACATTGGAACCTTTGAGTAGATCGGCATTGTTCTGCGGCTTCAACAAAGTGCGATTTAGTCTTTCAACTACACGTTACATTGAGGAGTTCGCGGTACACTTCTTTGATGGGCGATTCCAATGCTTTCATAGAATTCACTAAGTTGTTTGTTGACAAACTCGGTTCCATTGTCTGTTTTGATAATTCAGCGGTTTGTTAAGTCGAACTGCAATTGTTTGATGAGTTTGATGATGATATTGGGAGTTTCATCCTTTGTCCTTAAGAACTTGACCCGGTGAATCTAGGTAATCATCAACCACAACTAACACATATTTCTTCCCAAAGATATTACTGCACCTCATTGGTCATAAATCCATATGAATCATATGAAGAACTTACGTGACGAGTTAGTAGGTTTAGGTTTATGGGCATACTTCTTGCTTTTTCCCAATTGACATCTTTGAACAAAGATGATCCTTTTCATACTTTAGTCTAGGTAAACCTACAACTAAATCCTTTGGAAAGATCATTGATGGTGCGAAGTTCAAGTGATTGAGGCGACGATGCCATAACCATGATTTTGTTTTGAAGCCTTTGATAACAAGCGATTGGAAGACCTCATCATGTCATCGATAGAGATGGTGTAAAGATTTGAGCCACGAGTTCCTTTTAGCAGTTCCTTACCATTAAGATCTCTAACAAAGCGGTATGTTTTACGAAGGCTACTTCTAGATCGAAATCACGAATTGACCAACAGAGAACAGATTATGACCAGACCTTCCACATAATATACTCTAGAGATGACACTATCACCCGTAACGTAATCTCCATAACCCATAATAGCACGAAATGATCATTACGAATCTAACGGTCCGATGAATTTGCTCGCGGTTCATGAGCGCGACCGGTCTCAGTCATATGCTTGGAGCGACTGAGTCCGGTACCACGAGCGATTTGAGCGATCTGCAGTTGAACACGAACAAGAATGGATAAGCGGATAATTGGGATCCCCATGCAAGAATGGGTTCCATTTGGTTAGTAACAATGTTTGAACACCCGCATCGAAATAGAAGCATTCATATCGAGAAAGTGAGGCAATGGAATCATTGTGAATGGATCTGATACTAGTGTCGATTATTAGCCACATGCCTGCGGTGTGATCACTTCTTAAGGGAATAGTTCTACCGGTGAGGCATCCATTTACTAGTGGGCATTCTCGATTAGTCTTATGACCAGCAATATCAATAAAAGCCTATTTTCTTGAATGTTCTTCCTGTGGGTTTCCTTTGTTTTCTAACTTTCTTTCGTTTTGCCTTTTAGCCTTTTTAGCATGAATGTTACCATTAACAATATTAATGGACAATTAACATCATTAGGCGAACATTAACACCACATTCATGATTAGAAAGCGAATTCAAGCGGACATCGATTACAAGGTTTGCAAATAGTATTAGAATACGAATTAATTACGATGCGCCTATGGCTAATACTAGAATCAACACGATTCGTTTTATTCGATTCAAGCTTAAAGTTCCTAGATTGTTCTTCTACTCTTTTCCGATGCACATTCTTAGCTTGCGAGGTCCTATCATTCCTTGTATTGTCTTGAGACTTTGACTGCTCCCTTTAATGTCACCGATTACTCTGTAGAGGAATGGGAACATTAGTTGGTTTAACTACTCTTTGCATCACTGTTTAGATGTCTTTGGGATCTGAACTATATCGAGTGCACTACGGTTTACATTCTTACAACTAGAGTGCGAGATTTGTACTCTAGAAGGCACATGAGTTCTCTTTCTTAGCATTGTGGATCTAGAATCGAACTACTTAAAGGCACACTCGGTTCACATTCAAAACATTGGGAATCGAGTGCATATCATACTTGGCATTAGGCATCGAGCATGGAATCAAAGGGTTAACTCTCACCTAATGACTTTGGGCATATTGTGATCAAGCATTCTAAGATTTCTTGAGATCGTTTGGCATATAAGCATGCATGTCCAATTGCATTATCATGAGGTTTCTCTAACTTATCCTCTTCAACAATCTCGCGCGAGACATTCTAGGCAATCCTTAAGGGATGAGAAGTATGTTTGAATAGCAAGTTTGTTGTTCCTTAGATGAGGAGGACATAAGTCACGAGACAAAGCATATTTATTACAAGAGTGAACCTTTGATCCACCATTCTCCCCATTGGTCATTGGCATTTTCCTTTTACACGACTCTTGATTCTCAATTTCCTTTTGCAATGAAGCTATTTGTTCGTTGTTTTTTTGTTCTGAGTGACTTTAGTTGATTCAAATAATTCATTGAAATGACGTTTAACCTTTTCATTTTCTTCTAGAAAACTTTCATTTTCCTTTGTAAAGCATTTACTAGGTTTTGAAGATGAAACGTTTGAGAATTCGAGAATCTAAAGGAGGAGGCATTTGGGAGCTGTCATATTGTTCGTTTGACCCTTTAATTGAGAGATTTGGGCTTTCAACTTTACGATCGTGTTGCCTTGAGCTTGAATCATTCATCACGTTTGTTAATTTGAAAAGCGCATCAAACTACGGAGCATCGACGATGTCTTGATATTTGAAGTTTTGACATTTTCTTTAAGATGTTTATATTTCGGTTGTAAATTAAAATGCTCAACTTCTAGTTTAGAAAATGTTTAACCAAATTGTCGTGATCATCGACTCAATTTTCTCGTTTAGTTTAAATTAGTTTTTCAAGCTCAATGACACGATCATGAGAGACTTTCGGGGCAAGAGATAGTTCATGAAATTGGGAAACATTAATAGAGTAATTTGAGGCGATGAAAAAATATCTTGAGCAATACATTCGATAATAAGAGTCTCATTTAAGGTATGCAAGTTCTTCCTCTCAATCTCATTATATTTTAGTGCGCTCGTAATCACTAACTTCACTACCATTGCATCAAATTCCTTTTCCATTCCACTTGATATCGGTTTCTACCCCTTTTAAGACTCTCAAAGTGATCTTTCGAGAAGTTTAAAGAAAGGCATGACCTCGGTTAAATAACATTCTTTCATTTGTTCAAAACCCTTTCTCCGTCGGTTATACCGATGGGTGTGATCCTTTTCTTGCAAGTTTTCTCAAAATCAACAAGCAGTTGAAATATAACGTATTGGCTAATTAATGTCTTGCTTTTGGTGGCAATTGTTCGGGTACAAGATGCATTGGTGTATTAGGAGGATACACGGTCGCTCTAGGCATTTTCCAAAGGGAGGTTTGTTTCAACAATATTTTCCGCTTTACTTATCTAAATCCTTTTCCAAAGACTTGTTCGAGTCAACAATGTTTGAGGCTTAAACTTGTTCAAGGAAATCCAGTTTTCCTTCTTGTAGTCATGAGGAGTGATAATTATTTTTCTCTTTGCATTTGGGATCATTTTGTTTCTTATTCATTTTTCCTAGTGATTTCATTTGATTTCTTATCTTCCTCGGTGCACTCAACGCAACTAGGTTTACGCCTAGGCTTAAGGATTTCATTACCATCATAAAGCACCTTATGAGCATTTCTAGCCTTTTAATTACCTCTGGATTTGGTTCCTCAACAAGGGAATGCTATGCTTATCGCTTAAGACACGATGTTTAGTGACCATGTGAGCAGTCTGAATGGTGTTTCCTTGTATGTACAACTTGTTTTCAAGTTTGTTTTCAAAGTTTTGATTAGAAAAATCTCTCAAGAGTTTTGATTCCTTTGCATTAAATTCTTGCTAAGCATTTTCACATTTTCTTGAAGTTCTTGTTTTGCTTATTTGTTTTAGAAAGTTTTCTTGCAAGGAATTTAATTCTTGTTTCAATACTTCTTCTCTAAACTTACTTTTTCTAATTCTTGTACACTTGGTCATCCATTTCACGCTCACGGTGGTCAACTCAAATTTAGCACGTTGTTCATAAATAGCAACACGTTCTTTATAGGCATTTAGTTCGAAATTACGGAATCATCGGGGCACATGCGGTGTATTCATAAAAACATAGTCATTGTTGATGCGGAAGATGCATCACTTGGTACAACTTCACTTTCACTTTGTTTCACATATTGATCATATGGGACAATATCGATATTACCCATATTTTCAATATTTGATTCAATAGTTTCGATTGATTGTACTTTGTCATGCATCTGTGCACATCGACATCATCGTATAGTTTAATACCTACGAGATGAGCTTGTCATGGGATGGGCCGACAAGTGGTGAAGAAGAGACCTTGGGAGAAACCATTGGAGAAATGCTAGCCATAAAATTGTGTGTCGTGTAGGTCCATCATCCACATCAGTCGTATGCATCACGGTCGGCGACTTGAAAGGCATTCGATGATTGTGACCTATCTCCTGAATAGGTTGCTCATCCATCTGCATCATAGGTCTTGGCATTGCCTCGGCAAGAAGCAGCAATTCCTCTTCATTCAAAGCATCACCATTGTCCCGAGCTTGTGCGGTGACATCTTATCTCGAAGTAATCGGCGTTACGTGGGCGCTTTGGAGATGTGCGTTCCTTGCAATGTGTCCGTTACCACCGCAGTTATAACATTTGATTGGCTTAGCTTGACCTTGGTTACCATTCCTTCCTCGATTACGGTTGCCAACATAACCTCTCGACTCCACCTCTTCCACGATCATCTTGTCTTTCTGAACTGGTTGCACCACGATCCTTCCATCTTTAACGGTGGCTTGATTGTGTGGGTTAGATCTGTTACGAGGTTGTTGTTGGTTTGTGGGAGAGAATTCATGTTTTGACTAATGAGAAGAGCTAGTTGATTAATGAAGTTACCAGCGTGTGCATCGGCATCGACTTGTTTGAACATAGGATCAAGAATGAGTTTGTGATTACCATTACCCAAGGTATGACTTGTGATGCTTTGGTTGTGATTCCGATGTTTGAGTAGAAAGTTGTTGAGTCATTAGGCGAGCTTGTCTCTCCTGGTTGGTTTTGAGCGATTGAGAATCAATTTTTCAAACATAGCATGTCTCTCATTCGAAGGAGGAAGGCATAGAGTTGCTCATAGTTTGTATTCTTCAATCCTTTAGTGAGCTTCACAGGTGACAAACTTGTGCCATTCGGGATTCATGTTGTTCACAAATTTTGAGTTCGGTGAATGTTAGGCATAGTCATTACGATGTTCCTCATGTCATTCACTAACTTATGAAATCTCACATAGTACTCATAGACATTCTCATCTGGTTTCATCTTGAAGTGCTCAAATTCGTCATAGAGTTGGGATTCTCATCTTCCATAGTTAATTACGAACACGAGAGAAGCATCTTAACATTATCCCAAGCGCCTTTGCATCGGTGTTATGATTGATCGACTTGTAGATGTCTTTAGGAAGACCTTGAAGAACAATGTTTGAAGCCACGATATCGCATCGAATCTCTTTTATCCTTATCATCAAGCTCATCATACATCTTAGGTGCATCCATTCCGTAAGCAGAGTACCATCTTCATTAGTATCAAGTATGTCTCTAGTCGTCTCAACTCGATATGGTCCTTCATCAATGGATTTGAGAATGTTGACACCATTTTCCTTTCCAAGGCAATACAATCGATTCGTTGAGCCCAAGAATCGTAGTCGATTCATCAAGCATGGGTGGGCGAGTATCTCGAGCCGGTGGCTTGAACATCCTCGACAGCGATGGAGATGATAGTAGGGCGTTGATAGACATGTTAACAGATTATCACGGATTTTATAACTCTATGATTCAACCGGAAATAGATTCTTTCACGAGTTTTACTAAATCAAGAGAAAACCGTAAACAATCACTCAAGTCGCTGAAGATAATGCACTAAGTCGCTAACACTTAATTCGCTACAACACTAAGTCGCTCACACGGTCCCAAGTCGCTAGACAAATGCAAGTCGCTAAGTAGTAACTCGCTGGGCCTCAAGTCGCTAGCAAAATTTTGGCGACAATTAGCTACTCAAGTCGCTAAAGATACAAGTCGCTAAAGAGCAACTACTACGTGCCAAGTCGCTACCACCAAGTCGCTACTCGTAGTGGAGGTCCACTACTTGTCTTGTAACTCGCTAGATCTAAGTCGCTAGATGCAGGCTGTAACTCGCTACAAATTTGTAAAGCAAGTCGCTACGAAGAAAGTAATCCGTGAGTTAAGTCGCTAGCAAGAAAAAACCACATAAACATCACTTTTCAATCCAAAAACAACCCAACCAAGATGATTTAAGCTTACCAAATGAAAACCTACACACTTGTGATGATTCTAAACACAAAAGTACTAACAAAATCCAAACTTTAACACAAGAAATCAACCAAATGATGCAAAAACCACTAAACTTTTCAAACTCAAAACCACCTAAAACCACTAGAAATCCAAAGATGTGCAAGATAGGATCTAACCATGGCTCTTGATACCAATTGTAGGATATTAGTTTTCACATACATCAAACCATAACAACAAGGTGGGCGTATAAGTGGAATTCTAGAGAGAGAAAGTTAGAGGTTTAGGGAACTTAGTGAGAGAAAGTGAAAGATATTATTATGAGCTCCAACTCTCTACCTTGGGAGGTAGAGTATTTATAGTCTTACATAAATCGCCACACATCGGGCGTGGATCGGGCATACGGTGGGTAAAGACCCGTCCAGTCCTCCACGGTGTTGCCAACTAAATACTACTTAAATTAAAGAACTACGACTACGAGCTTTCTAACGATTACATATACTTGAGGTGACCGACTCTTTAATTCACGGAATTTCTAATTCCTAACAAAAACTCTATCCGAATCTACTTCATCGGCGCCAAGCGGACTATGAAATCAACACCAATGCGTGAGCATCAATCCAGTTGATCCCATACTATTCTCGAATCTTTGAGTTAGTTGACCGGTGGTAGCTCGAATGTCAAGCGATCGCAACACTTGCCTCTCACGAAGGTAAATTGCTTGAAGCCTTCTTTGGAATATCAACTCAAATCAAGCATGCGAGAAGAAGGCGAAGGCGAAAGCGTCCAGCGCGACGATGAAGATAAGGATCGGGATAAGAATGACGAGCATAAGCGCTCGAAGAAGTCTAGTGAATCATCTTCTATGCAACCTCCACCCAAGCGAACTCCGGCACAACAAAGGTCTCCTCCTCGTTCTTCTCTGAAAACCTCGAGGATTCTTACGAGTTACCACCGAGACTCGAAAACGGTGATCACTTTGAGTATCTGGGTGGTGACGATGAGAATTCCATGAGCCCCAACAACAACCCCTCACCAGACAAAGTACGAAACCGAATCCTCATCTAGGCCTAAGAAAAGAAGAAGAAGGCACCCAAGGTGATGTCGTATCATGGCTAGATGAAGATAACACTAAAGAATTTGAATGGTTTCTACACTTGTTAACTCCACCTATCCGGTGAAGGTCAAGATCGGTAGATGGTAATACATTGGAGCATGCTAAGATCTGCAAGAAAAATTCCGAGTAAAGAAGATGACGAAATCGAGTTGAGGCGAATCAAGAATGAAGCTTTTCAAGCTGTTAAAAGATAGCTCGGAAAAGTGCCATCGGTCGAATATCACCTTGAAAACATTGCTCGAGCTATGTCTAACAACATGGATTGGCTCAACCCGAAGCAAACATCGACTTCACCAAATGGGACAACCCTCCATATTACACCGGCGGTCGAAACCTCTACCAACAATTGGGCAACCAGATGAGCCTAGGATTCCATTCCAATATTTCTTCAACAAAGACTTGGTATTTCTTCTACATGGTGGCGATGGTTCAAGGAAATCGCTACATCTCGACACTTCCATTCCGTGACCATATACTCTAGCGCATAGCCATCGAGAAAGAGCTAACCACGTGTTCTCCGACAATGTGGCGGTATGACCGTGATGCCTTTGTATGGGATTCACCATTGGCGGGCAAAAAATCTACTACTGTTGCCGCCAGTTCGAAGTCTCAACATGAAGTGTTCAAGACTAAGGTATAATTGCCATCAAACACGTTGATCTTTCGTCCAAATGGGACTACACTTTTCTCAAGAATATTGTGGTCAAAAGGCAAGGCGAAAGGGATTATGCATTCTCTGAAGGCGACTTTGAGAATTTGTCTATCAGCGACATTGAAGACATGTACCTTGCCAAAGTGCGGTCGCATGAGACAATTTTCAAGCGAAGTACAACGTGAATTCATCAAGTCATTGCTCATCTTCATCAGACGCATAGTCATCAAAGAGCGTGTAGAGATCTCCGACTGCGGTTGAATCTTATCGGACCCATATCAACTTCACTCCACCTCATTAGATCTTCCAGGCATCAACCGACTTCCACAATACACACTCGTCGGCAAACCATTCGGCGTCGTTTATCGCGATGAACTTCAAGGAAATTGCTTGATGGCGTGTAGAGATCTTCACAAGTTTGGGGATCGCACTTTGAAGAAGGTTAGGGACGGATTGGCTTATCGGTTGATGGCGATACATGAAGGCATAGGGTCTCAGCGATGGAACTCGGGGACGGAAGGGATGTGCGAGAGGATCATCGAATGATTAATGAAAGGTTGTATCGGCGGGATCGATTCGGAACCTTGGAAAGCTTTGTTGGTGGTCGACCAGGGATTAACATCACCGGCTATCAGCATACTGCTCGCACTCCAGCAACATCCTTTGGACTTCACGGTACCCCTTGAACTACTTCTTTCATTATTACTTTGGATGTAGGATTTATTATCACAATGGCTTGTGCACACATAATGTACAACCGTAATTGTCGAAAGGACCACGTGAGTGCGCCTCGGTGCCACATCCTTATAAAAGGGCGAAAGCTTCTTACTTTTGAGTAAAACCTATCAAACCTTTCATTTTCAAGGTTTTGCTCAAAAGAACAAGTACTTCCCGTATGATTTTCAAAACCTCAACCGTTTATATCACTTGTTGAGGGGAGTATTTGAAATAAAACTTTGTTCACAAATTGTTCACGATGGTCATCTTCCCAACACTCGAAATGGTCATATTTATTCTCAACTTTTCAAAAATAACATTTTATATGCCATTTTGAGGGAGAAAATTATGTGATAAGAAATATGTTGTGTAAATGCAAATGAATCTTTGTGCTATAGACTTAACCAGCGAATTGACGGTATAGCGCTAGTAATTCGAAAAGACTTGTCTGGACCGGTAATAATTTCAAGCTAGTTAAGCTAGAATGTAGCGTGTCTCGCAAAGGACTTTTCCGAGTAGAAAGTACCATTGAGAAACTCTTGGTGACATGAACTCGGCGGGTTTGACAACCTTCGAGGCTTGTCTACACCTTCAGTAGTTATTAGAGCTAGTTGTCACCTAAAAGCGACAATGTAACTCTTTAACTATACAGCGTGCTTGTGTCTCATGAGGATTGTCTATCTTGAGTTGATCAATTCATAAAGTGCGTGCTCTTTCCTCACTAAGCATATTTCCGTAAAAACTCTTAAGCACATGTGGAGGGGAGTATTTACGCAAAATATTTTATTACGATGGTACAAAATGTTTTCAATCATAAACATTGTAAGAGATTTTCTTAAAAATTGGTTTTATGGCAACATAGGTTAGTCAAGGAGTTATAAGGTGACTAAGGTTAGGAATAACTGTCCTATGATCCGCTTGAGGGGAGGGATCTACCCAGGACATCACAAATAGTTAGTACTTAGAAGTCGATGCGATGCAAAACCGTCAGTTTTCTCACATGGTGACCAACTTGTGAATGTGGCAACCGAAAAACTTAAAACAATTTGAAGCACAAATGCAATAAGGATCGGGGGTATAGGGTCTCCCGGGTCGTTATGTCCCATGAGCTATGCAATGGATCAACTCGGCGTATAGTGATCGAGAATTTGAGCGGGAAAAGGATTTGGAATTATTATAACTACGGAAAAGGACATAAACTACAAGGGCTAAAATGCAACTTAAAGGAAATTAAAAGATAAAATCTATTAAATAAGCGCTATCACTATTTTAAAATTGATGAGCGTTTAAAATCTAAAACTTACGTTTAAATTAAAAGCGTAAGCGTACAAAATAAAAGTGAAACTTATACAATATAACTCCTAAAAATATGAAAATACATTTTACAATCCTAATGATAAAAGAAACTTTTGAGAAAAAGAAAATTATTTTTATGACTATTTATTTATTTATTATTAATTAAAAACTATTTTAACTATTTAATAATTACCTAAAATACAAGAAAATAGGAAATAAAGCTAGAAAAATAAAATTATGAAATGGAAAAGTCTAAAATATCAAAGAGAATTTTCAAAACTATTTTGTATTTTTACGATTGTTTTCTATTTTTATGAATTTTAAACTATTAAAAACTAATTAAATTACTAAAATTACCAAATAAACTATGAAAAATCATAAAATTACTTTTTTACTTTTTATATTTATCTAAACCTAAGAAAATTGAAAAATTATTTTTTGAAGTTTTTCGAATTATTTGTATTAAAAGTATTTAAAAATGCCTAAAAGCAAATTAAATGAGGAAAAATAGAGAACAGTCTTTGGAAAAATATGAAAAATTCAGGGAAAATCTAAAATAATATTCGAATCTAGGAAAATATAAAAACTAGGCTAATGTGCAAGAATTTGGATACAGTAGTGAAATGGTCTTGCGAATAAGCACTTAAGATTAAGCTATAAGTCGCAACAAAGAACCAAATGATCACGGGACCTATTTTAAGCCAAAAATACTTTAATGCAACCTAATTAAACTATTCTAGGCCTCGGAAGCTAGGAAACAAGCATTTGGTATGAATGGTTCTTAAAAGCCAAAAGCAGTTTCTACGCTTTGACTTGCGACTTATAAATAAGCTCTTGAAATAGCCAAAATCCTAAAAGCAGATATCACAACCTCAAGAGGACCTAGCAAAAGGCTTGTGAACCAAATATCGACTACTACAAGCTCTTATGAGCTTATGAAGAGATCGCAAGATCTTGTCACAACTTTATTATGCGATCTTGAGGGCAAAGGGAGCTAATTGGACGACTTATTTGGACCATGTAAGAACTTGAAAAAATTCAACAAAATTCATTTTAACAAACTAGACCAACAGAACTTATCAAGCCTAAATTTTCACTTTAATTGGACCTAAAATGAACCCATGAAAAATCTATGCATTGGCCAATGGCCGACTTTTAATTTTGACTTTTGATAAGAACATGGAAGGTTGACTTGTATGAAGTTTGATCATGATTCATGAGCCGAAAATGACATTATAAGGTTAGATGAAGCTATAGCAAGCGTGGTTATGACTTTTAAACATAAAACAAGAGTTGGATTTGGTAAAATCACATGATTGAGTTGCTAGATTTCATGAAATGGAATTTTGACTTAAAGCATTCTAGGGTGCAAATAGGTAGCGAATTGGTTTCAAATGAGCATAACAAGCTTAAGACTACAAGATTAAACCACTGACCATGCCTAAAGGTCAGTTAATGCAGCAATCCCAAACACCCTTACAATCATTAATTTGCAAAAATAAAGAAGCTAACTACTAGATTATCATATGTCATTGATCAAACTGAGATTACATGGTCATTATACAACTATATAAACACATTAAAACTAGTGGAGATCACAGATGCACCTATAACCATAAAATGTAAAAACTGACTTGAAACTTGCAAATGAGAAACTTTACTAACCACTGAATCCAGCTATTGCAGGCCAAAACCAGAACCCAAAATCAATGTATTAAACCATTTCCAACCCAAATCAGAGGTCTGCAACACCAGTAACCAGTTCCATAGCAATTTAAGCTTTCTGTTGACTTTCATTGACCATGAGACATTTTGCTTGATTTTTCACTTAAAGCTTATCAAAAGCTGTTAGAAGCTTTGATACACTAGATTGAGCTTAAAAATAAGCTAATAGAAGCTTAAACATAAGAAGATGTAACTGAACATTCCAACAGTGAACTGAAATTTTTGAGACTAAAGTGAAAACTTAAATTGATAATTAAAAGTACAATATACTGATGTCTTAACTTGAATGAAATACAATTGACCTGAAATTACAACATTTTAGCTTAACTAGAACAGGAATTTAAAAAAACGACATTTAAGAAAATTTTATATAAACTAGCTACTACTTTCTTGCTTCCATCTTCCTTCTCTTTATACCCAATCTCATTCTCTCTCCATTCTGAATAGTTCCCACCATATTCTTGACCCTTGGATGAGTAAAGCGATCTTGGCCATTGAGTTTGTTTTGGCGGAAAATGAGTTTCCATATCTTGGACAGGAAAGAGGATGCATTTATTGTGGTGGGATGTTAGGTGAGGTGGGGAGACAAAGGGTGAGGTAGGGTGGGTGGTAGGTGGGTGGAGGAAGTTCAGAACCTGAGTGTCGGGATGACAGGGAAAAGGGGGGCGGGTTAATATTATTTAAAACATGGTATTGGGTTTTGGGTTTGGTCGGGTCAAGGGATTGGACCGGGTAATATGAATTGGGCTAGGGTGTTTAGGTTTGGGCTTGGGTATTATATAAGGTCCGTTTGGTTTGTGAAAGAAATAACACAAGGACCATTTGTGTAACATTTGAAATTCAAGGGACCAAACCTGAAAATTATGAAGATGTAATCCAAGGACTAGTGTTGCCAACCTTTAATAGACCAAGGTCTATTTTGACATTTTTGAAAATTTCCAAGGACTAATTTTGAACATTTTTGGATTTTCAGGGACCAAACTGTAATTTTCTCAAAACTTTTAGATTTTCCACCAAAGGACTAAATATGATAATTTATGTTTCCAAAAGGACCTTTGGTGACTTTTCTTTTAAATTATGTGCTCGGGGTTGTTTTTGACAACTTTTGAAACTTGGGGACTAAAGCGCAATTTTGCAAATTTGATATGTTTTCATCGATTTTGATATTTTGCATTTAAAACTCATAAAACAACGATTTGTGATATTTTGATCATTTTGATGTGTTTCTAAGTGTTTTCGGATGATTTTGCGATTTATTTTGTACAAAATGATGAGTATTTAGACACTCATCAATCCCCACATTGAGATATTGCTAGTCCTAGCAATGATTTGAGAAAACATAATGGATTTTAATCTCTTTACCAAAAGCCATTACTTACGGAGTAGCCAAATGTTTCGGTTCAAGTAAGAACCATGGTACACCGAATAACCATGTGATTTTGAGCAAACCACCGACTTTCAGCGGTTTGATTTTGTCTTTACGAGCCGTACCCTTACGGACTAGCCAACTCTTAGATAAATTATCAATATTATCTTTGGTGGTGATTACCAATTATGGTTTTTCCACGCCTTTACCACAAGCCATAATCTTGCGGGCTAGCCAACTCTTCACTTTTAGGATATGGTGATTTGAATACCATACAATTTTGGGCAAATTGCAAGCCGTCAACGGATTTGAGAAATCTTTACCAAGAGCCGTTTGCTCTGGATTAGCCAATCCTTTTGTCTTCTGAGACATGGCGGATGATAACCAAGATGAATAAGTGTAGAACACTTATTCCAAAAAAAATTTTTGGCCAAAAGCAGGGTTAGGCGGATAAATACATGATAAAATTAGTGAGAATCCCCCCACACTAGAGATGAATATTGCCCTCAATATTCAAAGTGCAAAGCGGTTATGCGAAACAAAAACGTGAAAGGGAAATACTACGACCATTATTTTAAAAGATTTTTTTTTATTTTTTTATTTTTTTTATTTATTTTTTTTATAACATGTGGGCATCACCCCACTTAGGTGGTAGAAAGGGGTGAAAGTCGAAAATATGGGTGAAAACCCATATGGTATGCTCTTGTTTTTGATTTCAGTCGCTAGCTTGACTCGACCCAATTCATTGGTTCTTGGGGAAGCAAAGTGGAAGAAACAATCTCCATCGGACTTTCATTCAAGATGTTTGGACAAACATTTGAAGCGCGAAAGTTCCACACGATGAGATATACATAGAACCGCTCACAAATGGTACATGAAAATCCGGGATCAAAGATAATGTCTTCATTCCCGAAGGAGTGAAGAGCAGGAGAATCACGGGATAGGTGAAGAAGAGATGAAAATCATGATAAACATCATGATTAACTCATCTTCATCTATAGGAGGATCCATAATTTCGAGGATTATGAATCTCATCATTCAAGCTTATGTGATCAAGACAAATCTAGGGGTGTCTAGATCAAAGTAGAATTTATCATACTCCGCGGAGATATGACATGAGTGAGTTCATCCGAGAACTCCATGAAAGTGAATGAATCATATTCGAATTGATATGAGTGGGTTCATGGCGAACTCCTCAAAAGTAAATGATTCATGATCGAGGAGAAATTATGAGAATGAGAAGTGATGCCACTAATCTTCTCTCCGCATTATCAAAAGCAGAAGGCTTTCATTTCGGAATAGAATCATCGGAAGAATGTCACTACCCTTAATGGGGTAGGAGATGAAATAGGTTTCTTTTGAAAGCCTCGATTTTAGAAATGAGAAGACGACATTCAATAATGTTGCTCGAAGAGCTTCATCTTTGATTTCAGTGTCGATAACTTCATCATTCTCTTCTTCTAAGCTAACAAGCTCGGAAGGTAAATCTTCCGCATAAACGATGTCTCCACAAGATAACGAATCATCATTATCGAATCGGAGAACATCTCAACATGATCATTTGGAAGACAAGAGGAGGAGGATATCACACATGATCAAGAATTCCTGTGACTCTCACAGGATTGGGACAAGGTTCTCAACACTAGACTTTATCAATTAGTCCGATTCCTTTTCGGGAATAGTGTCAAGATGCTCGTCCCCCATAATAAGAGAGTGAGTGTGAATCTCGGGTGTGATAGCAGTTGTTTGAGATGGAATCTCAAGCTGGCAGGATATCAATGATCGAGGGAGTTGAGAAGTATTATCTGTAAAAGGATAAAAACCCTCCTCGTCATCATCATATAGATTGCCTTAAGAAATTGGGAGCGTCTTAGAGTGCATGCTCTAGGATTAATAATTCTTCCCTAGATTTGCGAGCCTCACGTTCTTCTCGCTCTTGACCGACAATTCTCCTATGGTCTTTTCACCACTCCTTGATTCTTAAAGTTACTAATCATATCATCAAGTGTTTTCATTGTGGTTTCAAAATCTTGGGAGATTTCTTGAGACAACAGCTCGGTGGAGTTTGAACCGTATAGTCTTTGTGGAGGTTGGGAATTGTCAACAAGTAAGAGTCATGATTGTTACAAGGAATTGGGTTCCCTTTTTGACAATCGAGTGAAATGGGACCTCCACGGTCACAACAAGAAACTGTTGAGTTTGGAATGGTGAATCATATGGATTTTGGTCATAACCAAAGTTACGAGCATCACCTGAAAACTGTTCATAGACAAACGTGTTTCGGATTGACACTCAAATCCTTGGTGAGGACCTCCACAAAATTCACAGCGGTAATGTTGGTTATATGAAGATAAGTCGGTGTGGTGGGTAATTGAAAAAATTTGAGGGTCGTTAAATGAGTTCGGATTGATTATAATCAAATGAATTACTCGAACCACAAAACAAACAACTCCGTTATGAATATCATTACCACAATGTACACACGTACACCAACGACAGGGTGAACCAAAGAGAGGCTCACCACAACCGACACAAGGAACAAAGCGATTGCATTTGAGAGTTATGAAGAGGAATCGGTTTATTCAAAGAATCATCAAAACCAACATGGTGATCCGAATGACTATCAAGTCTCGAAGAACATTCGGAAAAATCGGGAGGTGGGACAAGTGGTGTGCTCACGAGGCTAGCAATTTCCACCACTTCCGTTATGGTCTCCGGTTACGGTTCTTGAGAAGCGTGAAGATTAGGCAAGTCATTCTTGCTAGTCACGGTGTTTGAGCGGGTTCATCGTAATCAATTCTAATTCTCGACCTTTTTCATCGGCTTGAATTTGTTCGATTAGATTACGGGCTCTATCTTCAAAGAAAGTGTCCTCGTAATCCTCGGTGGGTGCTTGGGTAGCTCGATGTTTGAGCCGGTTTGTCAAGATTAGAATGTATTTCGGGTTGTGGCGGGTGGTTGAAATAACTTTGAAAAGAATTTTTGATGGATAATTAACACGAATAGCAAAATTAAGCTTGAACTAGGCCCTCCACACCGCACACACACATTTCGACGATGAAGTTGACGATTGTCGACATAAGAATTAAACATATAGAGGATTAAGAAGAGAATCAAATGGTTGAGAGGATACGAAGAATATAATTAAGCGGCAAAAGAGGGTAAGAGAAATAGAATCAACGAATAAGAGGAATGAGAAGAATATTTTGGGGTTTTGGATAAGAAAGTATAAACATATCTGATGGATGGTATGAACAAAGAGTGAATATCCAAATTACTAATCGCTAAGCGTAAGATAATCGGCCTGACTCCCGTGGCGTAAAAATTTGATCTGTCAAAACCGTCAAGTTTTCTCACGCAAGCTGACCACTTGTGAATGGCCAACTGTAAGAAACTTAAAACAGCTGAAGCACAAATGCAATGAGGATCTGAGGAGTATAGGGTCTCCCCGGGTCGTTATGTCCCAGCGAGCTATGCAATGGATCAACTCACGTATAGTGATCGAGAAATTTGAACGGGAAAAGGATTTGCAATTATTATAACTACGGAAAAAGGACATAAACTACAAGGGCTAAAATGCAACTTAAAGGAAATTAAAAAGATAAAATCTATTAAATAAACGCTATCACTATTTTAAAATTGATGAACGTTTAAAATCTAAAACTTACGTTTAAATTAAAAACGTAAACGTACAAAATAAAAAGTGAAACTTATACAATATAACTCCTAAAAATATGAAAAATACATTTTTACAATCCTAATGATAAAATAAACTTTTGAGAAAAAGAAAATTATTTTTATGACTATTTATTTATTTATTATTAATTAAAAACTATTTTTAACTATTTAATAATTACCTAAAATACAAGAAAATAGGAAATAAAGCTAGAAAAATAAAATTATGAAATGGAAAAGTCTAAAATATCAAAGAGAATTTTCAAAACTATTTTTGTATTTTTAGATTGTTTTCTATTTTTATGAATTTTAAACTATTAAAAACTAATTAAATTACTAAAATTACCAAATAAACTATGAAAAATCTGGAAAATTACTTTTTTACTTTTATATTTATCTAAACCTAAGAAAATTGAAAAATTATTTTTTGAAGTTTTTACGAATTATTTGTATTAAAAAGTATTTAAAATGCCTAAAAGAATTAAATGAGGAAAAATAGAGAACAGTCTTTGGAAAAATATGAAAAATTCAGGAAAATCTAAAATAATATTACGAATCTAGGAAAAATATAAAAAACTAGGCTAATGTGCAAGAATTAGGATCAGAGTGAAATGGTCTTGCGAATAAGCACTTAAGATTAAGCTATAATTTGCAACAAAGAACCAAATGATCACAGGACCTATTTTAAGCCAAAACTACTTTAATGCAACCTAATTAAACTATTCTAGGCCTCTGGAAGCTAGAAACAAGCATTTGGTATGAATGGTTCTTAAAAGCCAAAACAGTTTACACTTTGACTTGCGACTTATAAATAAGCTCTTGAAATAGCCAAAATCCTAAAAGCAGATATCACAACCTCAAGAGGACCTAGCAAAAGGCTTGTGAACCAAATATCACTACTCACAAGCTCTTATGAGCTTATGAAGAGATCGCAAGATCTTGTCACAACTTTGTTATCACGGTCACGGGCAAAAGGGAGCTAATTGAATGACTTATTTGGACCATGTAAGAACTTGAAAAAATTCAACAAAATTCATTTTAACAAACTAGACCAACAGAACTTATCAAGCCCAAATTTTCACTTTAATTGGACCTAAATGAACCCATGAAAAATCTATGCAGATTAGCTGGCCGACTTTTAAAATTTTGACTTTTGATAAGAACATGGAAGGTTGACTTGTATGAAGTTTGATCATGATTCATGAACGAAAATGACATTATAAGGTTAGATGAAGCTATAGCAAACTGTGGTTATGACTTTTAAACATAAAACAAGAGTTGGATTTGGTAAAATCACAACAGTTGAGCTGCTAGATTTCATGAAATGGAATTTTGACTTAAACTGTTCTAGGGTGCAAATAGGTAACTGAATTGGTTTCAAATGAGCATAACAAGCTTAAGACTACAAGATTAAACCACTGACCATGCCTAAAGGTTAGTTAATGCAGCAATCCCAAACACCCTTACAATCACTGATTTGCAAAAATAAAGAAGCTAACTACTAGATTATCATATGTCATTGATCAAACTGAGATTACATGGTCATTATACAACTATATAAACACATTAAAACTAGTGGAGATCACAGATGCACCTATAACCATAAAATGTAAAAACTGACTTGAAACTTGCAAATGAGAAACTTTACTAACCACTGAATCCAGCTATTGCAGGCCAAAACCAGAACCCAAAATCAATGTATTAAACAATTTCCAACCCAAATCAGAGGTCTGCAACACCAGTAACCAGTTCCATAGCAATTTAAGCTTTCTGTTGACTTTCATTGACCATGAGACATTTTGCTTGATTTTCACTTAAAGCTTATCAAAAGCATTAGAAGCTTTGATACACTAGATTGAGCTTAAAAATAAGCTAATAGAAGCTTAAACATAAGAAGATGTAATGAACATTCCAACGATGTTGAAATTTTTGAGACTAAAGTGAAAACTTAAATTGATAATTAAAAGTACAATATCTTGATGTCTTAACTTGAATGAAATACAATTGACACGAAATTACAA
This sequence comes from Chrysanthemum lavandulifolium, assembly GCA_022545495.1. NCBI lineage: Eukaryota > Viridiplantae > Streptophyta > Magnoliopsida > Asterales > Asteraceae > Chrysanthemum > Chrysanthemum lavandulifolium. The sequence continues at coordinate 181,778,169 of CM040243.1, forward strand.
CATTTTAGCTTAACTAGAACAGGAATTTAAAAAGACGACATTTAAGAAAATTTTATATAAACTAGCTACTACTTTCTTGCTTCCATCTTCCTTCTCTTTATACCCAATCTCATTCTCTCTCCATTCTGAATAGTTCCCACCATATTCTTGACCCTTGGATGAGTAAAACTGATCTTGGCCATTGAGTTTGTTTTTGGCGGGAAAATGAGTTTCCATATCTTGGACAGGGAAAGAGGATGCATTTATTGTGGTGGGATGTTAGGTGAGGTGGGGGGAGACAAAGGGTGAGGTAGGGTGGGTGGTAGGTGGTGGAGGGAAGTTGGAACCTGATGTCGGGATGACGAGGAAAAGGGGCGGGTTAATATTATTTAAAACATGGTATTGGGTTTTGGGTTTGGTCGGGTCAAGGGATTGGACCGGGTAATATGAATTGGGCTAGGGTGTTTAGGTTTGGGCTTGGGTATTATATAAGGTCCGTTTGGTTTGTGAAAGAAATAACACAAGGACCATTTGTGTAACATTTGAAATTCAAGGGACCAAACCTGAAAATTATGAAGATGTAATCCAAGGACTAGTGTTGCCAACCTTTAATAGACCAAGGTCTATTTTGACATTTTGAAAATTTCAAGGACTAATTTTGAACATTTTGGATTTTCGGGGACAAGCTGTAATTTTCTCAAAACTTTTAGATTTTCCACCAAAGGACTAAATATGATAATTTATGTTTCCAAAAGGACCTTTGGTGACTTTTCTTTTGAAATTATGTGCTCGGGGACTGCTTTTGACAACTTTTGAAACTTGGGGACTAAAAGCGCAATTTTGCAAATTTGATATGTTTTTCATCGATTTTGATATTTTGCATTTAAAACACATAAAACACTGATTTGTGATATTTTGATCATTTGATGTGTTTCTAAGTGTTTTCGAGATGATTTTGCGTTTATTTTGTACAAAAATGATGAGTATTTAGACACTCATCAAAGTCCTTAAATACGATTATGAAAAGGAGAAAATGAAAATCGAGAGAAAGAAGGAGTTGAAGAATTAAAAGAAATGCAAAGAAAGGGTGAAAAGAAATAGCCCTCAAATTATTCAACTTAGGCGACACGGGTTCAATTCATATGCTCTTGGTTGTCACTTAGTGATCTTAGGTATTGAAGATTAAAAGTCGTCATGGACCCGGTGGCGCATGCACTAAACCTTCTTAGCCACTAAATTTTCTCTCAATGAGCGTGTTTCATTCTCACGGGGAACCCTACATAAACTATTGGCTTTCTCTTAGAGATTCTTTGGTATTGAAGAGGAGACCTCTCCTAGTCTCTGCTCGGAAAACCAAAGCACTATTGAGTCTAGAGCCACGAGATTCATCAAAAGATCTCTTAGGTACACTTGACATTTCATCACTTGGTGTTCAACAATAAGAACATCGGTGGTACGTTATCGAGTCCTTCACGGATCTTAGCAATACATCGAGAACATTTATGAGAGGTTCACAATGTGATCCTCGGTGATTGAATGGAAACTCACGCCATGGTCAACATCAAGCGACCACGGCGGTCGTCACTTGGTAACTCCCGTGGATTACGCTTAGTGTGTCTCAAGCGGTCTGATCGTGAGTGATGCTTGGTGTACCTCGGCGACTCATCCGAGCATGGGTATACTTTGGTACATCGTGTTATCTCACTTGTGGGACTCAGTTCGAGAGCGGCCTTTGTGAGAATTAGAGTTGTGTTTTCACACTATCTTGTTAACACTCTCGAAGTTCAAACTTGTAAGTGCGGAATCCGCTTATTACTAACCGTTTATCATGTTTTCTTCTTATGGAAGCTACGGGCGGAATGATCGTCTTGATTCTTCACATGCTCATGCCAACATCATCACTAATGGAAGTTCTATCTAAAAGAAACACAAAGTCGAATGATTCTTCGTCAATCCAAAGAATCTACAAAGTTAAAGACTTAAAGAACTTCATCACTACTATTATCCAACATTAAAGGCGTGTGAGCTTGTTGAAGAATGGCGTGGAGACACTGGAGTACGAAGCGAACTGAAGCGGAACTTGATCTGAGACAACAACAACATACTATCACTACCATCACAAAGAACAATGATCAAAGAACAAAGTTAAAGATGATGTCAAAGCAAAAGCTGTTTTAAGAAAAACAATTTCTACTACTGGGAGATTATTGAATCAAGGCAATTCTTCTCACAAGAAAGAAGAATGTTAGAAGGCGTCAAAGCTACTATTACATCAATGCCTTCACCGTTCTTATTCATTCATCACCAACACTTAGGGAGATTGTTGGAATCACTCCTAAACCTAAATCAAGTGTTAGTAATTCATATGTAATAGTTAGCTTAATTATGGTCTTTATGTTTGTTATTAGCCTTATGCTTATGTAGAAGGCCCATGAGCTTAGGCCCAGCCCATAGGAGAAAAGATGGGAACTAGGGTGTTGCCCTAGCTTCCTCCTATAAATACTTTTGTATAACTCTCACTTGAGGGTTGGTTGTTCAATTTATCTCTTTCACATACTCCTACGCCTAACCTTTCTTTATATCGTGTGTGTGTGTGTTTGGATATTGTTCATCCGCCTCTCTATCTCTTTCTATGTTGCTTGTGTTGTAAAACTAGTGACCTAACAATCAGAGTTTACAAAGATGAGGTCCCAAATGGTTCCAAGTTTACAAAATACATTAAATTGGTTTTCGAATGATAATAAAATTTATAGCCTTCTTGATCTAGTCCTCGCTCTTCCGTGCGACTTCCGACATTATGGACACGAAATACATGCTTAAAACTGTCAACACAAAGGTTGAGTGAATTCATAGAGTTTAGAAATCGAGTTGAACACATAATGTTTGTGTGGGTTCGTTGTTATACACCCATAATGTTGAAAACAAAGCAGATATTATTGCACTAAGCTCATGATGAAACCAAATTATGCTAGGTGCCACTACCCAAAGTTATGTTGGGTGCCTATACCCAAAGATATGCTGGGTGCCTATACCCAAAGATATGCTGGGTGCCTATACCCAAAGATATGCTGGGTGCCTCTTCCCAGAGATATGTTGGGTGCCTCTTCCCAAAGATATGTTGGGTGCATATACCCAAAGATATGTTGGGTGCCTCTTCCCAAAGATATGCAGCTATTTCTACGTAAGTAAATTAACTACCAGTTTATAACTTAGGCAATAATAATATCAGGAGAACAACAAACAGTTTCAAAGCAATGTGTTCGGTTTAAAATAAAGCATGTATCCCCCCCAAAGATTTGTAAAACAATTAAGTAATAAAAAGTGGGGCTATGAACTCACCTCAGAGTAAATTATATCAAATATATAATGAGAATGATGAATATGCCGAGATAACTTCTACGAGCAACCTAGAATAGGATGTTGCGACTTAGGTTTGAAATAATGATGCGAAAGAAATAACAAGCCTATATAAGTCTCTATGTTGATCATGATGTAGTACATGGTTTTGTGTATGTCGTTTATAGAAATGGTCTAGTTGTGGCGTGTTTAGTTTATATATATCGTACTACCGTTCGGGCCATCACAATTCATAGGTCATGCGATGAAGCGTTAGAGAGCTAGGACACTTTAAATCGTAAATCCGACCTCGTCGATCGTTTTCCTCAAATGAAACCCCTCATGAAGCTCCCTAGTTTTGTAGCACTTAATAGATAAAACATATGTTTGTTTATATATCATAAGTGTCTTATGGTTTGTAAACACAAGTTACAAGGTTGTTTGGTTATGATTAGGAATCATAATGGTTATTACAAATATCATCATAATTTATATCACAAGTGTTTAAAGAAAAGTTTACAAGTTTCTAAATTGTAAAGTTGGTTATTACAAGTATAGTTTCATAGTTTATCAAGGAGTAGATCCAAATTGTATTGTATACATTTAGGTTTGTCAAGGCTAAGGCCTTTGGTTTCACGGTCTCGGCTTAGAAGCCTTGAGGCTTTAGCCATGGCCTTGCCGTGGCTTTGTTCTAGACTACCATGGTCTTGAGACTCAGCCTTGGCTATAGCCGTTGCTGTGGTCTCGGCTTAAGGCCATTAGGCCTCTTGGTTTGCCTTTTAGTTGTGACAAAAGTGTTAATACAAATAAGCCGTAAAAACGTTTATTTATATTTTACGATCTTCTAATGTTTTGTCGATAACAAACGTAAAATCATTTTAACGAAACAAATAAAATACGTAAATTGTTTGAACTAATAGTTTCTAACATATTCACATTTTCACATATAACACTAAAACAAGTATAAGTGATTTTATGATTTAGTAATACATATGTACAACAACTAGTGTTTACATATTTGGATAAAATATACACAAAACTAGTATGTAATATATTGGGTAATATAAATGGGTAGAAACTTAAGTATCACAACCCATTGGGCAAATACATTGAATGTAGTTGGAGTACAACCCAAGCCCATAACCCATGGATCTTGACCCATAACCCATTGCATGACATCATGCTTATATCATACATGGATAATATCCATAACCCATGGATCAACCCATACCCAGTGACCAAGTACATTGCACTCGAAGATACATTGTATCTAGCCAAAGATCCATGGTTCAACCCATGACCCATGACCCATAACCAAAATACCCATGGGTAAAGGGAGCGTCCCACGGATCCCTAACTTAACGCTAGACGGATCCCTTGTGGAAGGATCCGTGGGATCCGAGGAGCGAGTGGGATTTTTCCTCTATAAATAGTGAGCCATTTCTTCATTATTTCTAACCCCTTTCTAAGACACTTTCTCCGTGAGTTAAAAACTCACTAACCTCAGATCCAAGAGATCTATGTTTGTAGTTTTGTTTTTGTGTGATCTTTTAGGTTCTTCTTAAAGGCAAGATCACCACCTTTGAAGTCAAGCAAGCTCAAGTCCATGAGTTGCCATGCTTCCTCATCATCAAGGCTACCGAAGTCTTCTTGTTGATGATTGATTTCTTTCTTCAAAGAAGTGTAGTGTTGAAGACATTAGTGAAAGATGTCTTAAGTGTCAAGACGAAGATATTAGTGAAGGGTATCTATCGTCTATAGCATAAGCACTTGTGGTAGGTGCTTAGAAGTCAAGACAAGAATCATTAGTGAAAGGTGCTTAGAAGTCAAGACTAGAAGAATTAGTGAAAGGTGCTTAGAAGTGAAGACACAAGACATTAGTGAAAGGTGTCTTGTAGATCTAGTCAAAGGCATTAGTGAAAGGTGCCTTAGATGTACATTCGATATGGTGTGTTTCGATGTACAAGATAGACTAGTATTAGATTCAAGGATATTGATATCCTTGATGATGTTGTAAAGGAGTAGATCTCCTTTGGGATTAGTCGTTGGTGTAGTGTGGTAGTAGTTCCTCCATTGCAATGGAACTAGGTGCTTAGCCTAGTACCTAATAAAGGGTAGGCGACGTTGTGAAGGTGTAGTTCACCTTGGGTGAAAGACTAGGTACTTAGCCTAGTACCTTATAAAGGGTAGCGGCGTTGTGTAGGTTTTGGGGGGCCCCCCAAAAAATTTAAAATTTTGGGAAAAAGGATTTTTTAAAAGAAACCCAAAAAAAAAACCAAAAAAAAAAAAATTTTTTTTAAAAAAATTTTTTTAAAACCCTCCCAAGTTATTAAAAATTTTTTTTTCTTCCTTTTAAAATTCCAAAAAATTTTTAAAACCCCAAAAAAAATTTTCCTTAAAATTTAAAAAAAAAAAATTTTTTTCCCCCGGGTCCAAAGTTTGGGTTTTTTTAAACCTTTTTTTGGGGGTTTTTTAAAATTTTTTAACCCCTTTCCCCCTTTTTTAAAAGTTTCCCCTTTAAAAGGGGTTTTAAATTTTTTTTCCCTTTTAAAATTTTAAAAATTTTTTCCCCCAATTTAAAATTTTAAAAGGGTTAAACCCTTTTTTAAAAAAAATTATTAAATTTCCCCTTTTTTTAAAAAAAAAATTTTTTTTTTTTTTAACTTTAATTTTGGGGGGGTTTTTTTTTTTTTTGGGGGGTTTTTTTTAAGTTTTTTAAAATTTTTTTTAAAAAAAGGGTTTTTTTTTACCCAAAATTTTTTTTTTTTTTTTTTTAAAATTTGGGTTTTTTAAATTTGGGTTTTTTAAAATTTTTTTTTTTTTGAAAAATTTTTTTTTTTTTGGGGGGGGAAATTCCCTTTATTTTTTAATTTGGGGAAATTTTTTAAATTTTTGTTTTTTTAAAATTTTTTTGGGGTTTTTTTAAATTTTTTTTTTTTTTTTTAAATTTTCCTTTTGGGTTTTTTTTTTTTTTTTTTTTTTTTTTAAAATTTGTTTTTTTTTTCCCCAAAATTTTTTAATTTTTTATTTTTTCCCCCAAATTTTTATTTTTTTTTTTCTTTAACCCGGTTTTAAATTTTTTTTTTTAAATTTTTTTAAATTTTTTTTTAAAAAAGGGGTTTGTTTTTTTTTTACTTTAAGGGAAAACCCCCCAAATTAAAAAATTTTGGTTTTTTTTTTCCCAAATTTTTTATTTCCCCAAATTTTGGGAACCGTGGGATCCGCAAACAAAAAATGCAATTGCAAGCATTATATTTCAAACATATCCTTAGAAAACCTCACACTAAGCTAAACATAGTGTCTTAAGGCAAATTAAGTCCTTATCAAGATAGGTTGATCCTTCCTACTCACACACCTAGATCACACTCTAAAACGCTTGTAGATCTACCATTTCATTTTAATCCATTACTCTTCCTCCTCAAACTCACACTTCATTTTCTACTTAGTCTTTGAAATCTTTCGAGTATGGCAAAATTGATCATAAATCATCCTTACCTCAAAATTGATCAAAGTTGATCAAATTCTAGTTTTCTCATCTCAAAGCTTCTAGGATATTTTTCAAAACACTATCCTAAGTCACAACCTGATCTCTAGGATCATTTAGCTTCAATTGACACTCTCATCTTTAGTGTCATCCTTGCTCATACATTGGTACTCTTTGAAAGTTCCAAATTCTTCCATAAAAGACAATCATTAGCTACATCACTCATTACCTTCAAGTACTTAAGCACCCCTTCATTTAAGACATTTAGGAAGACTGAAACACTCAAGATGTTATAGGTCTTAGATCTTAGAAACATCATTTCCACTCTTTCATAGTCATTTGAATTGCTTGATCCCTAGGATTAGCCTAGACGGATCCCTCGAGGAGGAAACCATGGGATCCGGATGACGTTTTAAGTCAAATCTTGCTAAAACAATCATTTCAACTCATCTTCCTAACTCAAACACTCCATCTCATCTTAAATGAGTTCCTAGATCAGTGCAAACTCTGAAGTTGACTCTTGTGCATGTTAATCATCACATTCCAATAAATCCTAATGGCTTAAGGCTTAAATGCACTTGCCAAATCTCTTGGTTTATAAACCACTTTGTTAGGACCTCCATAGTCATCACTCTCATCCTAACTTTCAGCACTTTAGAAACCCTTGCAAACCTCTTGAAATCATCTCATCATGAGGAAAACCCCAATTAGTAACTTATCCACCAAAGAACCACCCATGAAAAAGGCGCGTGTTATACACGAAATCTCTTCAACCGAATCATCTCCAATCAAACCAATTCCTAAAAGGATAGTATCCACAAAACTACCAATGCCAAACACCACCATACCTCCTAGGCCAAACAATATCATCTCCATTAAACCATCACCATTAGTTCCTAGAGCTATTTCATTTACATCCCCACTATCATCACCACACCTCTACAATTTAGAGGACTTGCCTCCTAGGCCGTCTTATCCGCTTCCGCCGACAACATTCTCCTCAATAGGAGGAATAATGGTTCAAAATCAAGGTGTTGAGTCAACTCTTACTCCGGCTTCCTTTTCGCCGTTTCCATCATATAATCCCATTTGGATTATGAGAAATCATCAAAGTCAACCACCCGACCATATGGAAGTTGACATTTCTCTACCACCACCATCATTCTTGGTGAGCCATTCTCAAATGCGCCTCCACCAATCCCTCCATTGTTTGAAGCTCCATTAAGCCGCTTCACTTGATCCTTCGCATCAAGCCATTTCATTTCTTCCACCACCACTACCTAGCCATGACAAAGATTGCTATCATTGTCAACATGTTGAAAGTTTGATACATGAGGTGCGAGAAGATCAACGTTTCATGTTCTATCATCTCCTCGAACGTTTCAACGAGATTAAACCTAAACAAAACTTGAGCTAGAAGATTTTAGTGGTGTCCTAGCATCAGCGATAGTTGGTTTAGAAATTCCTAGTCATGTATTTTCTTATTTTCTTAGTTTTAGAGTCATGTATATCATAACTCTAGTTTTATTAAATGGAATTACATGCTACTTGTTATTTTTCCGAGCATATGATTACCTTGTATTCATATCTCATTTTGTGATAACATTACTTGTTATATCACCTTTTCGAAATTAATCGACTACTACGGATCCCTCGACTGCCTAGACGGATCCCTACTAGAGGGAACCGGGATCCGTGAGACGTAAAGCTTTCTTTCTACTAACTTGAACCACATTTGCAGAAAATTGTGAATTATACTTGCTTTCTAATCTTTGTTTTGTAGTTATTCAATTTACACATGAAGACTTTGACTTCCTAAAGCTAGGGGAGCTTTATGTCAAAGCAATACCTTACAAATTACTTGCAATACTAGGTTTACATTTCATGACATCCCGTGCATAATTGCAATCATCAAGGGGAGCACATTCGTCACTTAGAAGAAATCTTTTGCAAACTTACTTGCAAACAAACTAGATTAGTATCACTTTCTTGGCGCCTACATAGGGATGGACTCGTCAAGGGGGAGTAAAGACGAGATTCTCTCCGTTACTTGCTCTCTATTTCTTTTATTTTATTTCTTTCACATTTTTTCTTAAAACAATGTGTTGCTTTCTTCAAACACTTTTGTTTCGACAAAAGGGGAGAAGAAAGTAAAACTACAAATTCAAACTTTTACAATTTTAGCTTTTCCTTAAAATAATTTTATGTTTTGTCATCAACAAAAGGGAGATTGTTAATACAAATAAGTTGTAAAAACGTTTATTTATATTTTACGAGCTTCTAATGTTTTGTCGATAACAAACGTAAAATCATTTTAACGAAACAAATAAAATACGTAAATTGTTTGAACTAATAGTTTCTAACATATTCACATTTTCACATATAACACTAAAACAAGTATAAGTGATTTTATGATTTAGTAATACATATGTACAACAACTAGTGTTTACATATTTGGATAAAATATACACATAACTAGTATGTAGTATATTGGGTAATATAAATGGGTAGAAACTTAAGTATCACAACCCATTGGGCAAATACATTGAATGTAGTTGGGTACAACCCAAAGCCCATAACCCATGGATCTTGACCCATAACCCATTGCATGACATCATGCTTATATCATACATGGATAATATCCATAACCCATGGATCAACCCATACCCAGTGACCAAGTGCATTGCACTCAAAGATACATTGTATCTAGCCAAAGATCCATGGTTCAACCCATGACCCATGACCCATAACCAAAATACCCATGGGTAAAGGAGCGTCCCACGGATCCCTAGCTTAACACTAGACGGATCCCTTGTGGAAGGGATCCGTGGGATCCGGGGAACAGAGGATTTTCCTCTATAAATAGTGAGCCATTTCTTCATTATTTCTCACCCTTTCTAACACACTTTCTCCACGAGTTAAAACTCACTAACCTCGGATCCAAGAGATCTATGTTTGTAGTTTTGTTTTGTGTGATGTTTTAGGTTCCTCTTAAAGGCAAGATCACCACCTTTGAAGTCAAGCAAGCTCAAGTCCATGAGTTGCCATGCTTCCTCATCATCAAGGCTACCAAGTCTTCTTGTTGATGATTCTTTTCTTTCTTCAAAGAAGTGTAATGTTGAAGACATTAGTGAAAGATGTCTCAAGTGTCAAGACGAAGATATTAGTGAAGGGTATCTATCGTCTATAGCATAAGCACTTGTGGTAGGTGCTTAGAAGTCAAGACAAGAAGCATTAGTGAAAGGTTCTTAGAAGTCAAGACTAGAAGCATTAGTGAAAGGTGCTTAAAAGTGAAGACACAAGACATTAGTGAAAGGTGTCTTGTAGATTTAGTCAAAGGCATTAGTGAAAGGTACCTTAGATGTACATTCGATATGGTGTGTTTCGATGTACAAGATAGACTAGTATTAGATCCAAGGATATTGATATCCTTGATGATGTTGTAAATGAGTAGATCTCCTTTGGGATTAGTCATTGGTGTAGTGTGGTAGTAGTTCCTCCATTGCAATGGAACTAGGTGCTTAGCCTAGTACCTAATAAAGGGTAGGCGACGTTGTGAAGGTGTAGTTCACCTTGGAGTGAAAGAACTAGGTACTTAGCCTAGTACCTTATAAAGGGTAGGCGACGTTGTGTAGGTTTGGTTCACCTTGGTGTGAAAGAACCCGGTGGTTAGCCTAGCACCGGAAAAAGGGTAGGCGACGTTGTGAAGGCTTCTCCGCCATAAGGAGATTGGTGTAGTGTTTACGAACTCTCGAGTAGGTGACTCGGGGAGTGGAGTAGGGCAAGGAAGGTGTCCTTGTAGCCGAACCACTATAAATACTCGCGTTGTGGTTTTGTGCTTCTTACTCTTATCTTTTCATTACATATCTTTATATACTTGTTTATCAACATCTAACACACACAACCAAATAGATTGACATAAGTCGATCAGTTTAAAAGGAAGTTTTAATTGGTAAAACTATTCACCCCCCCTTCTAGTTTTCCACAAAAAGTATAGTTGTGAAACTCTATATAGTGCAGTTTCAGTTTTTGAAAGATAATGGCATGTTTAAGCGTTTTTAAGGTCCGAGCTTCATTAATATTGTAGGAAAACGTCGTTCCGGACAACTTTTGTGTTTTAACTTTGTGATGATTCGGACCAGAAGTACCACTTTTAAAACGACCAGCTGCTTAACAGCTTATGTTAGGCAGTTTCGGCGTTTTGGTTTCACTAACTTCCTTTGGCCATAACATTTGACTCGTTTGTCCATTTCGGGTGATTCAAATTGCTATGTTTACCTTTTTATCTTGTCTACCATAATATGTAAGTTAAAAAGTCCATATGTGACAGGTTTTAATGGTTTCAAACGTGTAGAATATGACTAGTTTACTAGTTTGTTACTTTTATGACAATATATGATTTAAAACATGTGATTGAGTATATGTACATCATGAATCAACATAGTAACTATATATAGCATGAAATTGTAAAGATTATGAATAATAAAGATGAGATGATGGTGGTGATTAGTTGCTTACAACTTTTGGCTTTCAATCAAGAAAGGAGTAACTAGTAAGGATCGGACGTTGATTGAACACTTAGGACTTCGGATTGAGCTAGCTTTCTACACCTTGGAACCCTTGCAATCTTGAAGAGTTGGTGATGAAGTACTAAGTGACTTGAGTGGATCTAAACTCAAGAAGATCACTTAAACTTGCTAGAGATTTGATGTAGTAACTTACTACTTGAAACTTCTTTGCATAAACTTGGGTTTATAGATCAAATGATGGAAGATATGAATATTTTGTGATATGAACGACCCAAATCAGAGTTTGAGGGGTTTTAGGATGTGTTTCACTTGCTATTTATAGGAGGGTAAGTTTGGTTAACCATATATTGGGTTAAATATTAACCATGGTTAAGTTAGGACACATGTAATGATCTAAATGAACCATGGTTAGGATGATGCCACCAAAATGATGACTCCCACCCTAGAGGCTGTCACAATTGGTAACAAGGCTTAGATGATAAGTCTTGATCTTATCTTGAGTTTAGAGTAAGATTTGGTTCCGTTAAATGCCAACCGTAAGTTGTTAAGCCATAAAACGTAAAATCGGGTATCGTAAAAATACGAAACTTACAAGAATGATGAGACTCATCATTATACTCCATCTAAAAATATAAAATGAGTGATAAGTCTCATTGGGTGCAAAACGCTTAAAGTCGGAAATACGGGTCAAAAGCGCGTAATTGCGGTTTATCGAAAAGAACGAAATTCGGGAAACGACCGTGAATTTATTTAGAGTAGACTAAAATTAGTCTAAAAGTGATATGGATGTTAAAATGTGGTTTTCTTCATACGCGGGATAACTACGCGTTATTCGTGAAGTTTAAAAGTTACGCGATTTAAGCAAAAAGGTAGAACGTACAAGGTTAATTCCTTTATGGTCAAAGGAGGAGGAAATATGTTTGACTTTTCCAAAAATGTAAAAGTGTCAAAAACATATTAGAAACACAGCATGAATCGTTAAGTCCGGATGTAAGTGGAATTGTTTAAAATGTAAGTTTAGTTTCGTGCAACGTGAGGTTTATTTGGTAACATAAAATAAATCTTAAAATTCTCAAATTAATTGTGAGTGATCTAAAATTATCGATGCGAGGAAAATTGTCGGGGTTGATTTTCGTATGCGCGTGATGTTTAAATGGTGTCCGTCCAAAACGAAACTTTAAGGCGATGTTTTCTTAATAAATTTTGCGAAAATGATCTAACGATTGTCGAACTCTCAGGTCATTACTAAAATAATTTATCTTACGAGAATGTGAAATAAAAATTTTACGGGATGAATAGTGAAAGTGAATAGTAAAGTGAATAGTAACTTTTCAAAAATATGAAAAGTAACTCGAAAATGCGCGTTGTGATAACGCTACGCGTCGTTAGGGGTCAAAGGAACTTCCTTTTCTTGAGCAAGTTTTATAACACCTAGGCGGTGAACCTAATCGTTGTAGTGTAGTAATTAGGGTAAGCCACGGGTATTGATATCGTTCTCTGGGGAATAGGAATGCTAGTAGGGAGTTACTACGCTAAGGTTAAGGTTGAGGAAGATTATTTTTATCTTTTTATATTTTATGAAAATGGAAAGGTCGAATCTCGGGTATTGGATTTGGGGGTTGGTATTTCTACCGATTACTCTACTATTATCTAATTATCTAAACTAAGGTTGTGGGAGTCTATGTCTAATTAATGTGTGCTCGTATGATAGTTTAAAGATGTGTTTACTTAGTTTGTATTACTCCTTAATTATCTCCTATTGATGGTTGAGTGTCACGTCTTAGTCCTAGTTGCGTTGTGTTTCTAAAGTTGTAGGGTATCGTTTCTCCTAACTCTTGAACTTACCAAAGGGTCTTGTCTACAAACCCACTAGAGATTATAGACTCCTACTCTAAGGCGCTCTTGGGATGGTTTAGACTACAATTACTCGGTGATTATACTCTAGGGTTCACAAAGATGAATCAAGCATTAAGTGCTGTGAATGATCTATCGCACTACTAGATCATTAATCAACTAAGATAAGAAACAACCAATCAATATTTAATAATTAAGTTTCATACTTCCTAAGCAAACACACAAATAAATTAGCGGGACATGGAGAACATGCAAGCATACACAAATAATCCAAGACATAATTGAATTAATGAAGTAAAGACTTATCTTGGTGTAAGATAGGGTTAAAACCCTAAAATCTTGTACAAGACACCTTAGGTTCGGTTTAGGTTTTACTCCAAAGACTCTCCACACAAAGGCGAAAAATTCGGATTCTATATAAAGATTACAATTGCGACGCGTCACCTTATGTTTAGTGGCCGTCGTATCGCCGCTCGTAGGGTTTCGTCTTGGCCACGTTAACTGCGGCGACGGCGTCACCTTATGTCCGTGGCGCGTCCTCTTGACTTCTAACGTTGTCTGGATTGCATCTAGGCCGTGCGAGTAGCGACGGCCTACTCTTTCACCACTAGGCGCCGTCTCTTGAAAATCGAGTTTTGGGTTACGTCCGTCACAATAGTGCAGGACGGCGTCATGAATAGCTTTTGGCGCGTCGCCTTCTACATTCGAACAGCTGTGAGTGTCTCGATTTCGACTTTGGCCATTTTCTTCATATATTCGCCTTTTCGTCCAAATAAGTGCCATTCCACATTTTGCCTTCACGAGACCTAAAAGTGAAAAGGAGCGATATTAAGCAATAACGGATACAAAAGTGATCAAATAAGGACTTAAATGACCCCTCAAATGGTACCTTTTAAAACCTTATCAAATATCCCTACACTTGTTATTTGCTTGTCCTCAAGCAAATGTGCTTTTAATTAATTTATAAGTTAGGGGTCATTCAACATTAATTCAAAAGCGGTCCACAACACATATAAGCCCATAAAAGTCATAACAAGCACGGAAATTACATACTAGCACCTCACATGGGGTGTTTGGATACTCACATCTCTCGGTGTATAAATGAAATATAACAATATAGGAAATGGAAGATAAACACTCATTAACGGTCCTAGTACATAGATTACCATAGGCGAGAATAGATCAAACCTCCATCGCTTTGGCGTAAGCACCTAGGAAAGACTATCAAGAGGTCTTTTAAAGGGTTGTAATGTTAGGCTTACGGTAGGGAAACAAAGGGTTTGGTGGGATAGGCTATTTAGTGGTGGTAAGTCAAAATCTTTATGTTAAATGCATACGAAGAATGGCGTTGCTAAGCCAAGACTCGACACTCTAAACTCTAGATAACTGAAATAAATAAACATAAATTTAAAGGATAGATGTAGAATGGTAGCCCGTTTTTTTTTTTTTTTTTTTTTTTTTTTTTTTTTCTTTTTTTTTTTTTTCTATTTTTTTTTAATCATACACTTTTACTCTACCATCCTCTACGATAACATCAAAATACTAGGGTTTATAGGCACATCCTACACTTGAGTTTTATTACTCTAACACTAATTTGACCCGAATTGAAAGATCAAAACACTTGGGGTACATTATTACGCAAACAAAGGGAATTTGAATTTAACGTTCCCTTCCGTCATTTCATAAACTTTAACTTTTCCCATGAATCCCAATCATCCCAAAGCTGTATACAAAGGATATGACTCGACTTAGCAACTCATGCAAGCAACGGATAATTGAACTAAGGGTTTAGGGTGATAACAAATATTTGCACTAAAAGTGAGTGCATAAGGGGTAGGCTAAGGCGATTTGGGTGTATATTTGGGGTGGGGTGTAAACAATGCTCTTCATTGATATTCCGGAAAACCGAAACATCACGAGAACCGCGAAAAGATAGGCTCGAGGGTTAACTAGGGTATCGTGTACTAAAGATGAGTACAACGCAAAGGGTGTGGGGAATTACTCAACCGATATGGAAGAAGTAATTATATTACAATTATCAAACAAGGGTTATCCTAACGCCTCTTATCATTTAGTTATTCCTAACTACACAAGTGTAGCCTCACTGCGATCTCGGAATGCATCACAAAACAAGTTCTAGAATCTAATATACTACGGTTCACACTCTAAGCATTGAAGATGAATGCTTTAATTCCTACTAATCTAAGGCGATCCTCGCATTTTGGGTGGAATTTGGGTGGTAAGGGTTTTGTGCTAGTCATGCAACTTCCTATCAGTGAGGCGCTTTTGTTAAGACTAATGGCCCACTCCTATATGTCATGAAAATTTTAAATTTGGTGCCAAAATTACCCTAACCGACATTTTCTCATGGTTTATTACACAATTACAATTGGACAAAACAAATAATCAAGGATAAGCATAGTTTCAAAGTTCCGTTTTATTTTCCTCCCTACACTTAAACCGAACATTGTCCCCAATGTTCCCAAAAATATCAAAGTTATGATAATTGGAAGGTAATTAAAAGCAGCGAAACTAGTACTCCCCGATTAGCTCGGTAGGATCCGTGTAAAGTGGTGGTTAAACTCTTTTCAAGAAGAATTATTGCGTGAAAAGCTCCTTCCAATCTTATGTAACTTCTTCTTGACAAACTAAACTGCACACTTGAAGAAAACAAGCGAAACCTTCGCGTAAAATCGGCGGTAATAATATATATAAGACTCGATTTAAACTAGGATATAATGCTTGTGGAATGGATGTTTACAAATTTCTAAGAAAATTAAGACACGGAAAATTCCAAAAATTTATAAGTAGCTCGAAAAGCGAGATAAAGTAATCGATGTTTTACTCCTTCACGCCGTCGAGTTGCAATCTGACGCCGTCGGTTATCCCGACAAAAAGCGGTGCGCGATTTTGGAAAAAATTCGGAAAATTTACATCTTTAGAATGCGGAAAATTTTACGCAAAACATCCATTATGACTCGATACAAGCATTTGACTCGAACAAGCAAACATATATATCTTTTAGTTAATTGTTATTCTCATGTTTACGTTTCTTTTGAAAGCGTGTGTAATCCTCCCTACACTTATCCCTTATGTAAAATACCTTTATATTCAATTAAGACAAGGTTAAAAACAAAATAAAGCATTTTACAAATTTAAACATGAGGATAAACAATCGATAAAAGATATCGACACACAAATGAAAATGAAAAACAAATACACATGGGTTGCCTCCCAAGCGCTTGTTTTTGTTCGAGTCACGAGCCCGACTCTACCCTTATTTAACGAGATAAAGGGAATTTTTCCTACACTTAAGTTTAAGTGCGGGTGATAGTAGCAATACACACCCTTAGGGTGGAAATTTGCTACATGAGGAGAGGGTGATGGGTGATTTATATGCTCGAAGGGTGTGCTCCATTCATTATAACCTTACCTAAGTCTATTGGTGTAGCGGGTGAATCAAATCTCCTCCTAAAATGGATCATCTTCTATCAACTTCAAAGATTCTTAGTTAAGGATCCATCTTGACCTAATAAACCGGTTTAAACCTATAGTGTTTCTTGTTATCAACCATGAATGGGTGATATAAGTGTGTAAGGTCATGGGTTACTCCTATATTAGCTTCCACTCTACATGGCCTAGAATCTACCACCTTTATCAAGCAACTACCGGACTATCTATTTTGATGGGTGGATTGGGGCTAATTCAATTCAAGATTCACATCTAAAGGCGGAACATTGGGTAAGGTTTTTGGTTGAGGCTCCGGTTCATCAAAATTAGGAACTTCCTAGGACTAAGAGAGGTCATGACAACAAGAATCTAAACCTACATTCTCTAGTGGCGTTTGGTCCAAAGGTTCTACAATCGGGGTTCCTATAGTCTCTTCTACTTCTTAGGGTAAGTTATAGGCGATGTGTGTTCCTCAGTGATGGTAGGACTTGTGGGTTATCCGATGGGATTGGATTTTCTACTCATCCTCCATCTTATCAAGATCACCTATGTATTCATTTTGTCTTGTGGTAGCGCCTAACCATGACATGCACCTTGGTACCTCAACTCTAATCATCTCCTTCCTAAACAACCTTTCAGGCGAAGTTTCCAAATTGAAAATAGGTCTAAAGATTCGTTTTTGGGTCCCATGTTCCACTTCTAAATTGGGCGTGAATCTCAAAGGTTTCCCATGCATTTGAACACCGTCCCAAATATCCCCATCCGCTACATAGTCAAGTCTCCTTTGGGTTTAGGTAGGCGTCTGAGTGTAAAAGAATTGTAGTGGAAGCAGATAAATCAATACCATGATAAAGGACTTTTTGTAATAAATATTTAATTCGAGTCCATGCCTCGGGAAAGGATTCATCATGATATTCTTTGAACCTCAAGATCTCATTTTGGAGTGGAAAGGGTAGATTATGCGATGGATTTCGTTGATTGGGTGGCAGGTTTTGGCGATTCGCGTTCTCCATGTGACTAACGGAATAGTTAATGAAAATGGTTACGAACAAAGGTCACGAAGAAGGGATAGACTATGAGGAAGCTAAAATGAGAAAAATTTACTTGATAGGAATCAAGCAAAGAACCTAAGCGAGGTGGACTACTAACTAGCTATTCTATTCCCGCGGTGCCAAAAACTTGATAACGCTACAGCGTCGTTCGGGGTCAAAGGAACTTCCTTTTCTTGAGCAAGTTTTATAACACCTAGGCGGTGAACCTAATCGTTGTAGTGTAGTAATTAGGGTAAGCCACGGGTATTGATATCGTTCTCTGGGGAATAGGAATGCTAGTAGGGAGTTACTACGCTAAGGTTAAGGTTGAGGAAGATTATTTTTATCTTTTTATATTTTATGAAAATGGAAAGGTACGAATCTCGGGTATTGGATTTGGGGGTTGGTATTTCTCAGATTACTCTACTATTATCTAATTATCTAAACTAAGGTTGTGGGAGTCTATGTCTAATTAATGTGTGCTCGTATGATAGTTTAAAGATGTGTTTACTTAGTTTGTATTACTCCTTAATTATCTCCTATTGATGGTTGAGTGTCACGTCTTAGTCCTAGTTGCGTTGTGTTTCTAAAGTTGTAGGGTATCGTTTCTCCCTAACTCTTGAACTTACCAAAGGGTCTTGTCTACAAACCCACTAGAGATTATAGACTCCTACTCTAAGGCGCTCTTGGATGGTTTAGACTACAATTACTCGGTGATTATACTCTAGGGTTCACAAAGATGAATCAAGCATTAAGTGCAACGAATGATCTATCGCACTACTAGATCATTAATCAACTAAGATAAGAAACAACCAATCAATATTTAATAATTAAGTTTCATACTTCCTAAGCAAACACACAAATAAATTAGCGGGACATGGAGAACATGCAAGCATACACAAAATAATCAAGACATAATTGAATTAATGAAGTAAAGACTTATCTTGGTGTAAGATAGGGTTAAAACCCTAAAATCTTGTACAAGACACCTTAGGTTCGGTTTTAGGTTTTACTCCAAAGACTCTCCACACAAAGACGAAAAATTGGATTCTATATATAAGATTACAATTGCGGCGGCGTCACCTATGTTTAGTGGCCTTGTCGTATCGCCGCCGTTAGGGTTTCGTCTTGGCCACGTTAACTTTGACGGCGTCACCTTATGTCCGTGGCGCGTCCTCTTGACTTTCGGCGTCGTGCGGATTGCATCTAGGCCGTCGAGTAGCGACGACCTACTCTTTCACCACTAGGCGCCGTCTCTTGAAAATCTGAGTTTTGGGTTACGTCCGTCACAATAATGCAGGACGGCGTCATAAATAGCTTTGGCGCCGTCGCCTTCTACATTCGACAGCTGTGAGTGTCTCGATTTCGACTTTGGCCATTTTCTTCATATATTCGCCTTTTAGTCCAAATAAGTGCCATTCCAGCATTTTGCCTTCACGAGACCTAAAAAGTGAAAAGGAGCGATATTAAGCAATAACGGATACAAAAGTGATCAAATAAGGACTTAAATGACCCCTCAAAATGGTACCTTTAAAACCTTATCACGTTGTTACATGCAAAATGCCTTGCAAATGGAATGCAACCTTGAGCCATATCAACTACTCCACTCTCATCTCTTACAACTCTTATCTACAATTGTGGATCGAACATGCAGTGCTCTTTTCCGTTAGGACTTACCTACATTGACGAGAACCTTGTCGATTTAACTTAGAATTATTGAAGCATCAACTTACCAAAAAGAAGGCACCAAAAGATGATTCCAATGCTGCACTTCAGGTAATCCACAACCAATTCCAGCCATTTATCAATGGGGAATATTCCGCAGACTTCGATCAACACTCAACTGGAATTTCCTTCAAGAAACATACTGGAATGGAAATTCAGGAATTCATCGATACATTTATCCGACTAATGGATAATGTGAAAAAGTACATTGAGGAAGCTGCTCAAAAGGATGATTTCGTGAATGAGTGTCAAGTGCAATTAGGAGATAGTGGTGAAACTTCGGGTAATATTTCAGTTGAAAGGACGAGTGTTGCTGAATGCGAATATCAGATACAACTGAGAATGAAGTAACCAGCAGTTTGGTAACTCCTGATGTGGATACACATGTAAGACCAGTGGATGAACTGTTGTCATCTGATGAGGTACCCTTAACGGTTCAACATTATGCATCTGCTAGTCTACCTAAACAAAGCGATTTTAAGCACGAACATGATTCGGATGAATGTTCCCTGGTTGAGTCTCGAGTCTAAATTGTTAAAACAAAGGAAATGGTTGAAAAAGGGTTTTGAAGAACTTTCTAACAAATACTCAATTCTCGAAAACACTGCATTTCCTTAGAAATTGCAATACAACAAAAGGAAGAAAGTTTTCTTGCTACAAAACCTTGCATAAATTCGGAATTCCCAGAATTTCGAGAGTTTTTTGAACTTAACCAGTTAAAAACACAGATTTAGGACAAAGACTCAACCATATGTAATCTGAAAATACAACTCTCAGATCTGCATAAGAAATATTATAAAGGGATGAACAATCTTAACTATGAGGTGAGTGATCCGATTAAATCTAGGAATGATGAATTAGCTTTATGTGTGACCAAGCTATTAAGGGAAAATGAGTCCTTAAGGAAGAACTTACTAGAGAGCAATTCTAAGCTGTTAGATCAAACTAACTCCTTGTTGGCAGACATTGATGCCCTCAAAGCCAAAATTCAGGATAAAAGCTTCACCATTGTTGCCTTAAAAAATGAGCTTAGGAAAACCATTGGAAATAGAGTGAACACTAAGTTTACAAAACCATCGACCTTGAGGAAGCCAATTGCACTTAACAATACGATGACGACATGTAGTTAGGCGACCAAATGCATTTAAGATGAAAGATTTAAATCCTCTAAATCTAAGCTTGCCTCCCAAGTTGATGAGAATATAGTTTTATCAAAACCAGTCACTTCACTAATTCATTCAGATATGATGAATAACAATCCACAGCTGAATGTTCAAAACTCTAAGTTCAGGAATATAAGGAGCTCATCTAGTCCATATAAGATGCATCAAATGGCTGACAAATCCCCTAAGAAACAAATTAATTACAAAAGGACCAATGCTCGAGCGCGGATTTGGGTTCATCTAACTCGCTAGCGTTGTTTTGAGTGGATTCCTCTTGGTAGACTATTTAAGTTCACGGTACCAAGCGGACTTACTTACCTAGATCTTGTCTTAAGTGGATGCCCACAGTAAAATCTTCAAGAATGTTGGACTTAAAGGTTTCTATTAATGATACTCCTAGACTGTTGTACAACATCAAAAATGAGGATACATCATCACTAACCCACCTATTTGCAATACTACATGTACTATTAGCGCAAAGTGTCCTCGGTCTTTTCGGTACAATGCTCAATTCATTCATGAACATCATGACCGGTTTCCAATGAAATGAAGACTGCTCACTCTGGAATTTTAGCTTGTCAGAATTGATGTACCTCATACTCTGACTCCTGATCCCCTCTTTTCAGGACTCATTCTCATTAAGTCTTGTACAAATTTTTATACATTTAAAAAAAAACACTCGTTTTTACAAATTTCTGTCATCGATAACATCTACGGTCTTAGAAATGTCATTCAACAATGATACGGGGCTTTAGATGAAGTTCGAACAGAGTCTTTATAATCTTTAGTATTATTCGTCTTTACAATCATATACTTAAGTTGTCATAAACCCACTGTCAAGTTACTGAATCAATCAATGATTACTTTCTATCCCATATCATTGATTGAGGGGGAGAATTGTGCACCTTTATTTGATTTAGTAATTGGGTTTGATTAATCATGATCATTTTGGTTGCATGTATCTGCATTCTTAATTGTGTGGTTTGGTTGTTGCATGCTATGTGGAGTTATTTTATGATTCTTGGTGTGATATAAGGTGTTTATCTGTATGTATTCTGAACTGATATGTTTATCTCTTGTGTTTAGCTATGTTTGTCAAGTTTTTATAATATGCGTGTTGCCTTTTTTGAAATGCGGCTTGATGTATGCGTGTTACCTTATGCGTGTTGACCAGCTTCTTTTGACCAAAGCGTGTTGATGAATGCGAGTTGCCATATGCGACTTGCCTCATACTTGTGATGTATGCGTGTTACCTTATACGTGTTGACCAGTTTCTTTTGACCAAAGCGTGTTGATGGAAGCGAGTTGCCATATGCGACTTACCTCATACTTTTGATGTATGCGTGTTAATGTTTAAATGTTACTTAGGCATGTTGAGGTATGTGTGTTGATTCAATTCGAGTTCCATAACGAGTTGCCTCATGCGTGATAACATTCTTGTCATATGCGATTTAAGCTATGCGAGTTGTTAATTTTTGTGTGATATTTTCTTATTGATGTCCTCTCGCAAATTATCATGCATTCATATGTCCCCGCATACTGTTTCTCTGTAGACTTTATGTTTCTGCTCATGTGCTTATGATATGGGGTCACTAATTTGTCATATTATATAACCTGGTCTTAACTTAACAATTTTTCTGGATATTGTTGTTGGTGTATGTGTAATTATCAGATTTCAATGGCTGACACCACCTCATCTGATATACCATTGCCCTTTGCATCAACTATCACTCTAACTGATGACGAATTACTTCTACGTGTGGAATGGGTTTCAATTGCTAAGAGCAACTGCTATGTAGATGTGGATAGAGGGCATCAAAATCCAACTTACCGACCGCTATCGACATCTTGAAGGACACCAACTTCTTTAATGCCTTAACCAGCGTTGCACAATTCCCTCCATTTATCTTGAAGAAGCGGAAAATGTTACGTAGGATAAGATATCTCTACATACTCGTGTAAGCTTGAAGACAAATGGTATGACATCTCGGTTGAAATGCTCGGGGATGCTCTTGGATCACACCAAGAGACCCTTCCGAAGAATTTCATCACTCCACCCTCCACTCATGAAATTTTAGACTTTGTCGATGAATTGGGATACCCAGAAAGACTAACCAAGATTTCATCACTCATCAATGCCGAAATATATCAACCATGGAGATCAATTGTTACGATTCTTAATCTATGCCTAACCGGTAAAACGCCAGGGACAGACAGAGTACGAGCTCCCATAATGCAAATACTGTGGGGAATAGTCAAAGGGAAAAATATTGACTTCACTGAACTTATTTGGGAAGAATTCATCTTGTCCTTAGACACATTTATCACCAATATAATTAACTCTGATAATAAAGTCAAAGGAAGAAAAGGTATTGGTAAACGAGTGATTCCCAGCATCAGGTTCTCAAAACTCATTATCCATCATCTGCAACAAACTCACCAGTTCAACCCACGAAGTGAGTCAGCCTGCATAAAGCCAGCGATGAATTCGTTCTTGGCAATATAAAATATATTGCCAGAGGACATGACAAGGAGATCTTTGGAATGCCTGTTCCTGAAGCTTTGCTTACTGAAAGAATCAAGAATGATGATTATTTCAAAAGATATGTAAAGAAAGCCTCCGCCACAACCGCTGATAACACACCCAAGTCCACTCCCACACAATCAAAAGCAAAACAATCAGGGTCCACCTACTCAAACCTACCTAAGAAAAAGAAGAGACTCGTTAGCTTAGTATCTAATGTCTCTCCTTCACAAATGAAAAAGAGGAGAAGGATAGACACAAGTAAGGGTAATGATGAAGGAACCAAGGTTCCAGGAAGTGAGATGGGGTTGATAGATGAAGACGAGGCTGCCCTTCAACAAGGAATTCAACAAAGCCTGGATAGTCTAAACATGTGTCAGAGACCACCAGTGGGAGGAGTTGTGATTCGAGAACCTGTGCATATACCACGACAAACTACACCTACAACACATGACAAAGGTAAAGGGATTGCAGGCGGAGAAGCAGAACAAGCCACTCATATGCTTCTGACCATCTTTTATCCACCACCAAAAACTACTACGCAATTCGAGCTGAGGAAAAGAAGCACTGAATAATCTTCAGCTCAAGAACCAACGAGGGTGGAAAAAGATGTGGCAGATACATCGGTTGAATCCCCTGCTGATAACGCTACACGCATCTTTCGGGGTCAAAGGAACTTCCTTTTCGTCGAGCAAGTTTTTCAACACCCTAGGCAGTGAACCTAATCGTGGTAGTGTAGTATTAGGGTAAGCCACGGGAATTGATATCGTTCTCTAGGGGAATAGGAATGCTAGTGAGGAGTTACTACGCTAAGGTTGGGGTTGAGAAAGATTATTTTTTATCTTTTATGTTTTTAGGAAATGGAAAAGTACGAATCTCGGGGTTTGGATTTGGGGGGTTGGTATTTCTACCGATTACTCTACTATCTAATTATCTAATTAACTAAGGTGAGGGTAGTCTATGTCTAATTATTGTGTGCTCGTATGATGATTTAAAGATGTGTTTACTTAGGTTTTATTACTCCTTAATTATCTCCTATTGATGGTTGAATTGTCACGTCCTTATTCTTAATCGCGTTGTGTGTCTAAGGTCGTAGGGTATGCGTTTATCCCTAAATCTTTGAAACTACCAAAGGGTATCGTCTACAAAATCTCTAGGATTTATAAACTCTAACTCTAAGGTACTCTTTGGATGGTTTAGCCTACAACTACTCTAGGTGTTATAGTCTAAGGTTCACAAAGACTAATCAAGCATTAACTACACAACGAATGACCTATCGCATTACTAGATCATTAACAATTAAGATAATAGACAACCAATCAATATTCAATAGTTAAGTTTCATATTCGCTAAGCAAACACACAAGTAAATTAGCGGACATGGAGAACATGCAAGCATACACACAAATAATTGAAGACATAATTGAATTAATGAAGTAAAACACTTATCTTGGTGTAAGATAGGGTTTAGAACCCTAAAATACTTGTACAAGACAGCCTTGGTTCGGTTTAGGTTTTACTCCAAAAGACTACACACCGAAACCGAAAAATTCGGATTCTATATATAAGATTACATTCGCGACGGCGTCACCTTATGATTTGTGGCGCCGTCGGTCGCCGTCATTAGGGTTTCGTCTTGGCCACGTTAGTCTTGCGGCGTCACCTTATGCTTGTGACGCCGTCCTCTTCAACCTCCGAGGCCGTCGGATCAAATCTAGGCCGTCTAAGTTGCGACGACCTACTCTTTTAAAGCGACACCGTCACTTGAAAATAAGCAATTTAGCTCTTGTATCGTCACAACATGTGCTCGACGGCGCAGACACACTGATGCCGATCCCTTGTGTTTCAACGACTTGAGTGTCTCGATTCTTGACTTTGGCCATTTTCTTCAGATATCCGCGCCTTTTCGTCCAAATAAGTGCCATTTCAACAATTTGCCTTCAAGAGACCTAAAAGTGAAAAGGAACGATATTAAGTAATAACGGATACAAAGTGATCAAATAAGGGCTTAAACGACCCTTAAAAAGGTACATTTAAAACTTTATCAAATATCCCTACACTTGGTATTTGCTTGTCCTCAAGCAAATGTGCTTTTAATTAATTTATAAGTTAGGGGTCATGAAGCATTGGTTTAGAACAATCCACAACACATATAAGCCCAAAAAAGTCATAACAAGCACGGAATTACATACTAGCACCTCACATGGGGTGTTTGGGTACTCGCATCTCTCGGTGTATATGAAATATAACAAGTTGGAAATGGAAGATAAACACTCATTAACGGTCCTAGTACATAGATTACCATAGGCTTGAGAATAGATCAAACCTCCATCGCTTTGGCGTAAGCACCTAGGAAAGACTATCAAAGAGGTCTTTTAAAGGGTTGTAATGTTAGGCTTACGGTAGGAAACAAAGGGTTTGGTGGGATAGGCTATTTAGTGGTGGCAAGTCAAAAATCTTTATGTTACAAGCATACGAGGAATGGCGTTGCTAAGCCAAGACTCGACACTCTAAACTCTAGATAACTGAAACAAACAAACATAAATTTAAAGGATAGATGTAGGATGGTAGCCGTATGTTTTTTTTTTTTTTTTTTTTTTCAACACTCTATTTTTTTTTTTTCTCTTTTTTCTATTTTTTTTTTTTTTTTTTTTTTTTTTTTTCATACACTTTACTCTACCATCCTCTACGGTAACATCAAAATGATAGGGATTTATAGGCACATCCCTACACTTGAGTTTTATTACTCTAACACTAATTTGACCCGAATTGAAAAGATCAAAACACTTGGAGTACATTATTACACAAATAAAGGGAATTTGAATTTAACGTTCCTTCCGTCATTTCATAAATTTTAACTTTTCCCATGAGTCCCAATCGTCCCAAAATCGTATACAAAGGATATGACTTGACTTAGCAACTTATGCAAGCAACTAGATAATTGAACTAAGAGTTTTAGGGTGATAACAATAATGCACTAAAAGTGAGTGCATACAAGGTAGGCTAAGGCGATTTGGGTGTACATTTGGGGTGGGGTGTAAACAATGCTCTTCATTGATATTCGGAAAACCGAAACATCACGAGAACCGCGAAAAGGATAGGCTCGAGGGTTAACTAGGGGTATCGTGTACTAAAGATGAGTACAACGCAAGGGTGTGGGGAATTACTCAACCGATGTGGAAGAAGTAATTATATTACGGTATCAAACAAGGGTTATCCTAATGCCTCTTATCATTTAGTTATTCCTAACTACACAAGTGTAGTCTTACTAGCGATCTCGGGATGCATCACAAAACAAGTTCTAGAATCTATTATACTACGGTTCACACACTAAGCATTAAAGATGAATGCTTTAATTCCTACTAATCTAAGGGTGATCCTCACATTTTGGGTGGAATTTAGGTGGTAAAGGGTTTTGTGCTAGTCATGTAACTTCCTATCCATGAGGCGCTTTTGTTAAGACTAATGGCCCACTCCTATATGTCATGAAAAATTTTAAATTTGGTGCCAAAATTACTCTAACCGACATTTTCTCATGGTTTATTACACAAATACAATTGGACAAAGCAAATAATCAAGGATAAGCATAGTTTCAAAGTTCCGTTTATTTTCCTCCCTACACTTAAACCGAACATTGTCCCCAATGTTCCCAAAGTATCAAAGTTATGATAATAGAAGGTAATTAAAAGGAAATAAACTAATACTCCCGATTAGCTCGGTAGGATCCGTGTGTGAAGTATTGGTTAAATCCTTTCCAAGAAGAATGTATGCGTGAAAAGCTCCTTCCAACCCTATGTATCTTCTTCTTGATAAATAAAACCTGCACACTTGAAGAAAACAAATGAAACCTTCGCGTAAAATCGGCGGTAATAATATATATAAGACTCTACTAAACTAGGATATAATGCTTGTGAATGGATGTTTACGAATTTATGGAAAATTAAGATCCGGAAAATTCCAAAGTTTATAAGTAGCTCGAAAACGAGGAAAAGTAATCGATTGTTTTGCTCCTTCGGCGCCGTCGGTTGCGATCTGACGCCGTCGGTTGCAATCTGACGCAGTCGGTTATCCCGACAAAAAGCGGTCTGCGATTTTCGGAAAAATTGGAAAATTTACATCTTTAAAATCTGGAAAAATTTTCGCAAAACATCCATCATGACTCGATACAAGCATTTGACTTGAACAAACACACATGTATATCTTTTAATTAATTGCAATTCTCATGTTTATGTTTCTTTTGAAAACGTGTGTAATCCTCCCTACACTTATCCTTTATGTAAAATACCTTTATATGTGATTAAGACGAGGTTAAAAACAAAATAAAGCATTTTTACGAATTTAAACATGAGAATAAACAATCAATAAAAGATATATGACACAAACAAGCAAACAATTAAGCATGGGTTGCCTCCCGAAGCGCTTTTCTTTATTTATGAGTCTTGTAGCTAGACTCGTAGTCATGCTCCTCGTTGTCCTAATCTTAGAGGCCCATTCGATCTCCTTAACCTTCTCTCATCACGAATGTATTCGGGGCCTAACTCAAGACAAGCGATGTAGTAAACCTTGTTCTTCCATTCTACTTCAAATGCCGGAATGTTGTCCACATCTAAATCATCAATACCCTCAAATTTCTTATTTTGTGGGGCATTATATATTTAACGCTCTCGGCTTCATTTGAGAACTCGATTATTCCTTCCTCTCGATCATAAACCATCTTAGACTCCTCTATAAATGGTCTCCCAAGTATCACATCCCCTAAAAATCCATCAATGATGCCCTTAACATTTTCCAAGATCATGAAATCACACCTACATGTGAAGTTACCTACAAAGACATGCAATCCTTTAACCCTCCCAACATAGTTACTTGCTTTCTTAGGGTGAAAGGGGTCCCTCATATGTTCTAGCTTTTTGCTCATGATCCAATTGTAATAGAGCCTAGACATTATATTCATGGGAGCCTTATAGTCAATGTAGGTGTGATCCCTATATAAGTATCCAATCATACACGGTATCTTGATGTTTTTAGGGTTACCCCTTCTTATGCGAGGCTCGAAGGGTGGTCTCGGGAAGTTAACTACGTTATAGTGATAGGCGGTTTCCTTCTCCTTAGGGTATGAGTCGAAATACTCCCTAAGTTCTTCCTCCTCCTTACAATCCTCCATAATTTCTAACACCTTATAATCTCCATCTTCTAAATCATCATCCGAATCACTTGAGGTTGAATCACTATCTACAGGGTTAGTAGATTCCTTAAGGGCTTCCTCAAGCGTATTTTCAATTATCCTATTTAGTTTCCTAAGCTCTCCAATTTCACTAACAATACGAGCTCGAAGTTGGTTGGCAAAGGCTGGATCAAGCGGTGGGTATTTGTTTGGTGGTAAAGTGTTGTTTGGTGGTTTATCACCTTCCATGATGAAAAGTGATGGGTTACGAACAAAGGTCACGAAGAAGGGGGATAGACTACGAGGAAGCTAAAATTGAGAAAAAATTTACTTGATAGGAATCAAGCAAAGAAACCTAAATGAGGTGGACTACTAACGAGCTATTCTATTCCCCGGCAGTGGCGCCAAAAACTTGATAACGCTAGACGCATCATTCGGGGTCAAAGGAACTTCCTTTTCGTCGAGCAAGTTTTTCAACACCCTAGGCAGTGAACCTAATCGTTGTAGTGTAGTATTAGGGTAAGCCACGGGAATTGATATCGTTCTCTAGGGGAATAGGAATGCTAGTGAGGAGTTACTACGCTAAGGTTGGGGTTGAGGAAGATTATTTTTATCTTTTATGTTTTTAGGAAATGGAAAAGTACAAATCTCGGGGTTTGGATTGGGGGGGTTGGTATTTCTACCGATTACTCTACAATCTAATTATCTAATTAACTAAGGTGAGGGTAGTCTATGTCTAATTATTGTTTGCTCATATGATGATTTAAAGATGTGTTTACTTAGGTTTTATTACTCCTTAATTATCTCCTATTGATGGTTGAATTGTCACGTCCTTATTCTTAATCGCGTTGTGTGTCTAAGGTCGTAGGGTATGCGTTTATCCCTAACTCTTTGAAACTACCAAATGGTCTCATCTACAAAATCTCTAGGATTTATAAACTCTAACTCTAAGGTACTCTTTGGATGGTTTAGCCTACAACTACTCTAGGTGTTATAGTCTAAGGTTCACAAAGATTAATCAAGCATTAACTACACAACGAATGACCTATCGCATTACTAGATCATTAACAATTAAGATAAGAGACAACCAATCAATATTCAATAGTTAAGTTTCATATTCCTAAGCAAACACACAAGTAAATTAGCGGACATGGAGAACATGCAAGCATACACACAAATAATTGAATTAATGAAAAAACACTTATCTTGGTGTAAGATAGGGTTTAGAACCCTAAAATCTTGTACAAGACGACCTTGGTTCGGTTTAGGTTTTACTCCAAAAGACTACACACCGAAAACCGAAAAATTCGGATTCTATATATAAGATTACATTCGCAACGGCGTCACCTTATGATTTGTGGCCCGCCGTCGCCGTCATTAGGGTTTCATCTTGGCCACGTTAGTCTTGCGACGGCGTCACCTTATGCTTGTGGCGCCATCCTCTTGACCTCTAACGCCGTCGGATCAAATCTAGGTCGTCCGAGTTGCGACGACCTACTCTTTTAAAGCTGGCGCGTCACTTGAAAATAAGCAATTTGGATCTTGTATCGTCACAACATGTGCTCCGACGGCGTCGCAGATACCGACGCCATCCGATTGTATTTTCAGACTTGAGTGTATCGATTCTTGACTTTGGCCATTTTCTTCAGATATCCGCGCCTTTTCGTCCAAATAAGTGCCATTCCGAAGAATTTGCCTTCAAGAGACCTAAAAGTGAAAAGGAACGATATTAAGTAATAACGGATACAAAAGTGATCAAATATGGGCTTAAACGACCCTTAAAAGGTACATTTAAAACCTTATCACCGCTTCGGTGATACAGTGAAAGCCGGAGACAGCTCCTTTATCAAGAGGTTCTGTGCTTGAAGCAGTAGTCTGAGATGGACACCAATAGGCATGACATGGAAGTTGGGGAAATGAAGATTCGTTGTCATCACTTAAGACTCTTGAACCTGATCTTACTTACGGTGACCAATTCTTAAAAGACAGACCCTCAGACATCGAGTCAGACAAGCATACTAATGAAAAGGAAGAAGTTCAGTCCATGTTCTCAGTCACTATTGAACAAGACTCTTCAACCATTCCTCCGATGTCTGATCCAATGGTCTCCACTGCTGCTACAACTCCTTCAATCACACCTCTACCCGAACCTGCTCATACAACCACACTTACACAACCCGAACCCGAAAAGATTCACTACCTGTTGTCACAATCAGTGACGCTGTCACTCCACCTGCCTCACCACCTCCTGTCAAAACAACTGAGCAATTGCTCGAAGAGGCCATGATACGTATTGCAACTATTGAGAAGCACTTTCCTATCTCGGTAAATAATCTTGATCGTCGTGTCAAAAAGCTAGAAAATCTGAACTTCGATGAAGTTGTAACAAGTGCAATAGAAGCAGAAGTAAAGGATGCGGTTGAATGGGCAATGAAAGCTCCATTACTTCAGCGATTTAAAGACTTGCCAATCTCTGACATGAGATCAGTCCTCTTAGAAAGAATGTATGATGCAGGAGAGCATCTGGACAATACTCATAAGAAATTATACGAAGCTCTCGAGGAATCAGCGAGGCATGATGATTATCGATGGTTTGTAGAGGATGTACGTGAAAGGGAGGCTAAGAAGAAAAGAAGGATGTCTTGATGGAATCAAAGGATATGTCTGAGGCCCTAAGTCACCACCGCCTCCTCCACCTCCCACTGGTGGAGCAGGCACATCTAGAGCTGGTGGATCTTCCGGTACAACTACTACTCACAAGGCAAACCCACCTTCACCTCCACCAAATACTCAGAAACAAACCGGAAGTTCAAGTGGTCAAGGATCTCAAAAGACTTCTACAACATGGACTACCATTGACTCTAGGTTTACACCAACCATCTCCTCTATTCCTGAAGAGCAAATGCTTAATGAAGAATCATACGTTGCTCAAGAGTCAGAATCAGAAGACGATGATGCTTCTACCAAGCACATCCCCAAAGTTACAGAAGAAGAAGATTGGTTGGAAGCTTATATTGAGGGTAAACGCATCAAAACATCTAGAGCTGCACCTTCAAAGGACGTGACTCAAAGCTGGCTCACCAAAGAGAAACCTCAAACTCCTGAACCTTCATGGTCTATTCCAGTCGACACGATAATCCTCGACAACAATTGGGCATCAACCATCACAACCAACTATGAAGCTCTAGCATAAGACTCTCTTCTTCACATCACAAGGGATATGGGGAGTTTATGAAGTGGTTTTGTGAAAGGAAGGAATTTCATCAATCACTCCTAAAGATCTTGAAGGCCAGTGTTTGAAATCGTTAAAGTCTCGACTCGATGCTAATAAGCTTCAATATCGGATGGAAGAATGCCATAAAATCTTTGAATGATCAAGTCAATGAACATATCAGTCATTTTGATGTTAACAATCCCCTTCCTCTCGGTGGTGAACCAGGTCAATTAACGATCCAATCAGAATTCTTCTTCAACCGTGACCTGGATTATCTATGTGCCCGAACTGCAGACAGGAAACCAGGTTTATCTATTTCTAAAATGAAAGCTGCTACCTACACGATCCGGGTCTTGGCGGATGGTACGTGATCAGTGCAGACGGACAAAGAACAAGTGTATGCCATCGCGACTTAAATGCGACATTTCTCATTGGTGGTTCAAGAAGAAGAAATTCTACATTGAAAGACATGGAGCTGAAAAGAGACGCAAAGCTGTTCGATCCAAGCTGCGGATTCTAAGTGTTATCAATGTAGAGATCTTCCTAATCTATGGCTATGATTATCTGAAGAAGATTGTTCTTCGAAGAGCAGACTTGAAAGATCACGTGATAGAAGAAAACGACTTCAAACATCTGCTGCCAAATAACTTTGAAGATCTCTATCTTCTGAACCTTCAAGGACACCTTGACCATCTACCTGTTCGTGAGAAGAAGGCTCTATCTGCTGCTATCAATCTTTGAATAAGGGGCTTAGTCATTCGACAAAGAGTTGGAGATTTTCAACTAGGCGTGGAAAGCTACCAGACTCAGGTCAACCTAACGAGACCACAATGGGAAGCCTTTGGACATGAATTTCGTCATGACTATGTAGTGATTGATACCCCTAGAGCAGTCCTCTTTACCGACAGATACGGGTCAAGAATGCTAATAAGGCTATCCGAGCTATACAAGTTCAATGATGGTACACTCAGGATGGTTGAACAAGAATTGAACTCAAGGGTGAAGGAAATCAAAATTGACCTGAAGCCGTGGAACAAAACAAGATTCTGGTCGAAACGGGATTTGAAGATGTGTGAAGAGTTTGTGGCTGCAATTGGTAGAAGACTTAAGACGAGAATGATCTTTCGCAGCCTTGAAAGTTTTGTGGGTGGTAGACTTGGGGAAGGTCACTACAAACTGCTTCAAAGAACTGAATGAAGACATCTTCCTGGAGTAGTTTTTGCTATGTATTAAGATGTATGTGTAATGTGGTGATTGTATTATGAACAACTATAACTATGATGTATATAGTAGTGATAGGTTATGGGTTAGAGTTCCCTTTTTATTCTAAGAGGGAACTTAGGAGTGTTCCATTTCAGATTAAATAAAACCGGACACATTTTTCTCCAACAATTTTTTCTTACATATTTAAATCACTTGAGATCCAAAATCTCAAAAGATTTGAAATTTTCGATCAGGGGAGTAAATGTGATATAAATATGCAATCTGATAAAAGGTAACCAATTTGTCTCAAAGTGCATACGACTCTCTAATATGTTCTAAACTATTTTCGAATCTCGAAGCACATATTGAGGGGGAGCATTTCATAAAGAAAATAAACTTTCAAGGTACAAAACAAATTTTTGAAAGTTTCAACAAAAAGTACCTTGATTGTTTTTCTAATGGTTTCAGTATGGCTGTATGATCGTGAATGTGCTTCTAAGAACTCTTTCCTCTTCGTGCAAAACAATTTCAAAAATCACATGCACAAGTTGAGGGGGAGCAACTTTTTGAAAACCATACCCTTTCCCATAAAATATCTTTTACAAAGTATGAAAAATACTAACTTTGATCAGGGAAAGTGATGTTGATATATTTTAGAAATTATCAATCAATGAATCGAATCTTTCATTCTCAAATCTGAAAGTTTCAAGTCCTCTTGCCCCAATGTGCTAAAACCATTTCAAATATATATGATGCACATGTTGAGGGGGAGGCTTTTCTAAAATTATCAAAAACAAATCAGGTACTAAATGTTTTGATCATGTATCATAGGTACTTGGATTGATTTTCAAAAGGTTTTCAATTGGTTCCAATGGAAGAAGAAGAATACCAATAAACCGACCAAATTTACTTTATGTATGGTGATATAAGGATGGTTAGGTTAGGTATTCATTCCCACGATCCCGCCAGAGCCGGAGGAATCTACCCAGGGACAATCCACGAGATAGTGTAGAGTCCTTAGGTTTGATGAAAAAAGGAGAAAAGTGAGATATGGGAAGAGTGCGGACTGAGATAGAGCTAGAACTGGAATAAACCCAACAAGGTTCTAGTAATGAAGTCTCGGTAAGCACTGGAA
This sequence comes from Chrysanthemum lavandulifolium, assembly GCA_022545495.1. Classification (NCBI taxonomy): domain Eukaryota; kingdom Viridiplantae; phylum Streptophyta; class Magnoliopsida; order Asterales; family Asteraceae; genus Chrysanthemum; species Chrysanthemum lavandulifolium. The sequence continues at coordinate 181,811,959 of CM040243.1, forward strand.
GGGTTGAAGAATGAAAAAGAAATAAATGTGAAAAGGGTGAAAATAAATAGCCCTCCATTATTTCAACCTTAGGGCGTAAACCGGGTTCAATTCATATACTCTTGGTCATTACCTAGGTAACACCGGTATTGAAGACAAGACGTCATGGACCCAGTGACGCACTGCACTACAACTTCCCAAGCCTCTCAAGTTCCTCTTAAAAGGACTTGTTTCATTCTCACGGGGAACCTACATTATCTATCGACTTTCTCTTAGAGATTGTTGATATTGAAGAAGGAGACCCTCTCCCTAGTCTCCGACATAGGAACCAAATGTGAACAGTTGAGTCTAGAGCCACGAGATCATCAATAAATCTCATTAAGGACACGATCAATGAAGACTCTCTGTTTCACACAATGTGGAAAGAGAGAATATATTTTAAGAGTCCTACGCATTATCCTTGTAGTATTGCCAAAACATCTGAGTGATATGCAAACATATTCACAATGAAGATGGAAAGCCTTCTAGAGCCAACATCAAACAAGCTCTTGGTAGGTGGCATGTGAGATCTATCCAATAGATCAACCATGTGACAACTAAGCGAAACAATGGGCGACTCAAAATTATGAATCAATCTGGTTCGGGTTATGGATTGACGGATACCTTTGAAAAACCGGTCATTGTGCTCAAAATAGTTTTCACTAGCACATCGATCGTGTATTAATGGTTCAAAATAAAAGGTGTTTATGATTGATAATTGAGTTTCCTTAAAACCTTCGTTGTATTGCAAAAACAATTTATATTGAGTAGTACACAATTGTTTTTCAAATCTCTTTCATCAATCGGTGAATCTCAAATTATTTGGTTCACTCACTCTCGTTGTCTTCTTTGAGGCGTTCGGTTTGAGAACGACTAGAGCATTGCGAAACCACATCAAGGAGGTTCTTGAATTATACGATCACGGTAGTACTTGTCTTGATCAGCGGGAATCGTGGGCCATGTACCTCAATTCAACGAAGTGATCAAAGACACTTTTGTGCGCTTTATTGCTAATCGTTGTATGCGGTACACCAAACGTTTGCAACCGATCGAATGGAGAGGTCAATCCATAGCCGCATGCTCACACAACACATTCATTCCCAAAGAAATCATGATTAGTGCATCAATGACTTTGATATTCTCACTCTATGCTTCTGCTACGCAATTGCAAATAGCATGAATCAACTAAAGCTTCCGCTACTCGATGAGAAGAAATCATGATCCGAATGTGAGCATGTCGGTCCATTTGTTACAACTTCATATCACGGGCAACACAACAATGGGTGATCTTGAGATTAACTATGACTCATGATCTCAAATAATGCTCAAAGGTCATCAAAATGCGGATCGACCCTATAACCTCCACTTAATGTACAAAATAGTTGGACTATGATGAAATCGCCATGAATGCATAAAGATTGAATATTTTGATGAAGGGATGTCTACGAGCTCGAGACTGAAGATTAATTAGAATGCTAGGATGCAAAATGTAAATCATGGGGTGACCTCCCTTAGGGGGAGATTGTTAGGAATTAGAAATTCCATGTGAAGTGTCGGTCAACCCAACTATAGACTAGCACAAGTTAGCTCATAGACATATCGTTATTTATCAGTGTGTTAGTTAGTTATTAGTTTAGTTTAGCGTAGTGTAACACCGTGGAGGAAGGACGGGTCTTTACCCACTGTATGCCTGATCCACAGTCCGAAGGAGGATGTGTAGTATGTAACTATAAATACCCTCTACCTCCCAAGGTAGAGGGTTGGATGTTCATTTGGAATCTAACCTTCTATGTGTTTCTCTCACTAGAACATCTCTCTTTCTCTCTCTAAACATTGTATACGCCCATATGTTATTGGTTTTATGTATTTGTGAAATCCTATAAGTTACACATCCATAAGAAGAAAACATAAGAATTGGTTAGTGAAAAACACCAATCGATAACTGTGGTCGTTTCTTAAAGAATTGACCACTACGATTGTTCTTCTGATGAATGTCTTGATTCCATTCACCTTGGTCGGGCGAATCAGCCGTCTAAATCCCATAAGGGACAGTTGGCATTACATTGAACAAATTCAAGTAATGACCTACATCTTCGTGACTCGATTCTTGAAAGGAATCTCCTTAGCGGGATTTCCAGTAACACAAGTTCGAACTTGAGCGTGTTAACAACATAGTGTGAAAACACATCTCTAATTCTCGCAAAGGATGTTCTGAACTGAGTCCCTCAAGTAGGATAACATGATGTGCCAAGTACACCTACTGAGTTCCGGTGAGTCGTTGAGTATACGAAGCATCACCCCACGACTATAGACCATTTGAGACAACACTAAGCGTAACCCACAGGGGCTACCAAGTGACTTCTTTGTCGGTGTTTGATGTTGACCACGGCGGAGTTTCCATTCAATCACCGAGGATCACGGTTGTGAACCCTCATAAATGTTCTCGACAGTTGCTTAGATCCGTGAAGGACTCGATAATGTATCACTTGCGTCCTTAATGTAGAGCGACAAGTGATGAAATGTCAAGTGTTCCTAAGAGATCTTTTAATGAATCTCGTGGCTCTAGACTCAATAGTGCGCTTTGGTTTTCTGAGCGGAGACTAGGAGATGGTCTCCTCCTTCAATACCAACAATCTCTAAGAGAAAGTCGATAGTTTACGTAGGGTTCCTGTGAGAATGAAACAAGCTTTTGTTGAGAGAAACTTGAGTGGCTAAGAAGGTTTAGTGCATTGTGTCACCGGGTCCATGATGACTTTAATCTTCAATACCGGTGTCATCTAGTGACGACCAAGAGCAAATGTATTGAACCCGTGTATGCGCCTAAGTTGAATAATTTGGAGGGCTATTTCTTTTCACCCTTTTCTTTACTTTTCTTTTTAATTCTTCAACCCTTCTTTCTCCGATTCTCATTTCTCCTTTTATAATCATACCTAAGGACTTCTAAGTACTAACTATTGGTGGTGTCCTTTGGTAGATCCCTCCGGCTCTGGCGGATCATAGGACGGTTATTCCTAACCTTAGACACCTTATAACTCCATGACTATCCTACGTTGTCATAAAACCATTTTCTTGAAAATCTCTCAAAGTGTTTATGAGTGAAAACATTTTGTAACACTTCAAGAGTTTTGTATTTTCATAAATACTCCCCCTCCACATGTGAGGGTAGAGCTCGCACTTTTGACAGAAATCTGCACAGTGAGGGTAGAGCTCGCACTTTTGAATTGATCGACTCAAGATAGACAATTCCCCGCGAGACACGGTTATGTTGCATAGTTAAAGAGATACATTGTCAGCTTTTAGGTGACAACTAGCTCTAATAACTACCTTGAAGATGTGGACAAACCTCGAAAGGTTGTCAAACCCGTCAAGGTTCATGTCTATGAAGAGTTTCTCGAATAGGTACGATCTACTCGGATAAGTCTTGGAAGACAAATCTTTTCGATGTATGACAGTTTAGATCTCGTCAATTCATGGGTTAAGTCTTAGCATACGATGATTCAATCACATTAACAACATAATTTTATCACACAATTTTTCTCCCCCTAAAAAATGGCATATAAGTGTTATTTTTGATGAAATTTTGATATCGAATATGAACATTTCGAGTTTTGTGGGAAGATTTCCACGAGGAACAATTCGTGAACAAATATTTTTTAGCAAATACTCCCCCTCAACAAGTAATACTAACTTTTGAGGTTTTGAAAATATAAGGGGGAGTACTTGTTCTTTTGAGCAAAACTTTGAAAAATGAAAGTTTTGATAAGTTTTACTCAAAGGTAAGAAGCTTTCACTCCTTTTATAAGGATTGTGGCACTGATGCGTACCACAAGGTCCTTTCAATACAAGTACGGGTTGTACACTGTTATGTGTGCACAAGCCATAGTCAATATACAGATCATATAATCCAAATGTCAATCAAGGTAGTTTTAAAGAGTACCAGACAATCAATCAAGTAGACCAGGAGTTCTCTCTTGACGTTGATATCCAGTAAGCAAGAAACTATGTCTTCCACCCACAAAGCTTTCAAGGTTCCGCATCTGATCTCGATGAAACAACCTTTCATCCAACCTCTTGATTATCTTCTTAACATCCCTCCTTTCCTCAGAATTCCACCTCTTCTTTGACCCAATTTCTTGCTGTATCTCATTCAACCGATACGCTAACCCATCACGAACCTTCTTCAATGTGTGATCACAAAATTTATGAACCTCGTTGTACGCAAAGAAGGAGTTATGGTGAAGTTCACTGCGGTAAACAACTCCAAACTTTGGTCTTTTCAAAATGGTGTACTGAGAGAGTTGGTTTATGTCAGGAAAGTGTAGCAACGGGTTTTTGAGGTTGACTTATCTCTGGTAAGATTCTACAGCAAGTTGAAGATCTTCAACACGTTCCCGGATCACTCTGCTTCGAATGAATATCAACAAGGCTGTGATGTACTGGAGCTGAATGTTGGTGGAGAATTGTCTCATCTGACCTTCTACCTTAGCAAGGTACATGTCTTCGATGTCGTTGAGCGACAACCTCGGAAAATCAGCTTCAGTAAAGTCATATTCTTGCTCGTCTTGGCATTTGAATTTTATCTGCTTCAAGAATGAGTAATCCCACTTCGTAGCCAGAGAGACATTCATGATGGCAACGATCCTTTTATCACTAAACACCTCTTTGTTTGACTTTTGAACTTGGCAGCTTCTGTTGTATAGTCTTCTCCTTTCTGGCCAATGGTAAATGCCATACTGAGCATCAAGATCATAATCCACCACGTTGTCAACGAACATTCTGGAGGCTTCTTCTTCGATGGCAACATTGTTGGAAAAGACTGCTGCTGGGATGTTGAAGGTGAGTGACGTAGCGTTCTTCTTGCTGATGTCGCTACTGTGTTGCAGAAATTCTAGGTCATTGTTGAAGAAGTATTGGTAGGGAATCTTGGGTTGTTCTAATCGACCAATGGTTGGTAGTGGTTTGGTCCAGTCTGTGTAATATGGAGTCTTATCCTGTCTTGTGAAGTCAATGTTCAATTCGGGGTTGAGCCAATCAATGTTGTTAGACATAGCTCGTGCGATGTTGTCGAGATGGTATTCGACATCAATGGCACTATCGAAGCTGTCTTTTAGCAGTTGAAATGCACCATTCTTGATCCGGCGTAGCTCCCCTTTCATCATCTTCTTAACCTTGAACTTATCCTGGATAATCTTAACATGCTCCATAGTACGGCCATCTACTGGTTCTTGGCCTTTCGGTAATCCAGGTGTAGCATCAACTAGCTTGCTGATCCATTCATATTCTTTTGTTTCATCTTCATCTAACCAGGAGACAATAAAGCTGGATCTCTTCTCCTTTGGTTTGGATGATGGTCCTGGTTGCTGCTTAGTTGATGGTGGAGATGAGGGCTATTGCTGGGGCTCGGGAATTTCTTCATCATCACCACCGTGTATTCAAAGTGATCACCGCTTTCTCAATGGTGGTGGTGACTCGGACTCGAGGTTTATCGCCATATGAGATTGTCGAGATGCTCTAGTAGTGGAGGTGGTCTTTGGTGGTGGTGGTGGCATGGATGATGATGACTCGCCAGTTTTCTTAGGACATTTAGCATTTGGGTCTTTGTCCGTGTCATCATCATCTCTTGGTCTCTTTTCTTGACCAGCTGCTTCCTTGCATGTTGTCTTCAGTTGATATGCAAGCAATACCTCAAAGAGTTTTGATTCATCAGATGTAAAAGTTAGAGATCCAGGTTACATCTACATTATCAGATGTGAAATCAAATCAGCTTCAGTGACATTAGGAGGCTGAACTGGTCGGGTTTGCATAACCACCGGTGATGTTGTAATTGTTTTCATGACCAATGTCTTCGAATATGGGTAGAGTTGTTTTGCAAACATTTCTTTAGTTACACCAGGGACAGTTTGGAGAAGGAAATTATGAGTATAGTCCCTAATCTGCTCGTCCATTTCTCCTTTTATGTCTCTGTTGAGGAATTGCTTGATCTGGTCTCTCTCCTCAATAAAGTTGTTCATCTCTTGACCAAGTAGATTGACCACGCTCGAAGGTGATTCAACTTTTTGTTTACCACGTTTCGTCTTCTTACTTGCTTAACAGCCTTTTGGATTTTGGTCTTGGCACGAGATGCCCATGTATCCGTTGGTTTCTTGACCGACTTGGATGATGATCTAGTGGTTGTTTCTTTAGAAGGTCGTGGTGAAGAGTGTGATGATGATTCTGTTGTGGAAGGGTCTTGAGGTTGCTCCGATGATGATTCCGGATTGTGTTCAGGGTTATCTTGAAGATAGCTATCTGCTTCTTCTTTAGCTCGTGCCTCTTCCTCAGCCTTTTCCTTTGCCGCTCTCTCCACATCTTCATCGGTGATCTTCTCCATCTTATCCTGTTCGCCTTCCTCAAAGTCGAGCGAAACCTCATACTTTGCTTTGTTCTTTGCTCTGTAGATTCCTTAGTGGTAGCACCGCCCCTTATCGGGTTGATTAACCGCATCAAGAACTGGTGTGATGAGAGCTCCACCACTGGAACCTCCAGGGCCTCTGGTTTGCTGAAGGTTGAATTCCTTAGCAGCATGCTCTATCCTCAACTACTTAAGAGTTTTGTGGTATTGTTGTTCATCTTTTGGGTCTTTATCTTCATCAGAACTTTCTTCTTCTTCTTCAGTCACTGGTGTCTCCCATTTGTTTGATTGGGGACTTGGTGGTTTGTCTTCTGACCTCGGCGAGGTTGTATCATCTGTAGCTGTTTTGGAATAGTAAACCACCTCTTCAGACTTAGTTGCTTCAGAGTCGTCCTCCTCTAGAGTACCTTCAGGTTTAATTTGAGGACGGATGATCTGAGATGGGATTCTTTTCTTGAAGCTTGGATGCCTCTTTGGATACTTGTGAGCGCTCCCAGTGCTTCTAGTACTACCAGTGCTGCCTGACCTTCTAGTCTTCTTGGTAGGCACAACAGAAGTCTTCTCATTCATAAACCCGACTTTACCTGCACTCACTGCTTCTTGATATTGTAAATACGACAGAAGACTCTTGATTGTGTCAGTGAGAAGGCAGTCTGGTAACACTGCACCTTGCTTGCGTGTCGATGAGTCCTTAAATCTGACAACGTTCAATGTAGGCTCATATAACATGGAATGATTCTTTGGGTCGTTAATTCTCATGGGGATGTCCCGATTTTGCCCGAGAATGTTCTGAATCAACAACTTCGTATATCGATAAAGGGAACCTTTGACCCAGCTTCTTGATATGGGACATCATATCGCCCAAAAAAAAAATTTTAAACCTTTAAACCCCCCCAAAAAAAATTTTTTTTTTTTTTTTGGGGAAGGTTTTTGGGTTTAAAAAAATTTTTGGAAAATTTGGGGGTTTTTAAAAACCCCCCCAAAAAAGGAATTTAAAAAAAAAAAATTTAAAAGGGGAAAGGAAATTTTTTTTTTTTTTAAAAAAATTTTTTTTTTTTTTTTTTTTTTTTTTTTTTTTTTAAAAATTCCCAAACCCCTTTTTGGAAACAAAAAAAATTTTTAAATTTGGGGTTTTTTTTTAAAAATTTAAAAATTAAAAAAAAAAGGAATTTAAATTCCAAAAAAAATTTTTTTAACCCTTTTAAATTTTAAAAAAAAATTTTTTAAGAAACCCTTTCCCCAAAAAAAAACCTTAAATTAAAAAAAATTTTGTTTAAAAGGGGGAAAAAAATCAAAAAAAAAAAATTTTTTTTTTTTTGGGGGGGAAAAAATTTTTGGTTTGGGGGGGGGGGGGAAAAATTTTTAAAAAATAAAAAAGGGGGAAAAGGAAAAAAATTTATTTTAAAAAAAAAAAATTTTAAAATTTTTTGTTTTTTTTTTTTTTTTTTTTTTTAAAAAAATTTTTTTTTTCCCTTTTTTTTTTTTTTTTTTTTTAATTTTTTTTCCCCTTTTTTAAATTTTTTTTTTTTTTTAAAAAAAAGGAACCCCCTTTTTTAAACCCCCCTTTTAAAAAAAAAAAAACCCCCTTTAAAATTTTTAGGAAAAAAAAAATTTTTTCCCCCCAAAAAATAAAAATTTTTTTTTTCCCTTTTAAAAAACAACAAAGGGCCCAATTTCCCAAAATTAAAAAAAAAAATAAAAAAGGGGAAAAAAATAATCCCAAAAAGGGGGAAAAATTTGGGTTTTTAAAATTTGGGGGGGGCCCCCCTTGTTTTTTAAAAAAATTTTAAAAAAAAAAAAAAAGGGGGGGTTAATTTAAAAAATAAACCAAAAATTTTTGGGGGTTTAAAAATTTAAATTTTAAAAAATTTAAAAGGGTTAAAAAAAAATAAATTTTTTTTTAAAAAAAAAAAAATTTAAAAAAAAAAAGGGGCCCCCCCTTTTTTTTTTCTTTTTTTTTTTAAAAATTTTTCCCCCTTTTTTCCCCCCTTTTGGGGGGGGGGGGTTAAAATTTTCCTTCCCCTTTTTAAAGGGAATTTTCCCCCAAAAAACCCCAAAAAATTTTTTTGGGGGTTTTTTTAAAACCCTTTTTAAAATTTTTTTTTCCAAAACCAATTTAACCCAAAAAAACCCAAAAAAAAATTTTAAATTCCCCCTTTTTTTTCCCAAAATTTAAAAACCCCCCAAAACCCAAATTTTAAAAATTTTTGGGGTTTTTAAAAGGGGCCCCCCCTTTTTAAAAAAATTTTTTAAAACCTTTTAAAAGGGAAAGGGGTTTTTAAAAATTTTTTTTTAAAAAAACCCCAAAAGGGGGGGAAAAAAAAATTTGGCGGTTTCCTTTTTTTTAAAAAAAAACCCCAGGAGCAAATAAGCATGTTCCATTTGACGACGAGTTGTAAGCTTAGTTCGGTGATGATGGGATTTGGGGAAGTTAAGAAGGTTATGTCCGGTTTCAAAATGTTTTGCTCAAAGTCATTTTGTAAGCTCATCAAAATTAGCATGAATCATTTTCATAATCTCCCTTGTACGACGATTCCAGATCCGGTATCCTTTTGAGTTTTCACAGTATCCAACGAAGACTCCGATGTCAGCTTTAGCCTTGAGCTTTCCAAAATCATCACGATCATTATTCGAGTAACAGAGAGAACCAAATACATGAAAGTGTTTGAGATTCGGTTTGCGGTTATAGAAAAGCTCATAAGGTGTTTTGTTGTGGCGTTTAGTTATCATAGAACGTGTTAATACAAATAAGCCGTAAAAACGTTTATTTATATTTTACGATCTTCTAATGTTTTGTCGATAACAAAAGTAAGATCATTTTAACGAAACAAATAAAATACGTAAATGGTTTGAACTAATAGTTTTCTAACACACTTACGCTTTCACATAAAACACTAAAACTAGTATAAGTGATTTTATGCTTAAGATATACATATGTACAACAACTAGTGTTTACATATTGGGTTAACATATACTTAACTAAGTATATACCAAAATGGTAAAAACAAGTATATACTAAAATGGGTAAAACAAGTATATACTAAATAGGTAAAACTAGCAAATGGTTTTGACCCATAACCCATGGTTTTATTTATACCACTTAACCAAGTTCATTGTATCCTTAAGAAACATTGTATCTAGAAAACCATGGATCAACCCATAACCCATGACCCATGACCCATAACCAAAAATACCCATGGGCAAAGAGGCGTTCCACGGATCCACGGCTTTGTGCTAGCGGATCCCAAGTGGAAGGATCCGTGGGATCCGGGAAGCAGATGGGATTTTCCTCTATAAATAGTGAGCCATTTCTTCATTATTCCTCACCCCTTTCAATATACTTTCTCCCCAGGTTAAATCTCACTAACCTTAGATCCAAGAGATCTATGTTTGTAGTTTTGTTTTGTGTGATCTTTTAGGTTCCTCTTAAAGGCAAGATCACCACCTTTGAAGTCGAGCAAGCTCAAGTCCATGAGTTGCCATGCTTCCTCATCATCAAGGCTATTGAAGTCCTCTTGTTGATGATTCCTTTCTTTCTTCAAAGAAGTATAGTGTTGAAGACATTAGTGAAAGATGTCTCAAGTATCAAGGCGAAGATATTAGTGAAGGATATCTATCGTCTATAGCATAAGCACTTGTGGTAGGTGCTTAGAAGTCAAGACAAGAAGCATTAGTGAAGGTGCTTAGAAGTCAAGACTTGAAGCATTAGTGAAAGGTGCTTGAGTAAAGACACAAGACATTAGTAAAGGTGTCTTGTAGATCTAGTCAAAGGCATTAGTGAAGGTGCCTTAGATGTACATTCGATATGGTGTGTTTCGATGTACTAGATAGACTAGCATTAGATCCAAGGATATTGATGTCCTTGATGATGTTGTAAAGGAGTAGATCTCCTTTGGGATTAGTCGTTGGTGTAGTGTGGTAGTAGTTCCTCCATTGCAATGGAACTAGGTGCTAGCCTAGTACCTAATAAAGGGAGGCGACATTGTGAAGGTGTAGTTCACCTAAGGTGTGAAAGAACTCGGTGGTTAGCCTAGCACCATATAAAGGGTAGGCGACGTTGTGTAGGTGTGGTTCGCCTTGGTGTGAAAGAACTCGGTATTTAGCTTTGTACGAGAAAAAGGTTAAGCGGCGTTGTGAAGGCTTCTCCGCCATAAGGAGATTGGTGTAGTGTTCACGAACTCTCGAGTAGGTGACTCGGGAGTGGAGTAGGGCAAGGAAGGTGTCCTTGTGGCGAACCACTATAAATACTCGCGTTGTGGTTTTGTGCTTCTCACTCTTTATCTTTTCATTACATATCTTAATATGCTTGTTTATCAACATCCAACACACACAACCAAATAGATTGACATAAGCCGATCTAAATAGTTTAAAAGGAAGTTTTAATTGGTAAAACTATTCAACCACCCCTTCTAGTTTTCCACAGAACGATTCTGAGTGTAGCATGTAGTTGACACAGCTTCTGCCCATAAGTAATATGGGAGTTTTGCGTTGATTAACATCGTTCTTGCAGCTTCCACTAACGTACGATTTTGTCTTTCGACAACTCCATTTTGTTCAGGTGTTCATGCAATGGATGTTTGATGCTCAATTCCCACTTTCTCATAGTATTCTCGAAGAGTTTGATCGACAAATTCAGTTTCTTTATGCATTACGATTTGTCGATCGTGTTCGAGTCGAACTTGAATTTTCATGAGAAAGGTGATGATCATTTGTGGAGCTTGATCTTTACTTGAAAAAATAAACCCAAGTCCATCTTGAGTAGTCATCGACAATTACTAGAATGTACCGTTTGCAATTAATCGTCTGCATACGCATCGGGCCACACAAATCCATGTGAAGATGAAGCACATCTTGAGTGTGTTCCACCTTTGAAGGAAAGTGAGCAAGAGTGCTTTTCCCTTGTTCACAAGCTGAGCATAGATGATCTTTAGAATACCGAAACCTTGGAATACCTTCAACTAGTTTGTATCGTGCAAGATTGGTTATAGTTTGAAAGTTCAAGTGTGAAAGTCGACGGTGCCACAACCAAGATTTTGTAGATGTTGCCTTAGAAAGTAGACAGATGGGAGATGAAGCAATCATGTCTTGCATTGAGATTGTGTAAAGGCTTGATGTGCAGTTTCCAGACATGAGATCGTTTCCTTGTAAATCACGAATGAAACAAGTTTTCTCCCTAAAAGCAACTTCCAAATCTCCATCACAAAATTGACCGATTGAAAAGAGATTATGACCGAGACCTTCCACATAATAAACCCTGCTAATTTTGATGTTCCCATTGATGTAATCTCCGTAGCCCATGATAGCTGTGAAGTGATCATTCCCGAATCTGACAGTCGATGAACTTTGATACAAAGTTTGATAATGATTTAAGATTGCTGTCATGTGTTGGGAACATCCGCTATCAACAATCCAAAGGATGATCTGTATCACCTGCATTACACACGGACGACACAGGTGGAATAGAAGTAGAGGTGGAACCCGAAGAGTTAGAGGGTTCCATTATAGTTAAAGTAGACACACACATATTAATGATTTTAGGAATCCATTTAAATCCGGGTGTATTTTGTAACCATCTCTGCCAAGTCCAACTTTGCTGTGTCATTTGTAAAGACATTCCTAAGTGCGCTAAAGGTATGATTTTCTTTTTACTTTGCTTGATAATTAAGTATACCTAGTTAGGTATTTATATGATTATCTTTTGTGCAAATTACATGTTTTACTTGAAGCTTCATTAGGAAGCCTTTTTCTCACATATGTGTTTTATTTCTCATATAAAGTCATGGTATATAAAACTTATGTTTTGTTTCTTTTAATCTAATAAAACAAAACACGAATTTCAAAAATTCCTCCTTCCCCATAAAAACTCCCACCGTCGACCACTTTATCAAACCCTCACTTTTTCAAATCTTCCAATTTCAAAAACTTCCTCTCATTCAAAAACTTCATCTTCCTCCTCATTCCATCTCAATCGAAATCAAGAAGATCCGTCATCAACATGGCTTACATCGCACTCGTGCTCATCGCCCTAACACTCATCGCACTTGTGTTCCCTATGATGAAGTTCATACGGAGACATTTACTTTGTGTTGTTAATCTATATTGGGGTCATATACCCAATCCTTTGTATCATCCTTAGTATTGAAATGCAATATTATTAATCTAGTTTATCTAGGTTACTATTATGTGTTTATCATTCCTTTTGATTTATATGTTTTTGTAATACATTAGAGGTCATGTATGCATGCTAAAAGAAAATGTAGGATAAAACATATCTCGTAGTATAAAAAGCATAAAACCTTTTATCAAATCATGTATGCATTACTATAGATCCACGGATCTCGGAAGATATACTAGCCGGATCCCTTTTGTAAAGGAACCGTGGGATCCGTCCCTCTTGGAAAACAGTTTTCATGCAAGATTAAAAACACTATCTTTCTAAAAGTAATAATCCACTAGAATTTCAAAACCATGAGTTAGTTAAGTGTTAAATACCATTGTTAATAAAATCTAGTAAAACATTAGATTATCATAGGTTGGTCACAAACATGTTCTTTCTTTAACCTATCATTTCTATAGGTTTAATTATGACGATGAATATGAGTTTGATTTTTCACTCACTAGCGTCTACACTCCGAACATCTCTCTTGAGCCAAACACACATGGCAATCATGTCCGTGGGTTCAATAATCTCGAAACCGTCACTTCCATGAAGGGCGTATTGTAGACACCTCTCTACAATTTGAAGAAGGTATCAATACCTCCTTCGAGCCATAGGACTAGAATGTCTTCTTGAAATCAACGAAGATATGTCCAAGGTTCATAATGGAATTCTTCCGTCAAGTTGAACTCGTTCGTAACGAGGATCGCTCTTTATCTATTTGGTTTTATATCAAAAACCAAAAGTTCACTTTAACCCTTGGGCATTTTTCTCACATCCTCCGGATTCCAAATCATGGACAATGTGCCTTCACCGAAGATTGGTCTCTTGATTCTCTATTCAACTTTCGTGAAGAAAATAGTCCATATTATTCACACATACCCTCTCCGGAAGATTTAAATCGCATAATATGCAAACCTCGACCATATTACTCCAATCTAAACATTATCCATACACGGATATCCTAGAAGAGTACAAGCCTCTTGCTCTCATTCTACGTGAAAATGTTTGGAGTCTTAGAAATCGAGATATTCTTCCGCTTGTTGTGCTCACATGTTGTCTTGTTTGCTAACACAACAACCATACAATCTCGCCTACTTCTTCATGAAGGCGTTGCAAATCTTCAAGGCTCCAAGAATAAACTCATCCCTTACGATAGTGTCGTTGGGGTATAACGTCATAGCACAAAGTATGGATAGTGACTTAAGGTAGATTAAGACTTTATCAAGACTTTCTCTATAATGAGAACGTTTTGAAAGGTTTACCATTCGATTACATAAGTTAAAGTTTACAAGCAAGAATTCCCAAAGTTTGATAATACACAAAGAGTTTACAAAACATGTCGAATGGTAATTGTTAAAACACAAGACTCCAATGTATGCCATGCGACCCAAAAGCTCCATGAAATGCTATCACCTTAAGACACGAGATAAACATGCTAAAAGTGTCAACACAATGGTTGGTGAGTTCATAAGTTTGTTGAAAATGATTTGAAAAGTCTAAAGAAATGTTAATGCAAAGAAAGGCCGTGTAAATCCACTCGGTTCAAGTTCGCCCATACAAAACTTGCAACTGTGTGTTTACAATCCATTGCCAAAATATGTAATTGTCAATCTTGTTTGCAAGTAGGACATAGGTGCATACGATATATACATAAACTTAATGCAAAGAATCACGATAATCGAACCTCACGTGAAGTCTAACTTGTTTGTTGTGTTACATTGAATCACTTGAATAACAGATTATATTCACCCAAGGTCTCGTCTATCAAGGACACAAGGGTGGGGCGTCGGCCGATAGTACTATCAATACCTCTCTGCCGGCTCCCGCAGAGTTAACCAGTTGCTAAAGTTTGTATGTTGATGCATAATTGAATACTTGTTTAGCACATTAAGGCACATATCGCAATAAACTACACCTAATGTCCAAAGTGTATAAGAAGTATAGTGTAACACAATTGTATACATGGTTTGAGTATTCATAAGAGTGAAACAAGTATTTAAGTATGTATCTCCCCCAAAGAGTTTGTAAGAATTTAAACATGTAAAAGCGGGGTATGTTCTCACAGTAGTATGTCAAAGTTTAGAATATTTGTGAAATTAAATGAAAATAGTTTGAGCATGTATCTCCCCCAAATAGTTTGTAGAATTTAAACGAGTAAAAGCGGGTTATGAACTCACAGTAGTATGTCAAAGTTTAGAATATTTGTGAAAGTAAATGAAAATAGTTTGAGCATGTATCTCCCCCAAAAGTAATTGAAAATGTATAAAAGTAGGGGCTATGAAACTCACCTGGTGTGATTGATATGCTAACAAAATGAAGTGTACGAAAGTGAGGCTCGGAAACTATCCGCGACCTAAAATGAATGTTATGACTTGAGTTATGATATGTTGTCGTGAATGCATGATTTGAAAACGTATCACCCAATATGCTACTTGAAAACTAGTTATATAAAAATATTGTTACTTGAATGTGTGACAGTTTCATGTCGAAAATAAATACTTTTGAGCTAATAGTGAAAATATAGCTAAAACTATGTAACGGTTTTAGTAATTTGACAAATCGGTTTACATCGGACTTAACGTAATATATACATAGGAAAACTAACTCGTTTTAACGTCCATTTCCCCAACGTCCGTTTAGGCCCTCAAAATCTTGATTAAAATCCCGACAGCTTACAAAAGCTGTGAATAGTGTTTTCAAGACGTTTTTGACCCAAAGTTCGGTTAGCCATAAATCACTCGTTTTAAGTCCGTTTTCAAGTTCTTTATATCCACTCGAAGGTAATCAAGAGTACTAATATATTTTTAAACTTGGAGACTTCACAGAAAGTTTAAGGCCACTGTTTGGCCAGTTACAAATTCGGACTGCATGTAAAAGTTTCCGGAAAATTATAGTTTTAATCGTAACTTGAAACCACGTATATTTTTCGTTATAACTCCGTTTTAGTCCGTTCAAAAGGCCACGTTCATAACTAAAAATCTATTTTCTAAAACTTTAATAAAACTTATAAAATGACTAACTTTTCGGAAAAATTATAAATTTACAGCTAACTTCGCTTATTTTAAAATTACCATTTTTATCTACTTTATTAATCACAACTTCACCACAAAATCCCTTGAACTACACTTCACCAATCCTACTAAAAATAAAATGCTATTCGAACCATAATAGTTAAAAAGACCATTTATGAGGTTTATGTGACTACTTATAACATATAATTAAGCATAAACCACATCAAACCTTTACTAGTAAAAGATCAAAACTTACTTTGATAAATCATTTTTCAAACCACTCACTTTTATAAACTTCTAACTAGTACATACTTGTTAAAAATATTTATATAGCACATATGGGTGATAATCTTGGATGATAATGAATAAAATCACAACAATGCAAATATGATCATGAGGGCTTCATGAAATGTATGAAATATATATGAAAAAGTAAGAGATGAAGTTTTAGGCTTACTAGTTGCTTGATGAGGTTTAGTGAACCAAGGATTGATCCTAAACACCCTAGGTTTTTATTTCAAAACCTAAACAAAGAGTGTATCTAGATTGTGTAGAACTTGACAAGAAAAGTTTTGATGATCACTTCATGATCTACTATAGGTGGCCGGATTTCTTGTGAAGAAAAAGAGGAGAGAAAACAACTTGATGAGACTTGAATTATTGAGTTGTGAATGTGTGTGAGAAAGTCTTGAGTGTAAGACTTGTATAAGTAGAAAAATATCTAGCATATCTTGTGTGAATCTTTCATTTAATGATACATATACATATGTTTATTATTAGTATGTTAATGTATAAATGTAAGTGTAAGTAAAGGTAAGTTACTTGAATGGAAGTAATAACTTGTAACATTTGTTAAATAATATTAGTAAGTTGTATACACATTTGAATATTTAAGGTAGCGTTAGATAAAATAAATTTCACGGGTCAAGATAAAATATGTTGAGGTCATAAAAGTTATAAAAATACATTTCTTGAAAGATTAGAGTGAATAAATATTTATCGGGTTGAATTTAAGAAAACGTCGTAATTTATATAAATATAACAATTTATATACGAAATAAATTTAAAACACTGGGTAAACTAATAATAACATTTTTAAAATCTTAATATGAGTGTTAGAATATATTGGAATAATTTTTGGAAGTATCGAGTCAATTGTTCAAAAATAATGTTTACGCGATAACGTTTATTTAATAAGAAAATAACGTTTAATGAAAATGCAAAACCATGTACAAATCGTTATGAAATGATGAATGTGAAATATGAGAAATGACCGGAAATTGCGAATTGTGACATTCTTCCCCTGATAGAAGAATCGCGTCCTCGCGATTCAATCGATGATACATAAGGTTCTACCCTAAGGTTTCGAGAAATCAGAATGTATGGTCAAAGTGCTTATGCCAAAACTTACGCGTCTAGGTTTCTTATCTAAGGAGACTCACTGAATCTGAATAATACGGTGGATCACTTAATGGTCTAGGAAAACGTGCGATTCGTGATTGCGGGCTTCCTCGGTCCCTATATAGAATGCTCGACCTCGAGGTGGACTGATATTGAGTACCGGTTTGGGTTATTTCCTTCATTGCCATAGCTAGATGAGCTTGTATCGGCGGCTTATTCAATCGAGGACAATTATTCGGAAGTGATTCGGGCTGTTACATTCATAGCAAGTCTTTTGATTATTCCTCTTACTGCTCCTTGAAATGGCCGTATCGATTGCAATTTGTACACAAGCGGCGGGGCTTGGTCTTCGGGTGATGATAAGCACATTTAGCACATTTGGGATGTGTACCGCATACTCTCTTTGTTCGATGCCGGTTGCCACAAAAACTCTTGCCCTTTTGTTGTATGCTGCTACTATGTCTATCTCGCTTATTTGACCCACTCGCTTCCTTCCTCTTGTCAACGCTCTTCAACGTACCATTTCTAACCATCTCGTATGTCGGGGTTCCCGCCTCGATGCTCGCACTTTGTATTGTAGACGGCTCGATTGTTTTCACAGTTCCACGGTTTCGGGACAAGACCATATATGTACCTCGAGATTCTCTTGGATTCGGGGTAACCATATGAGGAACTAGTCCGGCTAATTCATGGAATCGATCGGTGTAGGTGCGTGACCACCCCTATCATGGAGTGGTGATAAAATTCATCCTCTAGTTTACGCATTTCATTGTCCGGCGGTACTCCTCTTTCAATAACGCCTTAAATTAGTCCCATGTCATGCCTATGGCTGCTTCTCGCCCCTAGCCTTGTGTAGTGTGTGTTCCACCATGTCAATGCCTTTCACGATAACAAGCAAGCGACATACTTCACTCTCGATGTGTGGCACAATTCTTGATGTCGATCACTACCTCTGTCTTTTCTACCCATCAGTATCGCCAAAGCACCTCCTATACCATCAAACTCCACGGGTTTGCATGCGAAAATTCCTTATATGTGCATCCATTACATTGTTGTTGTTGTTGTTGTTGCCCGACTACATTGTTGGTGTCGCCATTCCGTTCCGTGGTTTCGAGTTATTCATATGATTTCCAACTTGTGTGATAATAGTGGGAAGTAAGATTTGAAGTTGTTGAGCGATGATGGCGGCAAAATCGGGATTTCCGTCGGTGTTGTTGTCATTGTTACCCATGTCGCTACCACCTTCTCTACCTCCACGCCCACCGTCATTCCACCCTTGGTACCGCACCACCTCGGCCAATCTTGCGTGTTACTCTCTTTGGTGCCATTATCTCGCAAGGGAAAGAACCGTTGAATTCCCAATGTCTATGCTTAACGTCCTCAAACATAATACCACGCCACAAATTGGTTCCTAAGGTGTCCACACGATCTACGTATCTTGATGGTCGCATATGTCCACGTGAGTTGTGACGCATTTATAATTATGTTGGCCACCATAATTATAATTGCTTCATTCCACACGTGTGCATACCACCAAGCATACATGTCTCGGCGATTGGTGTTACTTAAATAGGTAGCCAGTCTATCATCCGATTCTAAACGGTGAAGGAGGGATTTAGGGTAAGTATCTAGGAAGAGTCGCACTTAGTGTATAGGAAATTCCGTTAGGTGCTAAAGTCACGATGAGGTTTGGTCGCCAGCAGTTCCCAAAGTATCCTCAAGAGAACTCCCATCCTCGGGCAAAATCATCAAATCTATCCAGCTTTATAGTAACACTTATTTAGCTCGATCTCGCATCTCATCAAACAAGAGCATCACGAGATCAAGTTAGATAAGTGCTCATTCTCGAGCTCCATATCTTTGATGACCCAACTAGATTTTGGGACTCCCCTATTGGTACAAGGAAACTACTTTATCTAATGAGGTGGTTCTAGAAGAAATACTTAAGAAAACATATGCATGCGAAAAGTGTGTAAGGTGATAGGAAGCGAAAGGATCGGCGTGAGGTGGTTATAGTCTAGGAAATAAATGCAACCTAGTTCTCTATAACCAAGTCTCGATACCAATCTGTCACACCCCAAAATATCGCGGTGAACGATAGTGTCGTTGGGGTATAACGTCATAGCACAAAGTATGGATCTGACGACCTCTATAATGAGGCGTTTTGAAAGGTTTACCATTCGATTACATAAGTTAAAGTTTACAAGCAAGAATTCCCAAAGTTTGATAATACACAAAGAGTTTACAAAACATGTCGAATGGTAATTGTTAAAACACAAGACTCAATGTATGCCATGCGACCCAAAAGCTCCATGAAATGCTATCACCTTAAGACACGAGATAAACATGCTAAAAGTGTCAACACAATGGTTGGTGAGTTCATAAGTTTGTTGAAAATGATTTGAAAAGTCTAAAGAAATGTTAATGCAACAAAGGCCGTGTAAATCCACTCGGTTCAAGTTCCGCCCATACAAAACTTGCAACTGTGTGTTTACAATCCATTGCCAAAATATGTAATTGTCAATCTTGTTTGCAAGTAGGACATAGGTGCATACGATATATACATAAACTTAATGCAAAGAATCACGATAAATCTGAACCTCACGACGAAGTCTAACTTGTTTGTTGTGTTACATTGAATCACTTGAATAACATTATATTCACCCAAGGTCTCGTCTATCAAGGACACAAGGGTGGGCGTCGACCGATAGTACTATCAATACCTCTCTGCCGGCTCCCGCAGGAGTTAACCAGTTGCTAAAGTTTGTATGTTGATGCATAATTGAATACTTGTTTAGCACATTAAGGCACATATCGCAATAAACTACACCTAATGTCCAAAGTGTATAAGAAGTATAGTGTAACACAATTGTATACATGGTTTGAGTATTCGCAAGAGTGAAACAAGTATTTAAGTATGTATCTCCCCCAAAGAGTTTGTAAGAATTTAAACATGTAAAAGCGGGGTATGTTCTCACAGTAGTATGTCAAAGTTTAGAATATTTGTGAAATTAAATGAAAATAGTTTGAGCATGTATCTCCCCCAAATAGTTTGTAGAATTTAAACGAGTAAAAGCGGGGTATGAACTCACAGTAGTATGTCAAAGTTTAGAATATTTGTGAAAGTAAATGAAAATAGTTTGAGCATGTATCTCCCAAAAGTAATTGAAAATGTATAAAAGTAGGGGCTATGAAACTCACCGGTGTGATTGATATGCTAACAAAATGAAGTGTCTGAAAGTGAGGCTCGAAACTATCCGCGACCTAAAATGAATGTTATGACTTGAGTTATGATATGTTGTCGTGAATGCATGATTTGAAAACGTATCACCCAATATGCTACTTGAAAACTAGTTATATAAAAATATTGTTACTTGAATGTGTGACAGTTTCATGTCGAAAATAAATACTTTTGAGCTAATAGTGAAAATATAGCTAAAACTATGTAACGGTTTTAGTAATTTGACAAATCGGTTTACATCGGACTTAACGTAATATATACATAGGAAAACTAACTCGTTTTTAACGTCCATTTCCCCCGAAACGTCCGTTTAGGCCCTCAAAATCTTGATTAAAAATCCTGACAGCTTACAAAAGCTGTGAATAGTGTTTTCAGCACGTTTTTGACCCAAAGTTCGGTTAGCCATAAATCACTCGTTTTAAGTCCGTTTTTCAAGTTCTTTATATCCACTCGAAGGTAATCAAGAGTACTAATATATTTTTAAACTTCGGAGACTTCACAGAAAGTTTAAGGCCACTGTTTGGCCAGTTACAAATTCGGACTGCATGTAAAAGTTTCCGGAAAATTATAGTTTTTAATCGTAACTTGGAAACCACGTATATTTTTCGTTATAACTCCGTTTAGTCCGTTCAAAAGCCACGTTCATAACTAAAATCTATTTTCTAAAACTTTAATAAAACTTATAAAATGACTAACTTTTCGGAAAATTATAAATTTCGACGGTAGCTTCGCGCTTATTTTAAAATTACCATTTTATCTACTTTATTAATCACAACTTCACCACAAAATCCCTTGAACTACACTTCACCAATCCTACTAAAAATAAAATGCTATTCGAACCATAATAGTTAAAAGACCATTTATGAGGTTTATGTGACTACTTATAACATATAATTAAGCATAAACCACATCAAACCTTTACTAGTAAAAGATCAAAACTTACTTTGATAAATCATTTTCAAACCACTCACTTTTATAAACTTCTAACTAGTACATACTTGTTAAAAATATTTATATAGCACATATGGGTGATAATCTTGGATGATAATGAATAAAATCACAACAATGCAAATATGATCATGAGGGCTTCATGAAATGTATGAAATATATATGAAAAGTAAGAGATGAAGTTTTAGGCTTACTAGTTGCTTGATGAGGTTTAGTGAACCAAGGATTGATCCTAAACACCCTAGGTTTTATTTCAAAACCTAAACAAAGAGTGTATCTAGATTGTGTAGAACTTGACAAGAAAAGTTTTGATGATCACTTCATGATCTACTATAGGTGGCGGATTTCTTGTGAAGAAAAGAGAGAGAAAACAACTTGATGAGACTTGAATTATTGAGTTGTGAATGTGTGAGAAAGTCTTGAGTGTAAGACTTGTATAAGTAGAAAATATCTAGCATATCTTGTGTGAATCTTTCATTTAATGATACATATACATATGTTTATTATTAGTATGTTAATGTATAAATGTAAGTGTAAGTAAAGGTAAGTTACTTGAATGGAAGTAATAACTTGTAACATTTGTTAAATAATATTAGTAAGTTGTATACACATTTGAATATTTAAGGTAGCGTTAGATAAAATAAATTTCACGGGTCAAGATAAAATATGTTGAGGTCATAAAAGTTATAAAATACATTTCTTGAAAGATTAGAGTGAATAAATATTTATCGGGTTGAATTTAAGAAAACGTCGTAATTTATATAAATATAACAATTTATATCTGAAATAAATTTAAAACACTGGGTAAACTAATAATAACATTTTAAAATCTTAATATGAGTGTTAGAATATATTGGAATAATTTTTGGAAGTATCGAGTCAATTGTTCAAAAATAATGTTTACGCGATAACGTTTATTTAATAAGCACCTCAAGTATATGTAATCGTTAAGCTCGTAGTCGTAGTTCTTTTAAGTTAAGTAGTAATTTAGTTAAGTAACACCGTGGAGGACGGACGGTCTTTACCCATTTGTATGCACGATCCACACCCAAAGTGTGGCGAGTTATGTAAGACTATAAATACTCTCTACCTTCCAAGGTAGAGTTGGAGCTCATAATAATATCTTTCACTTTCTCTCACTAAGTTCCCTAAACCTCTAACTTTCTCTCTAGAATTCCATCTATATGCTACTTTGTGTTATGGTTTGATGTGTATGTGAAAAGTAATATCTAACAATTGGTATCAAGAGCCATGGTTAGATCATATCTTACACATCTTTGGATTTATAGTGGTTTTAGGTGGTTTTGAGTTTGAAAAAGTTTAGTGGTTTTGCATCATTTGGTTGATCTCTTGTGTTAAAGTTTGAATTTTGTTGGTACTTTTATGTTTAGAATCATCAAAAGTGTTTAGGTTTTCATTTGGTAGCTTGAATCATCTTGGTTGGGTTGTTTTGGATTGAAAAGTGAAGTTTATTTGTTTTTCAAGCTAGCGACTTAGCTCTCGGACTATTTTCTTGGTAGCGACTTACTTCACGGTTTTGTAGCGACTTACGATGTTAAAACTAGCGAGTTAGATCTAGCGAGTTAAAGTACAAGTAGTGGACTCTCCACTACGGTGGCGACTTGTGGTAGCGACTTGGTCGATGTGAGTTGCTCTTTAGCGACTTGTGTTTCTAGCGACTTGTGTGGCAATTCTTTGCCAAAATTTGGTTAGCGACTTGGTGCATGCGAGTTACTACTTAGCGACTTGCTTTTCTGTTAGCGACTTGGGATTCTAGCGACTTGGTTGTCTAGCGAATTAATTGGTAGCGACTTAGTGCATTTGTTTCTAGCGACTTAGAGCTTTATCATCTAGCGACTTGAGTGATTGTTTACGGTTTTCTCTTGATTTAGTAAAATCCGTGAAAGAATCTATTTCGGTTTAATCATTGAGTTATAAAATCCGTATAATCATTAACATGTCTACCAACGTCCCTCTTGTCATCTCCACTTGTTGCGAGGGATGTTCAAGCGGTGGTTCGGATACTCGTCCACCCATGCTTGCCAGGCGATTACGATTCTTGGGCTCAACGAATCAGTTGTATTGCCTTGGAAAGGAAAATGGTGTCAACATTCTCAAATCCATTGATGAAGGACCATATCGGGTTGAGGCGACTAGAGACATACTTGATACTAATGAAGATGGTACTCTGTTTACGGAATGGACGGACCTAAGATGTATGATGAGCTTGATGATAAGGAGAAAAGAGATTCGATGCGAGATATCGGGGCTTCAAACATTGTTCTTCAAGGTCTTCCTAAAGACATCTACAAGGCGATCAATCATAACAACGATGCAAAGGCTGTTTGGGATAACGTTAAGATGCTTCTCTCGGGTTCGAATTAACTATGGAAGGCAGAGAATCCCAACTCTATGATGAATTTGAGCACTTCAAGATGAAACCGGATGAGAGTGTCTATGAGTACTATGTGAGATTTCATAAGTTAGTGAATGACATGAGAAACATCGAATGACTATGCCTAACATTCAATTTGAACTCAAAATTTGTGAACAACATGAATCCGAATGGCACAAGTTTGTCACAAAGGTGAAGCTCACTAAAGGATGAAGAATACAAACTATGAGCAACTCTATGCCTTCCTCCTTGAGAATGAGAGACATGCTATGTTTGAAAAATTGATTCTCAATCGGTTCAAAACCAACCGGGGAGAGACAAGCTCGTCTAATGACTCAACGCTTTCTACTCGAACATTGGAATCACAACCAAAGCATCACAAGTCATACCCTTGGGTAATGGTAATCACAAACTCATCCACGATCCTAAATTCAAACAAGGCGATCTTTGATGCACACGTGGGTAACATCATTAATCAACTAGCTCTTCTCATTAGTCAAAACATGAATTCTCTCCCACAAACCAACAACAACCTCGAGCGCATCTAACCCACATAATCAAGCCCTTTGTTAAAGATGGAAGGATCGTGGTGCAACCGATTCGGGAAAGGCGATATGATCGGGGAAGGGGTGGTCTTGGTAGAGGATATGTGGGCAATCGAGATCGAGGAAGGAATGGTAACCAAGGTCAAGCTAAGCCGATCAAATGCTATAAGCGTGGTGGTGAGGACACATTGCAAGGCGCACATCTCAAAGCGTCCACGAATCTTGATTACTTGAGAGATAAGATGTTACTAGCACAAGCTCGGGACAATGGTGCTGCGTTGGATGAAGAGGAATTCTTGTTTCTTCTTGAGGGTAATGCCAAGACCTATGATGCGAGATGTGGATGAGCGACCTATTCGGAGATAGGTCACAATCATCGAGCGCCTTTCAAGTCGTGACGTGATGCATACGACTACGATGTAGATGATGGACCTCTGCACACACAATCTTTATGGCTAGCATCTCTCAATGGTTTCTCCCAAGATCTCTTCTTCACCACAAGTGGCCCATCCAAGGACAAACTCATCTCGGAGGTATTAAAGCTATCGATGATCTTGATGTGCAACGGATGCATGACAAAGTACAACCAAGCTGAAACTATTGAATCAAATATTGAAAATATGGGTAATATCAATATTGTCCCATACGATCAATACGTGAAACAAAGTGAAAGTGAAGTTGTACCAAGTGATGCATCTTCTGCGATCAACAATGACTATGTCTTTGATGAATACACTGCATGTGCTCTGATGATTCCATAATTTACGAACTAAATGCCTATAAGGAGCGTGTTGCTATTTATGAACAACGTGCAAAATTTGAGTTGACCACTCGTGAGCGGAAATGGATGTCCAAGTGAGTACGATAATTAGAAAAAGTAAGTTTAGAGAAGAAGTATTGAAACAAGAATTAAATTCCTTGCAAGAAAAACTTTCTAAAACAACTAAACAAAAACAAGAACTTCAAGAAAATGTGAAAATGCTTAAGCAAGAATTTAATGCAAAGGAATCAAAACTCTTGAGAGATTTTCTAATCGAAAACTTTGAAAAACAAACTTGAAAACAAGTTGTACATACAAGGAAACACCATTCAAGCTGCTCACATGGTCACCAAACATCGTGTCTTAAGCGATAAGCATAGCATTCCCTTGTTGAGGAACCAAATCCAGAGGTAATTAAAAGGCTAGAAATGCTCATAAGGTGCTTTATGATGGTAATGAAGTCCTTAAGCCTAGGCGAAAACCTAGTTGCGTTGAGTGCCTTGAGGAAGATAAGATATTAAATGAAATCACTAGGAAAAGATGAATAAGAAACAAAATGATCCCAAATGCAAAGAAAAACATAATCATCTCTCCTCATGATTACAAGAAGGAAAACTGGATTTCCTTGAACAAGTTTAAGCCTCGAGACTTTGTTGACTCCCGAACAAGTCTTACGGAAAAAGGATTTAGATAAGCGAAAATGGAAAACATTATTGAAACAAACCCTCCCTTTTAAAAATGCCTAGAAGCGTTGTGTATCCTCTAATACACCAATGCATCTTGTTCCTAGAACAATTGCCACTAAAAGCAAGACATTAATTAGCCAATCGTTATATTTCAACTATTTGTTGATTTTGAGAAAACTTGCAAGAAAAGGATCACACCCAGCTGGTATAAGCGAAGGAGAAAGAGGTTTTGAACAAATGAAAGAATGTTATTTAAGCGAGGTCATGCCCTTCTTTAAACTTCTAAAGAACACTTTGAGAGTCTTAAAAGGGGTAGAAAGCGATATTAAGGGTATGGAAAAGGAATTTGATGCAATGGTTGTTGAAGTTAGTGACTATGGCGTGCACTAAAATATAATGAGATTGAGAGAAAGAACACGCATACATTAAATGAGAATCTTATTCTTGAATGTGTTGCTCAAGATGTCTTTTCAACGCTTCAAATTGCTCTATTAATGCTTCAAAATTTCATGAACTATCGTGGCCTGAAAGTCTCCCATGATCGTGTCATTGAGCTTGAAAAACTAATTCTAAACTAAATGAGAAAATTGAGCTGGATGATCATGACAATTTGGTTAAACATTTTCTAAACTAGAAGTTGAGTATTTTAATCTACAACTAAAATATCAACATCTCAAAGAAAATGTCAAAACTTCAAATATCAAGACATCTTGGATGCTCGAGTTTGATCGATTTTCAAATTAACAAACGAGATGAGCGATTCATGCTCGGTGTAACACGATCGAGAAGTTGAAAGCCCAAATCTCTCAATTAAAGGGTCAAACGAACAATATGACAGGCTCCCAAATGCCTCCTCCTTTAGATTCTCGAAATTCTCAAGCGTTTCATCTTCAAAACCTAGTAAATGCTTTACAAAGGAAAGCGAAAGTTTTCTAGAAGAAAATGAAAAGGTTAAACGTCACTTCAATGAGTTGTTTGAATCAATTAAAGTCACTCGTAACAAAACAACGAACAAATAACTTCATTGCAAAGGAAATTGAGAATCGAAGAGTCGGGTAAAAGGAAAATGCCAATGATCAATGGGAGAATGTTGTATCTAAGGTTCACTCGGTAATAAATCTGCTTTATCTGTGACATATGTCCCCTCACTAAGGAACAACAAACTTGCCATTCAAACATATTTCTCATCCCTTAAGGATTGCTTAGAATGCTGCGTGAGATTGTTGAAGAGGATAAGCTAGAGAAACCTCATGATAATGCAATTGGACATGCATGCTCATATGCCAAACGATCTCAAGAAATCTTAGAATGCTTGATCACTATATGCCCAAAGACATTAGGTGAGAGAGTTAACCCTTTGATTCCATGCTCAATGCCTAAGGCCAAATATGATATGCACTCTATTCCCAATGTTTTGAATGAGAGCCGTAGTGTACCCTTGAGTAGTTGATTCTAGATCATCAATGCTAGGAAAGAGAACTCAAATGTGCCTTCTAGGAGTACTAATCTCGGTACATCTAGCTTTAAGAAAGTGAACCATAGTGCACTGCATGTAGTTCGGATCGGCACATCTAAGCAATGGTGCAAAGAGTAGTAAAACAAACTAATGTTCCCATTCCTCTACAGAGTGTCGGTGACATTAAAGGGAGCGGTCAAAGTCTCAAGACAATACAAGGAATGATAGGACCTCTCAAGCTAAGAATGTGCCTTTGGAAGAAAGTAGAAGAACAATCTAGGAACCTTAAGTTTGAATCGAATAAAGCGAATCGTGTTGATTCTAGTATTAGCCATAGGCGTCTTGTAATTAATTGAATTCGATACTATTTGCAAAACTTGTCTTGATGATTGCTTGAATTACATTTCTAATCATGGTTGTGATGTCAATGTTTTGCCTAATGATGTTAATTGTCCGATTAATATTGTTAATGCTAAAATTCATGCTAAAAAGGCTAAAAGGCAAAAGCGAAAGAAAGTTAGAAAACAATGGAAACCCAGGGAAGAACATTAATGAGAATAGGTTTTATTGGATACACATTGGTCATAAGACCAATCGAGATAATGCCCACTAGAAAATGGATGCCTCTTGGTAGAACTATTCCCTTAAGAAGTGGTCACACTTAAGCGAGGCTATCTGAGACACTAGTATTGCATCTACTCACAATGATTCCATTACCTCATTATCGATATGAATGCTTCTATTTACGATGTGGGTGTTCCAAGCTGTTGCTACTAACCAAATGGAACCCATTCTTGCATGGGGATCCCAATTATCGATTATCCATTCTTATGCATGTTCAACTGCGGATCGTTCAAATCGTTACGTGGTACACGGACTCAGTTGTTCCAAGCATATATTTGGAGACCGGTCGCGCTCATGAACCGTGAGCAAATTCATCGGGACTGTTAGATTTGGTAATGATCATTTCGATGCTATAATGGGTTATGGAGATTATGTTGTTGGTAATAGTGTCATCTCGAGAGTGTATTATGTGGAAGGTTTAGGTCATAATCATTCTCTGTTGGTCAATTCGTGATTACGATCTAGAAGTAGCCTTGAAAAACATACTTGCTTTGTTAGAGATCTTAATGGTGAGGCTGTTGAAAGGAACTCGTGGCTCAAACCTTTACACCATCTCTATCGATGACATGATGAGGGCATCTCCAATCGCTTGTTATCTAAGGCTTCAAAACAAAGTCATGGTTATGGCATCGTCGTCTCAATCACTTGAACTTGGCACCATCAACGATCTTTCGAGAAAGGACTTAGTTGTAGGTTTACCTAGACTAAAGTATGAAAAGGATCATCTTTGTTCGGCATGTCAATTGGGAAAAAGCAAGATGTTTGCCCATAAATCCAAACCTACTAACTCATCACGAAGTTCTTCATATGATTCATATGGATTTATGTGGACCAATGAGGGTGCGAGAATATCTTTGGGAAGAAATATGTGTTAGTTGTGGTTGATGATTACTCTAGATTCACAGGGTCAAGTTCTTAAGGACAAAGGATGAAACTCGATATCATCATCAAACTCATCAAGCAATGCGAGTTCGACTCAACAAAGCGTCGAGTTATCGAGCAGACAATGGGCGGGTTTGTCAACAAACAACTTAGTGAATTCTATGAAAGCGTTGGAATCGACCATCAAAGAAGTGTTCCACGAACCCCTCAGCGAGCGGTGTAGTTGAAAGGCGAAATCGTACTCTTGTTGAAGCTGCTAGAACAATCTTGATCTACTCAAAGGTTCCAATGTTTCTGCAGTGCGAAGAAATATTGCCACTTGCATGCTACACACAAAATCGTTCTCTAATTCACACTATTCATGGAAAAACTCCATATGAACTTGTCCACAGAAAAAACCTAATCTATCTTCCCTTCGTGTGTTTGGTGCATTGTGCTATCCAACTAATGAGGTCAAGACTTAGGCAAACTTAGGGCCAAAGGCGACATTGGAGTATTTGTAGGATATGCATCAAACAAAAGGGATACGAATCTACAACAAAAGAACCCGAAATATCATGGAAACAATTCATATTACGTTTGATGGTGACGGTCAAATGGCTCTGGACACTCCATTTCGGGACCCGCACTTCAAAAGCAGTCCTATTGGTTCATCCCTTGTTCCAAACTCCTCTCAAGAAACTCCATATGTACCTCCATCGAAGATGATGTAAAGAAATTGTTTGATCCCATGTTTGATGAAGCTGTATGAGTCTACTACTAATGAGGTCTTGATCCCTACAACGAGAGGATGCTCATATTCCGATGAATGAAGTCAATCCATCGGTCTCAATATCATAAGTCAAGAAGCACTGCTTCGATCCTTGATCTCATCAACAAATCATCATTCTTCAAATGTACATCATGGAAATGTTTACGCATCAATGATGAAGTTAATCCCTTTGCGACTCTGAAGATGCTCCATTTGAAAACATATTTGCTACTCACGAATCATCATCGAACCATCTTCTTGAGAGACATCGACTCGGCTACCTCGGTTCCTCAACAAATGCCACATGAACACCTCGGAAAATGGACTCACGATCACCCATTAGACAACATCATTGGAAATCCCTCTCGTCTGTATCAACCGGAAGCAACTTCAACCGATGCCTTATGGTGCTTCTTCAACTCCGTACTATCTAAGATCGAACCAAAGATGTTAAAGCGCTATGAATGAAGATAATTGGTTCAATGCTATGCAAGATGAAATTCATGAGTTTGATCGTCTTGATGTATGGGAGTTAGTACACTGCTCGAGCGTGCTATGATTATAGCTCTAAAATGGATCTTCAAAGTAAAACTTGATGAGCATGGTGATGTGTTGAAGAACAAGGCTCGATTAGTTGCTAAAGGATATCGTCAAGAGGAGGTATAGACTTTGAAGAATCGTTTGCTCGAGTTGCTCGAATCGAGGCAATCGAAATCTTTCGGCTAATCTTGCTAGTAAGAACATGGTGGTATATCGGATGGATGTAAAGGCGGCATTTACGAGCGGAGATCTTAAAGAAGTCGTCTCGTCGGTAACTGAAGGATTTGTGAACCAAGAGCATCCTACTCACGTTTATCGTTTGAAGAAGGCTCTTTACGGTTTAAAGCAAGCTCCAAGGGCATGGTATGATACACTATCAAAGTTTCTTCTATCAACCGGATTCATCAAAGGCGAGTTGATCCTACATTGTTCACCGGAAGTCGAGCAAACATTTAACTCATGTTCAAATTTATGTTGATGATATTATTTTGCCTCGTGACCCAATGGAATGTGATCGTTTTCAAATGAAATGAGTTCAAAGTTTCAAATGTCAATGATGGGACAAATGTCATTTTCTTGGGATTACAAATTTCTCAAAGTCCGGAGGCATTTTCATAAATCAATCTAAATATGCAACGATTTTAAAGAAATTTGGATTTGATTCAAGTGACCTGTTGACACCCCATGATTGACCGAACCAAACTAGATGAGGACCTCTCGGGGATCATGATTGACCAAACTAAATATCGGAGTATGATTGGATCACGATGTATCTCACTGCTAGTAGACCGGACATCTTGTTCTCTGTGTGCATGTGTGCTAGATACCGAGCTAAGCCTACTAAAAGCACCTTGAAGCGATTAAGCGGGTCTTCGGTATCTCCAAGGAACCATCAATATGGGACTATGGTACCGAAGGACACGGTATGTCACTAACGGCCTATCACGAGATGCCGATCATGCGAGTTGTCAAGATACACGTCGAAAATGCGTCGGGAGGTGCTCGATTTTGGGTGATAAGCTTGTGGTGGTCTTCAAAGAAGCAAATGAGTACTTCTATTTCCTCTCTACAGAGGTGAATACATAGCCATGTCATCTTGTTGTGCTCAAATCTTATGGATGAGATCTCATTATCGACTATGGCTTTGAATTCAACAAAATCCTCTGTCTTGTGATAATAAAAGTGCTATTGCTCTCTCATGCAACAACGTTCAACACTCAAGAGCAAAGCATATCGACATTCGACATCATTTCATCGAGGAACAAGTGGAAAAAGGTGTGGTGGAACTATATTTTGTGAGGTCAGAATATCGGTTAGCGGACATCTTCACCAAAGCTCTTCCAAGAGAACGTTTGAGTTTATTCTTCCACGACTTGGTTTGAAAAGCCTTCAACGAAAACTCTCAAGCGTCTTGAGGAGGAAGGCGAGGAGTAAAGGTCTTTCTTCATCTATCTCTTGTAAATATTTATTTGAAAACAAAATACAAAATTATAAAACCTTCAAAATCAAATAGAAAAATATAAAACTTTCAAAATCCATAAAAATTTGAAAAAAAAAAAAAAATCTTCAAAAAATATTGTCATTTTGTCATGTTTCTTTCGGTTCGATAATATCTACGGTCTTTGTCTTTGTCATTCAAAGAATGACACGGGACTTTAGATGTTGTTCAAATATTTTAAAAAAAAAAAAAAAAAAAAATAAAAATTTTTTTGGAGAAAGAAATGGTTTATTGTCATTTTCGAGCAATAACCGGTTTTAAAGAAAAACGAGCCATGTTTTATCATGTTTTCAAAATTCCATGCTCGATTCTATAAACATTTATCTGCTTGAAAACTAAATGCTTTGAAAAATAACTCAATCTCTATTTTTGATAATCATCGGGACTTATTTGTCAAAATTCTATCTCTCAATCAACAACCTATGTCATTGATTGAGGGGAGAATGATTTCAATTAAATTAAAAAGTTATTTGGCATTAAATTGTTTTCAAAAGATATACATGCATGTTTTATCAATGGAGTGTAAAGTCTTAAAATCCGATCCTTATCGGTTCAAACGCTTTCACAATCAAGTCACAATTCTCCTTAAAAGCTTTCAAAATCAATATAAATCTATACGAGATCACAAATCTCAAATGTTTTGATAATTGTGATCGGGGGAGAATGTGTGATTTAAATTGGATTTAAAGCGATAATTAGGTAAATGGTTTCATAAGAATGTACATGCTTGTCCTTCCCACATGTGACAAACGATTTCAAATTTTCAATGCACATGTTGAGGGGAGCATCTATCTTAAACCTTTGATTTGAAGCGTGATCATTCATCCCAATGTGCAAGGTTCCTCTAGTATGTGCAAAACTCTTTTCAAACCTCGAGGCACATATTGAGGGAGCAAATTATGGAAACCTCATCCTTCCGGAAATGCTATATCTACTTGATTTGATGAGGAAGTGATGTTGATATCTTTAGAAAATGGTAATCAAAGTTAATTCTTTCTCTTGCCTCCGTGTGCAAAACATTTTCAAATACTTGATGCACATGTTGAGGGAGTTCTCGTTCTAAAATATCAAAAACAATTCGGTACAAAATGCTTTGATAATACATCACAAGTATCGAATTGATTTTCAAATGGTTTCTATTGGATCCAATGGCGGATGAACAATACCAAATAGACCGACCAACTTTACTTTAATGTACGGTGATATAAGGATGATAAGGTTAGGTATTGGTTCCCATGATCCGCCGAAACCGGAGGATCTACCGAGGACAATCCACTAGTTAGTGTAGAAGTCCTTAGGTATGATGATAAAGGAGAAAAATGAGATAAGGGAAGAGTGCGGACTAAGATTGAGCTAGTCTTGGAATAAACCCAACAAGGTTCTAGCTATGAAGTCTCGGTAAGCAGAAGGGTTGAAGAATTAAAAGAATTGAATGAGAAAAGGGTGAAAACAAATAGCCCTCCATTTATTCAACCTTAGAGGCGAAACGGGTTCAATTCATATACTCTTGATGGTAACATCGGTATTGAAGACAAGGCGTCATGGACCCGGTGGCGCTTTGCACTTCAACTTTCCAAACCACTCAAGTTCCTCTTAAAGGGCTTGTTTCATTCTCACGGGGAACCGACATTATCTATCGACTTTCTCTTAGAGATGGTTGATATTGAAGAAGGAGACCCTCTCCCTAGTCTCCGTTATAGGATCCAAATATGCACAAATTGAGTCTAGAGCCACGAGATCATCAATAAATCTCATTAGGACACTTTCAATGAAGACTCTCTGTTTCACACAATGTGGAAGAGAGATTATATCTTGAGTCCTCGCATTATCCTTGTGGTATTGCGGAACATCCGAGTGATGTGTTTACATATTCACAATGAAGATGGAAAGCCTTCAGAGCCAACATCAAACAAGCTCTGGTAGGTGGCATGTGAGATCTATTATATAGATCAACCATGTGACAATGAGCGAAACAATGGGGCGATTCAATCTCTTGAATCAATCTGGTTCGAGTTATGGATTGACGGATACCTTTGAAAAACCGGTCTTTGTGCTTAAAAACTCTTTTCTTTAGCACATCGAATGTGTACTCATTTTCAAACCAAAAGGTATTTTTATGATTGATAATTGATTTTCAATAAAACCTTCGTTGTATTGCAAAAACAATTTCTATTGAGCAATACGATTGTTTTCAAATCTCTTTTCATCAATCGGTGGACTTAAAATTATTTGGTTCACTCACTCCGTGTTGTCTTCTTTGAGATGTTCGGTTTGAGAACATTAGAGCAATTCGAAACCACATCAAGGAGATTCTTAGAATCCTACGATCACGAGCGATACTTGTCTTGATCAGCGAGGCCGTGGGCGTGTACCTCAATTCAACGAAAGTGATCAAAGACACTTTCGTGCGATTTGTTGCTAAGCTGTTGTATGCGGTGCGCCCGGCGTTTGCGGTGATCGAATGAAGCGGTCAATCCATAGCCGCATGCTCACTTAACACATTCATCTCAAAAGAAATCATGATTAGTGCATCAATGACTCGATATTTTCACTCCATGCTTACGCTTTCTGCTGCGCCAATATCATGATTCAACAAAAGCTTCCGCTACTCGATGAGAAGATATCATGATCCGAATGTGAGCATGTCGGTCCCAAAGTCACAACATCACAAAATAATGGATGTCTCGAGATTGTTGATAGTGATGATCTCAAAGATGGCTCAAAATTATCATCACGTGGATCGGTAAAGACCTCCACTTGGAATAACCAAACATGCAATGTGAAGAATCAATGACTACGAGCTTAGGAGCAAAGGACTACATCAAGAATGCAAGATCAATTGTTAATGTAATATCTATTTGTATTCAATGTAATTTTGGTACATTATTGAGGTGACCTCCCTTAGGGAGATTGTTAGGAATTAGAAATTCCGGTATTAAAGAGTCGGTCACCTCAGTATATGTAATCGTTAAAAGCTCGTAGTCGTAGTTCTTTTAAGTTAAGTAGTAATTTAGTTAAGTAACACCGTGGAGGACAGACGGGTCTTTACCCACTGTATGCGATCCACGACCCAAAGTGTGGCGAGTTATGTAAGACTATAAATACTCTCTACCTTCCAAGGTAGAGAGTTGGAACTCATAATAATATCTTTCACTTTCTCTCACTAAGTTCCCTAAACCTCTAACTTTCTCTCTAGAATTCCATCTATATGCTACTTTGTGTTATGGTTTGATGTGTATGTGAAAAGTAATATCTAACACACCATTACCTAGCCATGACAAAGATTGCTATCATTGTCAACATGTTGAAAGTTTGATACATGAAGTACGAGAAGACCAACGTTTCATGTTCTATCATCTCCTCGAACGTTTCGACGAGATCAAACCTAAACAAAACTTGAGCTAGAAGAATTTTAATGGTGTCCTAGCATCAAGCGTTAGTTGGTTTAGAAATTCCTAGTCATGTACTGTCTATTTTCTTATTTTTAGAGTCATATATATCATAACTCTTGTTTTATTAAATGGAATTACATGCTACTTGTTATTTTTCTGAGCATAAGTATTCATATCTCATTTATGTGATAACATTACTTGTTATATCACCTTTGCTGATTTTAGTCATCGCCGCAGACGGATCCTCGAAATTTCCTAGACGGATCCCTACTAGGAGGGAACCGTGGGATCCGTGAAGACAGAAAGTTTTTTTTCTACTAACTTAAATCACATTTGCAGAAATTGTGAATTATACTTGTTTTCTAACCCTTGTTTTGCGTTATTCAATTAACACATGAAGAATTTGACACCCTAAAGATAGGGGAGCTTGGTGTCAAAACAATACGTTGCAAAATTACTTGCAACCTTTGATTTAAATTTCATGACTTCCGTTGCAAATATTGCAATCATCTAGGGGAGCACACGTCACATAGGCGTAATCTTTTGCATAAGTTAGTTGCAAATGAACTAGATTAGAATTAGTTTCTTGGCGCCTTACTTAGGGATGGACTCGTCAGGGGAGTATGACGAGATCCTTTCCTGTTACTTGCTCTCCATTTTTAATTTCTTTCCTTTCACATGTTTTTCTTAAAAACGATGTGTTGCTTTCTTTCAAACACTTTTGTTTCGACAAAAGGGGAAGAAAGTAAAAACTACAATTCAAACTTTTACAATTTTAGCTTTTCCTTAAAATAATCTTATGTTTTGTCATCAACAAAAGGGGAGATTGTTAATACAAATAAGCCGTAAAACGTTTATTTATATTTTACGATCTTCTAATGTTTTGTCGATAACAAAAGTAAGATCATTTTAACGAAACAAATAAAATACGTAAATGGTTTGAACTAATAGTTTTCTAACACACTTACGCTTTCACATAAAACACTAAAACTAGTATAAGTGATTTTATGCTTAAGATATACATATGTACAACAACTAGTGTTTACATATTGGGTTAACATATACTTAACTAAGTATATACCAAAATGGGTAAAACAAGTATATACTAAAATGGGTAAAACAAGTATATACTAAATAGGTAAAACTAGCAAATGGTTTTGACCCATAACCCATGGTTTTATTTATACCACTTAACCAAGTTCATTGTATCCTTAAGATACATTGTATCTAGAAAAGAAAACCATGGATCAACCCATAACCCATGACCCATGACCCATAACCAAAAATACCCATGGGCAAAGAGGAGCGTTCCACGGATCCCTAGGCTTTGTGCTAGCGGATCCCAAGTGGAAGGGATCCGTGGGATCCGGGAAACAGTGAGATTTTCCTCTATAAATAGTGAGCCATTTCTTCATTATTCCTCACCCCCTTTCAATATACTTTCTCCCCTGAGTTAAATCTCACTAACCTTAGATCCAAGAGATCTATGTTTGTAGTTTTGTTTTGTGTGATCTTTTAGGTTCCTCTTAAAGGCAAGATCACCACCTTTGAAGTCGAGCAAGCTCAAGTCCATGAGTTGCCATGCTTCCTCATCATCAAGGCTATTGAAGTCCTCTTGTTGATGATTCCTTTCTTTCTTCAAAGAAGTATAGTGTTGAAGACATTAGTGAAAGATGTCTCAAGTATCAAGACGAAGATATTAGTGAAGGATATCTATCGTCTATAGCATAAGCACTTGTGGTAGGTGCTTAGAAGTCAAGACAAGAAGCATTAGTGAAAGGTGCTTAGAAGTCAAGACTTGAAGCATTAGTGAAAGGTGCTTCTAAGTAAAGACACAAGACATTAGTAAAAGGTGTCTTGTAGATCTAGTCAAAGGCATTAGTAAAAGGTGCCTTAGATGTACATTCGATATGGTGTGTTTCGATGTACTAGATAGACTAGCATTAGATCCAAGGATATTGATGTCCTTGATGATGTTGTAAAGGAGTAGATCTCCTTTGGGATTAGTCGTTGGTGTAGTGTGGTAGTAGTTCCTCCATTGCAATGGAACTAGGTGCTTAGCCTAGTACCTAATAAAGGGTAGGCGACGTTGTGAAGGTGTAGTTCACCTAAGGTGTGAAAGAACTCGGTGGTTAGCCTAGCACCGTATAAAGGGTAGGCGACGTTGTGTAGGTGTGGTTCGCCTTGGTGTGAAAGATCTCGGTATTTAGCTTTGTACCGAAAAAAGGTTAAGCGACGTTGTCAGGCACCGATGAGCACATTGAACTATCCATGTGGCTGAGAGCCCTCACAGCCCAGGCACAACGACGCAATTATCAGGGGCGTGCTCTACCACTGAGCTAATGGCCCGTCGTGCGGGCCCCCCACTGGGGGCCCACTATGCCAAAAGCTAGAGAAACCCCATCCCTCTCTTTCCTTTTTTCGCCCCCAATAATTTTCTGTGGTAAAACAAAATATCTTTCATATCCCCCTCTAATAGATTCTTTTTTTTGGGTTCAAAGGCAATGTTGTTAGGAATGTTGTTAGGTTCGTTTCATGGTGATTTGAAGCCGCTACCAATAGGTATCATCCCCGGAACAACGTTTTCTTCGTGCCTTTCAACCAATCGACACGCCCAACAGAGTTGCTTAAAACCCGAGCGGTTTCTTGAAAACTCGCCGGATATGAAACTTGAGTATTCATAGATGCTCTTGTTATTCCCAACAAGACGGCTCGGGGAGTGGAGTAGGGCAAGGAAGGTGTCCTTGTAGCCGAACCACTATAAATACTCGCGTTGTGGTTTTGTGCTTCTCACTCTTTATCTTTTCATTACATATCTTAATATGCTTGTTTATCAACATCCAACACACACAACCAAATAGATTGACATAAGTCGATCTAAATAGTTTAAAAGGAAGTTTTAATTGGTAAAACTATTCAACCCCCCTTCTAGTTTTCCACAGAACGATTCTGAGTGTAGCATGTAGTTGACATGGCTTCTGCCCATAAGTAATATGGAAGTTTTGCATTGATTAACATCGTTCTTGCAGCTTCCACTAACGTACGATTTTGTCTTTCGACAACTCCATTTTGTTCAGGTGTTCGTGCAATGGATGTTTGATGCTCAATTCCCACTTTCTCATAGTATTCTCGAAGAGTTTGATCGACAAATTCAGTTCCTTTGTCTTACGATTTTTCCGGCGTGTTCGGGTGAACTTGAATTTTCGTGAGAAAGGTGATGATCATTTGTGGAGCTTGATCTTTACTTTGAAAAATAAACCCAAGTCCATCTTGAGTAGTCATCGACAATTACTAGAATGTACCGCTTTCCATTAATCGCCCCGCACACGATCGGGCCACACAAATCCATGTGAAGAAGATGAAGCACATGCCGAGAGTGTGTTCCACCTTTGAAGGAAAGTGAGCATGAGTGCTTTTCCCTTGTTCAAGTCGAGCATAGATGATCTTTAGAATACCGAAACCTTGGAAGACCTTCAACTAGTTTGTATCGGGCAAGATTGTATATAGTTTGAAAGTTCAAGTGTGAAAGTCGACGGTGCCACAACCAAGATTTTGTAGATGTTGCCTTAGAAAGGAGACAGATGGGAAATTTCCAGACATGAGATCATTTCCTTGTAAATCACGAATGAAACAAGTTTTCTCCCTAAAAGCAACTTCTAAATCTCCATCACAAAATTGACCGACTGAAAATAGATTATGACCGAGACCTTCCGTATAATAAACCCTGCTAATTTCGATGTTCCCATTGATGTAATCTCCGTAGCCCATGATAGCTGTGAAGTGATCATTCCCGAATCTGACAGTGCCGATGAACTTTGATACAAAGTTTGATAACAGTTTAAGATTGCTTGTCATGTGTTGGGAACATCCACTATCAACAATCCAAAGGATGATCTGTATCACCTGCATTACACACGGACGACACAGGTGGAATAGAAGTAGAGGTGGAACCCGAAGAGTTAGAGGGTTCCATTATAGTTAAAGTAGACACACACATATTAATGATTTTAGGAATCCATTTAAATCCGGGTGTATTTTGTAAGCATCTCTGCCAAGTCCAACTAGTTCATGCTTTGGTCTTAGTGAATGCACTAGGTGATATTTTCTTCCTAGGAGGTGAAGTGGGTTCTATGGGTACATCAATGATTGTAGCAGAAATACTAGAGGGCGGTTTACCTAGCACATACTTAGAAGCATTAGTGGGCCTAGAGGTAATCCGTTTTCTGTTATTCCGCTTACGAGATAAGATAGATTTAGCAATACGTTTATCATGACAACCAGAAAACATGCTTTTACGACAACCAACACAAGATGCTTCAAACAAAACATTCAAAGTACTTAAAGGTTCAGCATTCGTTACATCACTTTTTCTATTACATTTGTCTAACGCAATGTCTAAAGTGGGTGCAACTTGAGTGTTATTCAAAGTCCCAAGGTGTTCTTCTACTTCAGATGTCTTTATTGTTCTTCTCTTACGTTGCAACTTCCTATTCTTCCTATTTTTGGTCTTAAGCTGTGAAGTGCTAACGTTGGGAAAAGAGGCAACTATTTCTATATCAGTGGAAGGAAGCACATTAGTATCTTGTGGTTGGTCATTAGGCATTCTAGTGTCAATTTTAAACATTCTAGGTGTAAGGACATTCGTGTTACTATACTTATCTTGTTCATACTTCCCTAACTTTGCTTTTAACTCAATAATAGTGTGCAACAATTCTTGATTTTCAGAGCAAACATTTCCGCTAACGTTTAAGACTTCTTTAGTGTATGCAAGATGATTATCAAGTTCTTGTGATGCCTTAGAATGAGTCTTTTTGAGCAAATCGAATATGACACCATATTCAGTTTTGAATTTGGCAGTTTCTTGTTCATATTTAGAAATTTGACATTTTAAAGACACGTTTTCATCATCCAGTTGCTCAAGTTTTGGATCAAAAGATTTTGCACGCAACTGGTTGATTTTGTTTTGCAAAACAAGTTCTCGATTTTGACAATCTTTTTGACACCATTGAAGACGACGTTTTGCATTCGAAAGCTCATTTAACAGACGCTCATTTTCAACTTTCAAAGACTTGATTTGAGGCACATTATTAATATTCTCAACATTTATCAATGTAATCAACAAAGAATATAATCGAATGCATATTCAACCATATGTAACAACACAACATTGATGGTATCAAGAGAGAACATCTTCCAAGAGTCGATCAACATGATTTCTTAACATTTTCTTTTTACATTTAGTATTTGAAATCGATGTTTCTATTTTCTCGAAAACTGTTTTCATAAGTCCAATCTCCTTTTGAAGATCCCGTTCCTAATAGATTGCACACATTTTCAAATTTCGAACATGGGGTAAAAGTCTTTTCTGAAAAATATCTCTTTGATTTCGCACATGTGGCGATTGAAAATGTTCAGCTTTTATTTCAGAATTAACTTTAATTTTACGTTCCAAAAGTTTGATGTCAGACATGAATGTATCAAAATATTTAAGAACTTGACATCGTTCGGGTAATGATTTTACTGCTGAAGGAAGGTAAAGGACCATTAATTTGTGCAACATTGTGTCGGGGACCATCGTCAGAAGAGGACTCAGGAAGTGGTGTGATAACCCAAGGTGTGTTAGTATGATCTTGTTGTTTTACAAACGGTATGATTTTTGAGTAATCGAATGGTTTGTTATATTTAACATTTTCCATTTTAATCGACTCTCAAGATCGACATCTATTTCCTCATCATGATTATATTCAACAACACTCATAATTGAATCATCAATTCTATGTTCTGTAGTGTAAACTTGAGGATTTGGTTTGAATGCTCTATGTGAAAAACTTGGTTTGTAATCAGCAAGAATTGGTCCATATCCATCTGGATTTGGTTTAAAAGAAAAATTTTGAATTATTGTGATTGACTCACCATGTTTGTAAAAAACATTTCGAAACTCTTTGATTTTGTTTTGTAAGTCAAAAATTTCATCAAGATACTCATCTATTTGTCTCCTCGAATGCTTTTTGTATTCACAAACTGCTTTTGACAATTTAACAACTCGACTTGGCTTTTTGTGTTTCGAGTGAGGCGTTAAGTTGTTGTTTATGATCATATTTCAATTGTTCTATTTGAGAAAGCAATGCATTCTTGGATTCAACTAGATCACGTATATGTTTTTCCAAAGATTTATCATTTTGGTATGATTTTGTAAATGCGACTTCAAAACTTTGTTCATGTTTTTTCTTTTGTTTCAAAAATGTTGAGTTGGAACTTATAGCATTCATTATCCTTAGTTTACAGTGCAATTTTATCTTGCAGTTTCTTATTTATCTCATTGCATTTTTCCATTTTAGATAGGGTGGTCTGACATAAGGTCATGAGTTCCGAATCTAGATTAGACAAAGGTTCATTTTGTTCAACTTGAGTCTTAACATAATCATTATTTAGATCCTCAAATATAACCACGGAGTCAACTTGATTATCAATATTAACCATTAGGTCATCTTGATCGTCAAATGTAACTACGGGATCCATTTGATTATCGTCGTAATGAGATGTGAAGGCTCATGTTGAACACTTTACCTCGTCGGATGCGATGCTGACGGAGATATCGATCATGTATTAGTATATTAGGATCCGTACTTGAGACAAGCCATCGTTGTCATATATCGGGCCTGTGTCACTCATGTGGAGCTCTTACATGTTTGCCATGAACATCATAGCGCATTAGCTTGCAAGTCCCCATTTCATCATCATAACTGCATCACCATGAAGCTTTGTTCCTTGTTGGTAAGTGTTCCACCACTTCATCCTTGAGAGCCAAGAGTAAACCCTCTTTGTGATAAGTCGCCTCTTGTTCTCGGCTTTGGACATGCATTTGCGGATGACCCTTCTCGTTGCGGTTGTAGCATCGAAACCATTAACCCCGGGCCCGAGCATTTCGATCAACCATTTGAACCCGTTGTTGTGGAGCACCCATGTTATTCCTTCCATTAACATTAAACCCTTGACAACTACCCATCGGATGACCATTTCACGATTATGAACCTCAACTCATCCATTGTTAACAACAACTTGATTTCTTGTGTTTGAGGAGGTACGAATGCGATTGTTGGATTTGTTTGCGAATCTCCAAGGCTCTAGCAATCATGACAAATCCTTGATTCAATGCATCGAAGGCTTCCGCATCCTCATTTGATTCACTGTAGAGTGCTTGATCATTATTGTTGTTGTATGGAACCAATTGAGTTTCTTGTGATTGTTGCTGTGATGGATCATATGGTGTAACCTGAGCATTTGGTTGTGGAGGTTTTGTGAAGACAGTTGGCAAGGTTGGAAATTGAGGATAACATGCTTGAGTGTACAAAGCAAGAGTTTGATTATCCAGAGTGATGGAGAAGTAGGGACTCACGGATGATTCTCTTTGTCTACTTCCTTTTGATGGTGCTTCAAATAGTCATACAATCCACTAAGTAGATTGATGAAGATTCTTAAGCTTGACGGATGAATGTAACGTACTTCTCCCAATCGGGACCAAGACACTCGGGAACTTTGTGTTGATTGCAATCCTTGGCGTAATGATATTATGTTTGTCCAAGTCATTGATGATATCTGAGAACCGATGATAGTATGACTCTAATGACTCCCCAGGTTCAATCATGAAGTTTTCATATGCTAAGTAAATTTTGGATTTCATGTCTTCTTGATTGAGTTCAGTGCCTTCCATGAGATAATGAATGTGCTCCCACATTGCTTTAGCAGTCTTCTGAGCATCAACACTACGAAGTATCGGATTGGGTGGACCCAAAAGGAATTATTGCATTTCAAGTTCATCAGCTTCTAAGTGAAGAATTTGGTCAGTAGTAAGTTGATCGAGGCTGACAATATTGGTAACATCATCTCTTGGTGGATTAGCAGTTGGATCTCCGGGTATAGTGATAGTAGGCATATGAAAAGGACCTTCAAGTATGACCTTCTTTAAGAACTTTCCATGTGGTTTTTGAGATCACAAAACCTAAAAAACCTTATCACCCATTGATCGTAGTTTTCGGGAGTGAGCATTGGAGGTCTATCAAGGGATCCAGCTTCATGAATGGATTGTTGGCTACTTAAAGCTTCACACATCTTTGCAAACCAAGAAGGTTCCTTTTGCGTTGTGACATTCATAGCATACTTAGCGGGAAACTGATATTGGAAGTAGTTATAATGTTGAACTTGTTGACGAGGGTTTGGTTGAAGCATCTGTGGTGGAAGAGGGTTTGCTCCTTGAG
This sequence comes from Chrysanthemum lavandulifolium, assembly GCA_022545495.1. Classification (NCBI taxonomy): domain Eukaryota; kingdom Viridiplantae; phylum Streptophyta; class Magnoliopsida; order Asterales; family Asteraceae; genus Chrysanthemum; species Chrysanthemum lavandulifolium. Next base: position 181,854,913 of record CM040243.1, read on the forward strand.
GAAAATACATTTGAGATGGTGGTTGAAATTGTTGTTGAAATTGTTGCAATTTTTGTTGAGATGGTGGAGGATATTGTTGATATTGTTGTTGTTGTTGTTGTTGTTGAGGATACTCATGAGGAAAGTAGTGATAGTATGGTGGTTGAGACATCTTTGAAACTTGTGTTGATGATGGATCTTTGTAGTCGAATGAAGCTTGAGTTTGTTGAAGAAGTATACTTAAGCGTAGAAAACCAGCTTGGGCGTGAGACAATAGCTTACACGTAGTTCCTTCTTCTACGCGTAGACAAGAGTTTATGCCTAGATACTGCTTACGCGTAAATTTTAGATAAAACTTAGGCTTAGGTGTAAACCAAAGGCTTAGTAGTAAGAACCTTATGCGTAAGATTACCTTAGGCATAGGTTGAACTTATGCGTAAGAATAACTTAGGCGTAAAGTGTTTACTCGTAAGTTTTGCTTATGCGTAAAACTAGGGTTTTACCCAAAAATCCTTTACACTTATCCAAGTGTAAAAGATATCCAGAAGTTGAAGTGTTTTCAGGCTTATCCAAGCAAGAAAACACTGAGTAAACCAACAGCTTCAAAGATAAAATGCAAAAGAGCTTATCCAAGTGTAAAACATACCACTGTTAGGTCACTATAAGTTAACACAAGAATCAATATGTAAGAAATGGGAAAGAAAGTGATCGGTTGAACACACAATACACACACGTATGATACTATAGAAATGTTAGGCATAGGATATATTGCAAGTGAACAACCAACCTTCAAGTGAAGGTTTACACAAGTATTTATAGGGAAGGGAGCTAGGCAACATGTCTAATCCCTTCCTTCATTATTGGGCTTGGGCCAAGGCTCATGGGCTTTCTACATAAGCCTTACCATTAATACAAACATAAAAGCCTAGTTTAAGCAACGTATTACATATTAATTACTAACACTTGATATACAAGTTAGGAGTAATTCCAACATGCCCGAACGTGGCTCGATTTTTGTGAGGTGTATAATAACCTCAAGCGTTCAGCGCCGATGAGTGGAGTCGGAGATGATGATTACTTCAACACGGCAATGCTTAACTATGAAGCTGAATAAGGAGTACAGTTTATGCTTCGTCAGAGTTGGGAAGTTTTAAGAAATTGTGAGAAATGGAATAACGTTGAAGTTCCTAACTAGGAAGAAAGTGTCCGAGTAGGATCAGTGTCCAAGAGATACAAGTCATCTGGGTCTAGTTCGTTCAACCCAAAGTCTGGGGATGCTAGTATTAATCTGAGTAATGATACTAGAGACGACGAGGAAGATGAGGTGCAGGAACATAGACGACCAGAAGGCAGGGACAAAGCTAAAGATAAAGCGAATAAAAAAGAGGCGGGATCGTCGGGAGCACCAACAACAACGAATGAGGAATCATTGGCTAGGCTGATGATCTCCGAGTTGAAACACCAGAACAAACATGAAATGGAGATGAAAAAGAAAGAACATGCTGACTTTTTGGAGATAAAAAAGGGAGCTAGAAACGCAGGAGTATATGGCAAAACAAAAGGACTTAATGTTTTATATGCAACTATATGATCACTTGACTGGGGATGCACTAAGGGTCATTCGTAGGCTTAAGTTTTTAATAATCTATGTAATGTTTTAATTACGTAAGTTTAAGTTTTAATAATCTATGTAATGTCTTAATGTATGAATAAATATTTTTAATTTAAATGCGATTACATTTAAGTTTACTACATTTACGCTTTTAGTTTATAAATATAAAGTGTTTAATTAAATAAAAATGGGAATGTATGGTGAATGGGTGTCACCACTACGGATGTATGGTTAGTGGGAGTGATTGAAAATAAGAGGAGAGAAAAAGCGAGGTGGCGGCGAGTGAGTGCTACCACTACTTCTAGCCTTAGTTGTGGTGGAATTTTATTATCAAAAGTCGAATAGTTTAAAAGTAAAAGTAAAGTAACTCTCAATATCTGCCTTCACGGGTTATGGGTCTTAATACCATTTTTTCACAATCCATGGGGAGGTTGAGATGTAGACAATCCTACCTCAATCAAAGATAAAGCGATCGCTTTTGCTTCTATGAAAAGTCGATATAATTATTATTTTTAATCTTTGATCAACTCATTCGCTTAATGTAAACTTTTATAAAATAACAACTCACAAATCTATTGAACTCAACCAACCACCTATTTATTTTATTAATGCATATCAACGCTAGTACGGTAAAATCAAGGTTTTCAAGATCGGGATCATACTCATGATCATTTTCGTTTTGCAATATCGAAATCGTAAGATCGGAACAGGATCCTAAGATCTTATTATAATGTCATTTTCTTAATAGTCTTTGTTAATACAAATAAACGTAAAACGCTTATTAATATTTAGCGATCTCTTTGTATTTTGTTGATAACAAATATAATGTTATCATAAGTAAAATCATAAGGATACATGTTATTTTTGTAAAGCATCTACATATATAGTCATATAATATAAATTGTTGTAATATTTCATTTATTGTAATAGTTTATTAGGATGGGTAAAAATCTTAACCCATGACCCATACCCATGGAGCTTATCAATAACCCATGGAGTTAACCCATAACCCATTATCTAGATGCATTGCATCTTTTAGATACATTGTATCTACTTAGATAACCATGGTCCAAAGTCCATCGTTGGAGCAAGTGTGTGCTTGCTGCTCTATCCATGGTTTTAGAGTCTCTCACCAACCTTTGTGTGAAATTTGTGAACTGAATCTCAAGATTGATGTTCCATGTGTGGGCAAGTTGGAGGATTCTTCATGGAAGTAGGTGGATCGCTATAGTGATTTCAAAGGCTCAAGTACATTTCTTGAGTAGTATTGTAATGTTTTATTTACTTTTTCATTATTGGTAGGTTCATTTTTGTAAGTTATAAGAATGGTGTGTCATCCTTATATTAAAGTCTCGTAAGTGTCCTAGGACCGAGATGAGGAAATCACCCTCATCCTTTATACCTCAACGCTTTTGGAGTAATGAATTTTACCGGGTGTATTAACCCTTTTACCCAAAAGGACCCATGACCCATGACCAATCACCCAAAACCCATGGGCAAACAAGAGCGTCTCACGGATCCCTCCGTTTACACTAGACGGATCCCTCAAGCAAGGGATCCGTGGGATCCGTGCAACAGTAGCAAGAAAGTGCCTAAAAATAGAGAGACATTTCTTCATTGCAACTCACCCCTCTTCTTACAAACTCTCTCATATATTCTTACATTCTTCTAACCTAAGATCACTTGATCTAGAGAGTAGTTCTTCTTTCTTTTGTCGTGATTCTCATATAGGTCCTTCTCTAAGGCGAGATCACAAGAATTCTACAAGTCATCCAAGCAAGGGGTCCTTGATTGATTTGTTCCTCCACAAGATTTCTTTAGCGAATATCTTGTATTTCATATTTCACATATTTGTTGTGTTATAGTAGTGTTGGTTTGGTTCTCCGTGTTAAGGACTCGGTATTTAGCTTTGTACCAGAAAAAGTGTAAGCGACGTTGTTAAGGCTTCTCCGCCGAGTTGAAGGAGTTTGTTGACATAGTTCTTGAACTCTCGAGTAGGTGACTCGGGGAGTGGAGTAGGGCAAGGTGTGACAACTGGCAATTTAGGGAGTCTATTTTAGGTAACCGCATTACGTTAAACTAAACCAAGTTTTGCCTTTAACCCTATTTTTATCAACCGTGACTTGATTTTATATCGTCTATTGGTTTTCATGGTTTATTTCATTATTGGACGAGTTATCGTGTGAGTTTTAACTCTTTTTGGTAGGCACTATTCGATTCAGCACTATAAAAGACTAAAACGAGAAATAATGTAACTTTTAAACCGTAACTTGAAAATTTGCAAATAAATAGTCAAAACTCGTGGAAAAACATAAATAACGTTAATAGAAAGTCGAATGAACGTCGTGGGACACTCGGGGGACAATATATGAACTCGGGAATGGGTAAACGGGATAGTTTACGAAAAATGGCGGCCCCGGCCCCTCCTCTTTTCCCCTAGCCGGCGCCCCTCCCCTACCTTTTATTTATTTTTAGGTCCCTCATGCCCAAGTATATAAACCACCCTCCTACCCTCATTTCATCCCTTTCACTCTCTCACTAAAAACACACACACACACCCACTTTCTCTCTCTACTCTCTCTCTCTCTTCCAAATAATTAAAACCCTAACCCTAAACACCATAACCGCCACCGCCCTTTCCATGAGATTCCGCGCCATCACCGCGTCATCACACACACCTCCACCACCATCTTAAATATCTTTTCATCCTCTTTCCAACCATATATAACACGCGCCATATAGACCTCCATAACATCTCCAAATCTTGAAAATACGATTCGGATCTTTAGGGTTTCAAGTGGGTTTTACAATTCGTGTTTGGAAAAGGTAAAAGGACTTGAATATGTCTTGTTTGAGATAGAAAAGCTACGCATAACCCTTTTAGGGTTCGTGTATGTGGCGACTTTTAGGCCTTTGGTTCAAACGTGATTAAATCTAATTAACACTTAAATAAACATGTAGCTAGTGTTTTGGTATCATGTGGTGTATCATATTGTTGGGTTTTTGCATTTTAGGTCTAGTTTATTGTTTTGATTAGGAATAGATGATGGGTTTGATGTTTGGTTAATGATTGGAGGTTGATTTATTGTGTTTGGAGGTTGTGGTATCGATTTGGGAGTGTTTGGATGTGAGACATGGGCGACGACCACAAGACCCACGATGGGGTCGTGGGTGATGGTGTACGTGATCCTCAACGACCAAGGGTCTGGGTCGAGTTGTCGCGTAGCTTGTGGGTTGATGTTGTTGGTGTTTGGATGAGACGCGTGGAGCCGAAAAGCTTCTAGAGCTTGTTTGGTTCACGTGGTCTTAATAGTGACCGTGTCATGATCATTAGGGTCATAACATTGGTTTTGGGTATATTTGGTTGGTTGATTGGTTGGCGAGATTGATTTGAGTTGATTTGGGATTGAATTGCGCTATTATGACTTTTATTTGGACTTGATATATATAAATTGTCAACTTTCAGCAACGTCGGTGTTACTTTGACTTTTTAGTCAATAGTTGATCCCGACAACGCCGTAACATGGACTTTAGTATAGTTTGGACTATTGATTGATTAAAAGCCGAGAAGTCATAACTCGTTCTTGTGGACTCGAAACGAATAACAATATGAAACTAATATTGGAATTTGACGAAAGGTATATATGAAAATGCTAATAAACTATGAAACATAAATAATAAAAAGGCTTTTATACCAAAAATATCGATAACAAGACTTATCTTGTTATTTACTATTTTAAATAGAAACTAACGAAACCCTAAGTCGATTCTCTCTCTAGGCGATTTTCTTTACCCTAAATTTCTTAATCGTTTTCTTTCAAATCTGCCTTAAACCTTGGATTCTTTGCATCATTCTCACCTTGTTACTGATTAACATCTTTGTTAATTCGTCCTGGTTAGGATTTGTGCAGCGTTTCGTTTGTTTTAGGCTTTTTTTTTAAGATTCGGTTTTTAGGGTTTAAAGAATCGTCTTTTTTGGTTTTATGCTACGATTGGGTACCGAAGCGTCCTTGGTTGGTTTATATCTCCTTGCTAGTTTTGTTTTAATCGTATTACCTTTCTATGATCATGGGAGCAGGTTAGGTTCTTGGTTCGTTGCGCTCAAAACCCTACCTTTTAGTTGAATTCGCTTTGTTTGTGGTGTTTGTTTGGATTGTTTGTGGGGTTGTAGAGATGGAGAAAGGTTTTTGACAAAGATAGTTCCATGAAAGTCAAAAGCGACCACCAACTGGCCGATCAAGTTGGCTTGAATTTGGACTCGAATCCGTATGCTAGGGTGGATATTAATGCATTGGAAGTTAGGTTGAATCGTCTTAAAGGTGATGGAATTGATGTTGTCACTGCTCCCGAGTTACGTAAAGTCGCTAGGGTTGTTCGTAACCCTAGCGAACATGTTGGGAATCGACTTGGTGATAGTGAGTTTGAACCGGTTGAGTAATCGAAACTATGGAGAAAACTAGCAAGATTGACCCATGGTTGGACCCTAAGGTGGGACTTGCGGTGATAAGGTAGGCACGCCGATGGGTAACTTGGATTCGTGCATTAATGTGACTTTAACGCTAATGTTCCTAATTCGGTTTGAACGTGAATTTGGTATCTCCTAGTGTTGTCGCTTGGCAGTGGATAATTCGTTGCACCTACTAACGTGGTCAATGAGTCTAATTCGGTCATAATGTGCATGATAACAAAGTGCATAATGAAGTAAGGTCGTTTGCTAATGTGTTAACCCCTAACGTGTTACTAAGAAAGTTAACTTTCGACCGTTGGTGAATGAGAATCGCATTGACAATCATGATAATCGTTCTTCCTAAGGCTCTTATGGAGGGTGTGTTTAACCGCTATAATAATACTTTTGTTGGCTTCTTTGTTGGCAAGAATATTATGCTTCCTTTGGTCCAAAACTACGTCACTAACACGTGGGGTAAGTTTGGATTAAAGAAACTTATGAAGAATGACGATGGTGTGTGTCACAATTCTCAATTTCGGTCATTTCTCAAACTCAATATTCATCATTTCATATCGGTTCGTGCATGGTTTTGCTTTTTACATTAAACGCTTATTTTCTTATTAAATAAACGCTATCGCATAAAGATTATTTTGAATATTGATCCGACGCCCCAAAATTATCCGTATATATTTTTATACTCATATTGAGATTATAAAAAAATATATTATTAGTTTACCTTGTTTTAAATTTAGTTTGTATATAAATTGTTATATTTATATAATTACGACGATTTTCTTAAAACGACACGATAATTATTATTTCACTCAATTTTTGTAAGAAATGTATTTTTATAATTTTATGACTTCAATATATTTTATCTTGACCCGTTAAAATTTATTTTATCTAACGCTACCCTAAATATTCAAATGTATACAACTTACCATATATTCTCAATTAACTTACATATTACTACACTTAAACATAATTATATAAAAAAATGTATAATGTGTGATTAACACCCCTGTCGACAAGGGGGGTGAGTCATTTATGCTTTGCAAATATCTTCCAAGTAAATGTATTTTACTTCACTAACACATTCATTCAAGATATTTCAAGGTGAAAAAGAAAACATTTCCTCTCTTTCTCTTCCTCACAAAACCGGCATCCACAAGGACTATGAAGATCATCATAAAAATTTTCAAGACAAGGTTTTTAACACACTAGTATCACTCTTTATTTAGGTTTTGCAATAAAAACCTAGGGTGATTAGGAAAAATCCATTGTCCATAAACCTCATCAAGTTTACTAGTAAGCATCTCATGTCCATTTTTCATCTTTCATATTCATTTCATATTCATTTCATCATATTTGAGCAAAAACATGCAAGTCATATGATGTTGTACCACTTTTCATTGATTTTAAGAGTTATGAATATATAAGTCATCTTATAATTACTCCTTGTTATATATTATTTATGGTGATGTCTAGGAACCCATGACACCCTAAAAGGTGTATGGTAGAATTAGAATAGCTTCGAGTTGTTTTGAATGGGTTAGAATAGGTTTGGCGAAAAACCCATTTCGACAAGTTTGAAAAAGGGTCTGTCCTTATTTTGAAAATCTGGAAAATCCGCAAGGGTATAATATTTTGGGCTATATATTTAGAAAATATACTTTAAAACGAAACGTGGCGCTTGAACGGGTTAAAACGGAGCTATAACGAAGAAGATATGAATTTTCAAGTTTGACGACTAAATCTATTTGTTTCGTAAATTTCAGATGTTATTTTAACTTGTTACGGGTTAAATATGAGGCTTAAGCGTTATAAATTGTGTCGACTTATCAAAAATATATTAGTATAATTTGATACAAAACTAAAGACATATAAAACGAGAAAACGGACTTGTAACGATTAAATTACACGCGCTTATATAAAGTTGCCGTAACTATATTATATAAGAAAACTAATATATTTCTATTAGACACATACTACGCAACGGAGGACCATGTTGAGGGTCGTTTTAACAAGGATGTAATACTTTTATAACATGATGTCTTCTAGTAAAAGTAAGTTCACCTAGACTATTTTCCAAAATGTCCAACCGTTCGTCAAGCGGAGTTGTAACGAATAAAATACGGTCACTTAAACTTTGCCGAAAACCACCCTTCAACAAATATTTTGGAGAACAAACCATTTGGAGAACATTTATTTTGGATACAAGTACCCTACTTAACCTATATTTTTCTCCATGATCGAGACGTCTAGGATAAAAACTTAAATGCCAAAACTTTGAGATAATGATACAAGCTTCCTAAAACCGTTGAGTTCGTTTCCTAACACTCGATGTGCACCATTTTACGACTAGATTTCCGAGGCCATATAGTCACTTTCATGACTTGTCAAATTATATTATTTTACTACGAAAAAGTTATAGATTCATAATAAATCACTAAATGATTATCGATGATATCATTTCGACGTAAGTACTTGTAAAGTATTTGGTAACTTGACAATATGTCATAAACATATATTTCGACGATAAACTTTATTTTCCAAAATGTACAAGTGGTATGGATATCATATGAGTTTGCACGCACGCCATTGTTTCATGACTTATATTAGAGCATATCATTCATATTAGGTTGCGGATAGAGATCGCACCTCATTTCAAAGGTATCTACTTTTGTCATCATAAACATTGCACCAGTGAGTTCGAGCCCCACTTTTACTCGTTTTAATTGTTTTATAAACTCTTCGGGGGAGATACATGCTCAACTTCATGCTTTTACTTTACACTTATATGAACTTAAACTATGTTGTTTGAACTATCATGAACTTATTACCCTTTTGTTTCACTACTTATGCTAGTATGTAGATTGTGCCCGAACTAAATTGATCACTATGTTATGAACGCTATTATTTGAATCACTTTCCTTGATTTTGAAACCTTCGACATGTATATTTGAGCTCTTTTAAATTAATTTGGATCCTTTAACATATAAGTGAACACTTTGGACTTGATTTGAACTTTTTGACATATAGTTGAACTCTTTTAACTTGTAAAGGACCCTTTGATATATTTTAAACTTGTTTGACGTGATTTTGAACGCTCGACTATCTTGAACCTTTGATATTATTCAACTCTTTGACTGCTCAACTTTTGAACTCGACTTAAATCTTTGAACTTAATTACGAACTTTGAACGGAACTTTGAACTTAAATACAAACTTATGACTTGTTTGAACTTATTGAACCATACGTGTTATGACCTTGACCTAAAGTCTCCCATGATCGGAGCATCACTATAAAGTCTCCCATGATCGGAGCATCACTATAAAGTCTCCCTTGTTCGGAGCATCCCTATAAAGTCTCCTATTTCGAGCATCACTATAAAGTCTCCTTTGTTCGAGCAATCTTAAAGCCTCCCGGTCCGGGCGTAACGTCTCACTATGTTACGGAGCTGCTCAATCTAAAGTCTCCCATGTTCGAGCAAAGGCAAATTCTCCCATGTTCGGAGTGTTCTTAATTGTATATAATAGTTGTATGATGTAATCGTTTGTACATTCGCATTGTTAGTCTCCTATCACTAAGTAGTATGGATAGCGCTTATTAGAGGTCGGCCAACCTCTCGCTCACTATGTTACTAACGCATATTATTTGTTCTAGGGCTTTGCTCGGCATACATTATTATATACGTGGTACTATATTGTGAACTATTATGACCATTTATACTTGACTACTTGATATGCTATATTTTGTGCAATGGGTTGTGAACACACAGTTGCAAGTTTTGTATGGGCTAAACTTGAACCGAGTGGATTTACAATGCCTTTGCTTTGTGACCTCATTTGACAACGTGTGCATGAACATAAACTAGACATATTTTGGCAAGGTGGGTTGTGAACACACAGTTGCAAGTTTTGTATGGGCGGAACTTGAACCGAGTGGATTTACAATGCCTTTACTTTATGGACTATTCTAAATGACCAAAACTTTGCCTTTGTTGCATGAACGCTCTTTAAAAGCTTTACTTGTTAACCAAACTCTATGAACTCACTCAACCATTGTGTTGACACTTTTAGCATGTTTTATCTCGTGTATCTAAGGCATTCACTTCATGGCATGCATGTGGACTTATCATAGAGTCGCGGTGTCGACGCGCCTCACCTACATTTTATGCACTTAACTATCGCTTGGTTGTAACAAACTTACTTTGGTATCTTGAAATCTATTGGGACCTATGTTTTGTAAACTCGATTATTTTACTCGAATCAAACGATATTTTCAAAACGACACTTTAGGTCATTCGATATAATCGTAACTTTGATGCTATGATCGTCATCCCCGTGAATTCCATTCCACGCAAAATGGTAATTTGGGGTGTGACAGATTGGTATCGAGCATCGGTTATAGAGAACTAGGTTGCATCATTGACCCTAGACTATAACTACATCATCATAGCATCTCATCATATCATTATAATTGCATACCCTTATACATGCGGACTTATGACTCAACATCAAACATCATATGAGACGATTAGTCCAAGCATTGCATAGTTACTCCTAAATTATACATAGCCCGATCACCTATGTCTAATTCAGAAGAATCATGCAATGAAGGAGTAGTAGTCTCATATGTGTAAGCAATTCGTAATCAAGCAAACTTTTCAAAAGATTTTCTTCAAACCACTTGTTTCAGCTTTGATCCGAGTGATGCTTCTTGTTTGATGAGTTGCAAAGATCAAGCTAGAAACAAGTCGTTACCTAAACCGATTTAGCCTAATCGTATGACAGTTCTTGTTTGATGAGTTGTGGGATTAAGTAAGAATCGGTTACCAAAAAGTCTTTTGAAAATTTTGCTCGAGAATGGGAAAGCTTGTCTCATCAAACCCAATCATAAGAAAGCATGTATTTAGGACGGGGAATACTCATGATAGCACAAGAACGTATTTTAGTTGAACGGGGAACCCATATGCATAAGCATTGACATAATCATTTAGACCATATACGAGCATAAATTTTTAGAACCCTTGTCGTGGATCGGACTATAGTTATCATTAATTGAATCACGAGGACGTGATTCCGCTGACATGGGAAGAATGTCACAATTCTCAATTTCCGGTCATTTCTCAAACTCAATATTCATCATTTCATATCGGTTCGTGCATGGTTTTGCTTTTTACATTAAACGTTTATTTTCTTATTAAATAAACGCTATCGCATAAAGATTATTTTGAATATTGATCCGACGCTTCCAAGAATTATCCAGATATATTTTTATACTCATATTGAGATTATATAAAAAATAATATTATTAGTTTACCCGGTGTTTTAAATTTAGTTTGTATATAAATTGTTATATTTATATAATTACGACGGTTTTCTTAAAAACGACACGATAATTATTATTTCACTCAATTTTTGTAAGAAATGTATTTTTATAATTTTTATGACTTCAATATATTTTATCTTGACCCGTTAAAATTTATTTTTATCTAACGCTACCCTAAATATTCAAATGTGTATACAACTTACCATATATTCTCAATTAACTTACATATTACTACACTTAAACATAATTATATAAAAAAAAATGTATAATGTGATGACTAACACCCCCTTGTCGACAAGGGGGGTGAGTCATTTGCTTTTTGCAAATATCTTCCAAGTAAATGTATTTTACTTCACTAACACATTCATTCAAGATATTTCAAGGTGAAAAAGAAAACATTTCCTCTCTTTCTCTTCCTCACAAAACCGGCATCCACAAGGACTATGAAGATCATCAAAAAACTTTTTAAGACAAGGTTTTTAACACACTAGTATCACTCTTTATTTAGGTTTTGCAAAAACCTAGGGTGATTAGGAAAATCCATTGTCCATAAACCTCATCAAGTTTACTAGTAAGCATCTCATGTCCATTTTTCCTCTTTCATATTCATTTCATCATATTTGAGCAAAAACATGCAAGTCATATGATGTTGTACCACTTTTTCATTGATTTTTAAGAGTTAAGAATATATAAGTCATCCTATAATTACTCCTTGTTATATATTATTTATGGTGATGTCTAGGAACCCATGACACCCTAAGAAGGTGTATGGTAGAATTAGAATAGCTTCGGAGCTGTTTTGAATGGGTTAGAATAGGTTTGGCGCGAGAAAAAACCCATTTCGACAAGTTTGAAAAAGGGTCTGTCCTTATTTTGAAAATATGGAAAATCCGACAGTGGGTATAATATTTTGGGCTAGATATTTAGAAAATATACTTTAAAATGAAAACGTGGCCGCTTGAACGGGTTAAAACGGAGCTATAACGAAGAAGATATGAATTTTTCAAGTTTGACGACGAAATATATTTGTTTCAGAAATTTCAGCATGTTATTTTAACTTGTTACGGGTTAAATATGAGGCTTAAGCGTTATAAATTGTGTCGACTTATCAAAAATATATTAGTATACTTTGATACGAAACTAAGGACATATAAAACGAGAAACGGACTTGTAACGATTAAATTACACGCTTTATATAAAGTTGCCGAACTATATTATATAAGAAAACTAATATATTTCTATTAGACACATACTACGACAACGAAGGACCATGTTGAGGGTCGCTTTTAACAAGGATGTAATACTTTTTATTAGATGATGTCTTCTAGTAAAAGTAAGTTCACCTAGACTATTTTCCAAAATGTCCAACCGTTCGTCAAGCGGAGTTGTAACGAATAAAATACGGTCACTTAAACTTTGCCGAAAACCACCCTTAAACAAATATTTTGGAGAACATATTTTGGAGAACAAACCATTTGGAGAACATTTATTTTGGATACAAGTACCATATTTAACCTATATTTTTCTCCATGATCGACACCTCTAGGATAAAAACTTAAATGCCAAAACTTTGAGATAATGATACAAGCTTCCTAAAACCGTTGAGTTCGTTTCCTAACACTCGATGTGCACCATTTTACGACTAGCTTTCCGAGGCCGTATAGTCACTTTCATGACTTGTCAAATTATATTATTTTGCGACGAAAAGTTATAGATTCATAATAAATCACTAAATGATTATCGTAGGATATCATTTCGACGTAAGTACTTGTAAAGTATTTGGTAACTTGACAATATGTCATAAACATATATTTCGACGATAAACTTTATTTTCCAAAAATGTACAAGTGGTATGGATATCATATGAGTTTGCACGCACGACATTGTTTCATGACTTATATTAGAGCATATCATTCATATTAGGTTATGGATAGAGATCGCACCTCATTTCAAAGTATCTACTTTTGTCATCATAAACATTGCACCGGTGAGTTCAGAGTCCCACTTTTACTCGCTTTTAATTGTTTTATAAACTCTTCGGGAGATACATGCTCAACTTCATGCTTTTACTTTACACTTATATGAACTTAAACTATGTTGTTTGAACTATCATGAACTTGTTACCCTTTTGTTTCACTACTTATGCTAGTATGTAGATTGTGCCCGAACTAAATTGATCACTATGTTATGAACGCTATTATTTGAATCACTTTCCTTGATTTTGAAACCTTCGACATGTATATTTGAGCTCTTTTAAATTAATTTGGATCCTTTAACATATAAGTGAACACTTTGACTTGATTTGAAGTTTTTGACATATAGTTGAACTCTTTTAACTTGTAAAGGACCCCTTTGATATATTTTAAACTTGTTTGACGTGATTTTGAACGCTTCGACTATCTTGAACCTTTTGATATTATTCGAACTCTTTGACTGCTTCGAACTTTTGAACTCGACTTAAATCTTTGAACTTAATTACGAACTTTTGAACGGAACTCTTGAACTTAAATACAAATTTATGACTTGTTTGAACTTATTGAACCGTACGTGTTATGTCCTTGACCTAAAGTCTCCCATGATCGGAGCATCACTATAAAGTCTCCCATGATCGAGCATCACTATAAAGTCTCCCTTGTTCGAGCATCCCTATAAAGTCTCCCATGTTCGAGCATCACTATAAAGTCTCCTTTGTTCGAGCAATCTTAAAGCCTCCCGATCCGGAGCAAAATGTCTCACTATGTTACTGGAGCGTTCTCAATCTAAAGTCTCCCATGTTCGGAGCAAAGGCAAATTCACCCATGTTCGAGTGTTCTTAATTGTATATAATAGTTGTATGATGTACTGCTCGTACATTCGCATTGTTAGTCTCCTATCACTAAGTAATATGGATAGCGCTATTAGAGGTCGGCCAACCTCTCATTCACTATGTTACGGAACGCATATTATTTGTTCTAGGGGATTTGCCTGGCATACATTATTATATACGTGCTACTATATTGTGAACTATTATGACCATTTATACTTGACTACTTGATATGCTATATTTTGTGCAATGGGTTGTGAACACACAGGTTGCAAGTTTTGTATGGGCGGAACTTGGAACTGAGTGGATTTACAATGCCTTTGCTTTGTGACCTCATTTGACAACGTGTGCATGAACATAAACTAGACATATTTTGGCGGTGGTTGTGAACACACAGTTGCAAGTTTTGTATGGGCTGAACTTGGAACTGAGTGGATTTACAATGCCTTTGCTTTGTGGACTATTCTAAATGACCAAAAACTTTGCCTTTGTTGCATGAACGCTCTTTAAAAGCTTTACTTGTTAACCAAACTCTATGAACTCACTCAACCATTGTGTTGACACTTTTAGCATGTTTTATCTCAGGTATCTAAGGCATTCACTTCATGGCATGCATGTGGACTTATCATAGAGTCGCGGTGTCGACGCGTCTCACCTACATTTTATGCACTTAACTATCGTTTGGTTGTAACAAACTTACTTTGGTATCTTGGAAATCTATTGGGACCTACGTTTTGTAAACTCTGATTATTTTACTGAATCAAATGATATTTTCAAAACGACACTTTAGGTCGTTCGATATAACTGTAACTTTGATGCTATGATCGTCATCCCCCAGGAATTCCATTCATTGCAAAACAGTAATTTGGGGTGTGATGGTGTGTTCCTCTTTAAGTTTGATTCTAAAGAGGGTATCGATAGTGTCCTTCAACGGGGTCCTTGGATTATTCGTAACTCTCCTCTCATCCTCACTAAATGGACTCCTGATGTGTTACTGTCTAAAAGTGAGGTTACCAAAGTTCCCGTGTGGATTAAATTACATAATGTGCCATTAATTGCATATTCGGAAGACGGGCTGAGCCTTATTGCTACTCAGGTGGGTAAGCCGATTATGTTAGATGCTTTTACTAGCTCCATGTGCGTTGATTCATGGGGTCGTATTAGTTTTGCACGTGCTCTTGTTGAAGTATCATCGAAATCTGATCTTAAACATGTGGTGACTATGGCGATCCCTAAAAAGGATGATAGTGGTTATACTACGGCAAGTATCAAGGTTGAATATGAATGGAAACCTCCACATTCTACGGAATGTAAAGTGTTTGCGCATGTTAATGCTTGTTGTCCTAAGAGTACTAAGGAGCATCATAATGTTGCTCCCACCTCGTCTTTGGAAGAGCCTGATGATGGGTTTAAGGTGGTGCAGAATTGTAAAGTCAAACCCAAAGGTACGAAGATGGCTAGTGGTATTAATATGGGTAAGGGACCTAGATTTGCACCTAGGAAGCAAGTATATGTTGCAAAGACGAAGACACCGGAAGCTGCTAGTGTTAATGCTAAAGGTACACCTATTCCTACGTCTAACTCTTTTGGGACTCTTGAGGTGCAAGATGACACAGCATCCCAAGTAATCGTGGTTGATTCTACTACTGATGAGGCGAAGATTGGGAATTCTTCCGTTGTACTAAGGAAGGTGGTATGGATGGTTCTCGGGGGAAGGAATCTCGTGTTGATATAGGTGCAACTATTAAGCCTCCGGAGACTATGACTTCTTCTGCTACTAAGGTAAGTAATCTGTTTTCTAAAGTCGAGAATCTGACTTGTTTTGATTGTGAAGAGGATGAGGTTTTGGAGCCGAATAACCCTATGGTGTCATTTTTGGCTTATGGGGGAGGTGAAGATTTTGATGATTATGCTGCTCAAGTCTACAATTTACCGGGACACTTGGAGGATATGTGTGACACGTATGATGTTAGTCTCTTAGGTCATGGTAGGAAGTAAATTTGGATGTTTGGTAGTTCATAAGATTGGCATGTCTTTCTTATGTAATTTGTTTGGTTAAAGTGCACTTATAGTGTGTGTCTGTTGCCCATGTAACGGGCCGAGGTGAGAGATTCACTCTCATCCATTGTACTTAAACGTTAGGGTTAATATATTTTACCAGGGTGCAGGATTACTCCCCTTTACCAAAAAAAAATAGAAACTAACGACTAAAAATGGAAAGGTTTTCTAATAAATAAGTAATTAATGTTTCGACTACACGTTTATCGAAATATGCCAAATATGGGCATTTTATACTAGTTTCAAGTATTTATTTACTTACATTGTGTGCATGGGTTACGGATAACCTAACATTAATAGTGTTGATCCACGTGGTAGCGGACTTATTAGGTTGATTTAATCTAATAAGAGCCCGCTAGGTACATTGGGTAACATTATTAATGGGTGAATTATCCTTGTGACTCTTTAGGATGCGACCGGTTTATGGGATGATAAGCGACACGAATAAATAATTGAGTTTATCGAGTTGACGAATTCGATAAGGTCTACTATTTATTCCGAAACTTATTGGACTATGGAGCTTATTGCTTAGATGTCTCATTGTGTTGCATTGAGTCACATATTGGTTGTTTGAGTGCATTCATTGCATCATATTAAGTCGATACACCCACATGAGGATACCAAACACTAGGGTTAAACGGTGAAACGAGACATTTTTGGAAATAACGAAATGGAATACATTGGGGTAGATAACGTTGATTTTGGGAAATATATATTAAAATTGGTTTAAATTAATAGGATTTAACCGTTATCTTCTGCTAGTGTTTATTTGTGCGTTGCTTGCTTGAGGTGAGTTTCATAGCCCCACTTTTATCTACGTTTTTAACTAAATTGGGGTGAGAATCATGCTACTATTTTTGGACCTTTAAAACTATTTGGATTTGCTTATGTGCTTGACTGTTTAGATAGAAGTGTGGTAGTCGTTGCCTTAGACTAGGGTAGCAATCCTAATTGCTATAACTGTTGCCTAGCTAAGAATAGACTTCTACCTTGACCTAGTCCGGGGTTTGCAATTGTTCTAGACTTTGCCACGACGGTCTTTGGACTAGAGTCGCTGGGCCCGTGTGATCACCGGATGCGTGATATGGATTGTGATTTCGGATATGAAACGGTTTATGAACGATGTATATCTATCTTAAGTCTCGCATAGCAAATCAACTCCTACAGTCCACTATGTTTTATTGAACTTAAAACTATGAACTCACCACCGTAGTGACCTTTTAGCATGTTTTCTCGGTATTTAAATGATGTTTGGAATACGTGTTGGTGGAAGCTTGGCAAGGAGGCATGGTTCAAGGATCATATTTGACTACGATAAATTATGGGGACCTATTTTATTAAATCATGTTTTGGGCCTAATATTTATACTTTTGGATTAATGTTTTGAATATTTAAATTTGGGATTGGTTTTGAATGAAAATGACTATCTTGTTTGCTATACTTGTGTGAGATACCAATCCAGTCATAATGCCCTGAAAACTTGATTAAGTCTTCCGCTGTACCGAGATTTGGGGGTGTTACAGATTGGTATCATAGCTCAAGGTCATAGAGAACTAGGTATTTAATAAACCCTAAACTATAACCACTTTTTAAGAAAATTGATCCTCGACCGACGCACGCCTGCTTGACAAGCCAAAGCTTCTTATTTGATTATGGTATGAACTACGATTTGACTTATGAGACGTTACCTTTTGGGATATGATTATTGATTTTGGGTAAATGTGATGCGATTATCGAGGTATTACGGATTTGATTTGAGTTATCGATATGTTATGATTTTGGGATTTTGAGCTCGATTGATTTGATATGGGATTATGTGATAGAACTGAACTTACGTGTTTTATTTAAAGGCATATTTTGAGTAATGCGGTACCTGTATTTTTAAAACTTTCATTATGTGATATATGTTTTGGTTGAGTTGATGCACTTATTAAAACTAGTTGTTTTCGAACACTTATACCTACCTTATGCCATTGTCACGCACTATGCCTTCACTAGCTTTTGATGTGTCCGAGGAGGTCCTTGCTGCTAGTTCCCCAAAGATTGACTCTCATGACAGCTTGCGCAGGTGATTCCTATGAGATTACCCGTCACCTAGTTCATCATTATCATCGATCACCCTAACTCATCTAGGGAACTCAATTTACATCGGTCTTAGCACGAGCCTGACTCCTAGACTTGCTCATAGTATCGCCCGCATGTCCGTGCGACCACCATTATCACCTATCCGCTTAGCGACCCACTCTCTTATGTCATCACCACCAAAGATCACCATATCTTAGAAGACCTAGATCCCCACTGCACTCACCTCGTGATTTACTCAAGAGACTCCGACTCATGGACTCTCCTCCGAGGATGAGGGCGAGGAGGAGCATGAGGTCGAGGAGGAGCATGAGATTGAGGAGCAGATGTAGATGAGGATGAGGATCCTCGTGGAGGATGATGAGGATATCCTAGGGGGTACCTCCATTGCGTAGTCTTGCACATTCTCCAAGACCAGTCTCCTTTGCTCGATCCCGATTCTCCCGGATGCCTTTTGATTTTGATTCACCTCCACATTCACCCGAGATAGGTAGCCCGTTAGGATCCGAGATACCATCGGAGATTGCTTGAGCCCGAGGAGTATGGTGAGACGAGTTTGATGTGGGAGAGGATTACATCACAGGTACTAGGCTTAGTAGGTTGACTGATCGATTGGTTGGAGTATCGAGGGCTAGTATAGAGGATCCGAGAGTCGATATGGGTACTGTAGTCAAGAGGACTACGATTCTGCGAGGTCGAGCTCCGTGAGAGCGTGTTAGGGACCCGCCGGAGGTTCGCGACAACTCGAGATGCAGATAGAGCGATTTGGCATAGGATTGGTGAGTTAGAGAGAGAGGTAGTGGATCTTAAGAGTGATCGCGACGCTCGACGTGTTGAGCTGGCATCTTTGTGGAGAGAGGTTGACGATGTTAAGAGATTAGTTAGTGGTATTCGTGATCGTGGCTAGATAGTGTTAGATTCATGGCTTTGTATCATCTTGAAACTAAGTAGTACTTGGTTCGAGATGTTGGTTCATCCTAGTTATCTTATTAGTATCGTTGTTAGGGTCATTTTTGATTTCTCTGTATCCTTTCATGTATTCCACCTTGAAACCTATGAGTTATGGTTATTAGAACGTGCATCCTTTAGTTATGATTCGGTCTCTGATTGTTTTGTTTCGGTATAGCGTTATCCTTGTTGACCTTGAATATGTATTCGAGCATTATTTGGTGATCCTTGGTACCCAACTCTATCTTTTAGAGCGTGAATTGTGAACTTATGAAATTGTTATTCTTGCCTTCAGAATGATGGCAACAAGACGAAACCCGCCTAGGAACAACCGAGCAACTCCTGCTGTTGAGGTTGCCCCTGTTCGTCGAGGTCATCGTCCGACCCCAACCACTCCACCTGTTGAGAACCTGAACACTAATAACCAGCTGTAGGGAACCTGATTGCGAACGACCATGCCGAGAATGGTCCTGTTCCACAAAACCCTCCACCTGTGAACCCAGCCCACATTGACCGACCTTGTGATGCGGTGTGTCGAATCGCTAGTCGAGTCAAATCTCTAACACCTCGGTGGAACCCCAATGCTAAATCGAACTCGAGGTTGTACCTACAAAGAGTTCCGATTCTGTGGTCCCATCGAGATCGGAGGAACTGAGGGAGTAGTTTACCTAACTAGGTAGTTGGAGAAAACTGAATATGTGTTTACCGTTAGCAATTGTGATGATGATTGTAAGGTTAAGTATGCAACATTTACCTTGAAGGACGAAGCGCTGACCTAGTGGAACAACTATCACATATCAGTAGGAAGTGATGTAGCTTATAGTATGACTTGGATTCAGTTTAAGACTCTCCTGATCAAGACTTCTCGTCCTAGGAATGAACTTAAGTTAGATATTGAGTTCGGAACCATAAGGTTAAGGTATCGACATGACGACTTACAATCGTCGCTTCCAAGATTTTTCGTTGCTTTGGCCTCGATATGGTTCGTGACCGAGGACCTTAAGATTGAGAGGTATCTTGATAGATTGCCTTTAGCTACTCGAATGATGTCATCGCTGAAGCCGCCAATTTGCCCGAGGTAATTACTGTGGCTCAGCGTTTGATGGACTCTTATGTATTAGAAGTAGGAGACCCGTAAGAGTGATAGGAGTGATAAGAGGAAGAGGAATGAAGTGGTTAATGGGAATGGCAACAAACGGCATGAGACAGACAGGGTGTTCGCCATAGGAAATGGGGAAAGGAAGGGTTATGAAGGTAGTAGATCCATGTGTGGTTGTTGCAACCGACACCACTATGGACTGTGCCCGAATGTGTGTAGGAAGTGCTCTAAGGTAGGACACTTGGCCAAAGACTGTAGGTCCCGACCACTTGCTGCAGCTCAAACTGCACAAGGAGTGGACTGGAAGGCCACTGTCACCTGTTTTGGATGTGGAAAGAAGGGGCACTACAAGAATGAGTGCCGAGAGCTGTGGATGATAGGAAATCTTGGTAATGTAGGAGGATTTGTTAACCGAGGTGTGGGAAGTAATGGCTTAAACCCTGTGAAGCGTGAGGTTGTGGAGAACTAGGGAAATCATGGTGCTAGGAATCAGCAGAGAGACATGGGAATAACGCGTGTGTATGCTATTGGGAAGGAAGCTAGTGAGGACCTAACGTAGTTACGGGTACATTCCTTCTCAATAATCGCTATGCTTCCATACTGTTTGATACTGGTGCGGATATGAGTTTTGTATCCACCGACTTTATGCCATTACTAGGAATCTCCCAAACACCTCTAGGGTTTAGTTATGATGTGGAATTAGCTAATGGAAATAGGGAAAAGATAGACACCGTAGTCTGAGGTTGTACCTTAAGTTTCTTAGACCACCCGTTAACATAGACCTATTGCCAGTTACCTTGGGAAGTTTTGACGTCATTATCGGAATGGATTGGTTGTCGAAGAACGGTGCACACATCATCTGCAACGAGAAGATCGTGCGTGTACCATATGGCGGAAAAGTTCGAGCATACAAGGAGATCGGAGCGATTGTGGAAGTCCTTCCGGTTGAGCATCATCTCTTGTATTAAGGCCCGTAGTACATCGATGAGGAGGTTGTCTTTTCTTGGCTCGAATTTACAAAAGAAAAGCGAGGAGAAGAGTGAAGGACACCTTAATGATGTACCCGTCGTTAGAGAATTTACGGATGTGTTTCCCGACGATCTTCCAGGGATTCCACCTGTCCAACAAGTGGAATTCCAAATAGAGTTGATACCCGGTGCTGCACCCGTAGTCGGGCACCCTATCGACTTGCTCCTAGAGAATTGGAGGACTTGTCTAAACATTTGGAAAAGTTGTCAAAGAAGGGATTCATTCGACCAAGTTCATCATCGTGGGGAGCGCCGGTGTTTTTTGGGTGAAGGGGAGTAATCCTGCACCATGGTAAAATATATTAACCAAAACGTTTTAAGTACAACGGATGAGAGTGGATCTCTCATCTCGGCCCGTTACATGGGCTAAAAATACACACTATAAGTGCACTTAACCAAACATATAACATAAGAAAGACATGCCAATCTTATGGACTACCAAAAAACCAAGTTACTTCCTACCACGACCTAAGAGATTAACATCATACATGTCACAAAAATCCTCCAAGTGTCCCGGTAAATCGTAGACCTGAGCAGCATAATCATCAGATATGAAATCTTCAAGCTCAAATCCCCCACCTCCCCCAGAAGCCATAAATGTCGCCATAGGGTTATCCGGTTCCAAAACCTCATCCTCATCACTATCAGAACAAGTCACATTCCCGACTTTAGAAAACGGATTGCTAGTCTTTGATGCAGAAAAAGTCATAGGCTCTGCACGCTTAACAGCCGCATCTTTACCAACACGAGATTCCTTCCCCTGAGATCCATCCATAACTGCTTCCTTAGTACAACCACTAGAATTCTCTATCTTTTCCTCGTCAGTAGTAGAATCAATCACAGTACTTGGGATGCCCGTGTCATCATGCACCTCAAGAGTCCCAAAAGACTTAGACGTAGTAATAGGTGTACCTTTAGCATTAGCAGTAGCAGCTTCCGGTGTCTTCGTCTTGGCAACATATACTTGCTTCCTAGGAGAAAATCTAGGTCCCTTACCCATATTAGTACCACTAGACATCTTCGTACCTTTGGGTTTGGCTTTCCGATTCTGCACCACCTTAAACCCATCATTAGGTTCTTCCAAAGACGAGGTGGGAGCTACATCATTTTGCTCCTTAGTACTCTTAGGACAACAAGCATTAACATGCCCAAACACTTTACATTCCGTACAATGTGGAGGTTTCCATTCATATTCAACCTTAATACTTGCCGTAGTAAAACCACTATCGTCCTTTTTAGGGATCGCCATAGTCACCACGTGTTTTAGATCAGATTCTGAGGATAATTCAACAAGAGCACGTACAAAACTAATACGACCCCATGAATCAACGCACATGGAGCTAGTGAAAGCATCTAACATAATCGGCTTACCCACCTGAGTAACAATAAGGTTCAACCCGTCTTCCGAATATGCAAGTAATAGCACATTATGCAATTTAATCTACACGGGAACTTTGGTAACCTCACTTTTAGACAACACATCAGGAGTCCATTTAGTGAGGATGAGAGGAGAGTTACGAATAATCCAAGGGCCCCGTTGTAGGACAGTATCAACACCCTCTTTAGAGTCAAACTTAAAGAGGAACACACCATCATCATTCTTCATAAGTTTCTTTAACCCAAACTTACCCCACGTGTTAGTGACATAGTTTTGGACCAAAGGAAACGCAATATTCTTACCAACAAAGAAGCCAATGAGAGTATTATCATAACGGTTGAACACACCCTCCATAGCAGCTTTAGGGAGAACCGCATCATGATTAGCAATATGATTCTCATTCACCGGTGTTCAAAAGTTAACTTTCTTAGTGACACGCTCGGGTTTAATACATTAGCAAATGACCTTCCATCATTAGACACCTTTTCGAAGCATTCACGTTAGGAAATGCAATTAGACGATTTACCACATTCGTAGGTGCAGAGTCCAACCTTTGAGTATTCCAAACAGAATCAAACGCAAAATCATCAAATTGATTCCCATCTTGTGCGCTAGGGTTTCGAATAACCCTAGCAGACTTTTACGTGGCTCGTGAACAAAGAACAATAACATCAATTCCATGATCACCTTTAAGCCGCTTTTAACCTAGCATCCAACGCCTTAATATCCAAAGATAGCATACGGATTTGAGTCCTTGTTCAATCCAACTTGATCGGCGAAGTTGGTGGTGCTGCATTGCGACTTTTCAAGACCCATCCTTGTTAAAGAATCCTCTTTCCATCTCTCTAAAACCCCACAAACAATCTAAAGAATCGACCCAACCAGGAGGAAATCAACAAGCAAGCTTCACGCATACACTACACGTATAAAATAACAAAAAGCCTAACTGAAAAGTTAGGGTTTTAAAACACTACGAACCTGGTCCTATCCCATGAAACAATCGATTAAAACAATATTAAGGAGAATCTGACCGACCAATAATTATACCAACACCGAATTTGATATAAACCACAAGGAGATTAATTTTGCATGAATTAGCACCGACCCATGATACAAGAGATAATGTTAAAAATCAATTTATAACTTGCACCATGCAAACAATCAAAGTACTATAAAAACGAATATAAGGTGACACCGACCCACGATCACAACTAAACCATTAAGAATGAAGCAACCCACGTGATGGTGAATTAACAATTAAAGGTTTATAATTGAATAATAAGAAGGTGTATCGAATTGTAAGGGATTCGCTTTTCGCCACTAGGGAGCACCGGTGTTGTTTGTGAAGAAGAAGGATGGATCATTTCGGATGTGTATTGACTATAGGGAGTTGAATAAGTTGACGGTGAAGAATCGATATCCGCTACCTAGAATAGATGACCTGTTTGACCAACTCCAAGGAGCTAGTGTGTTTTCCAAGATCGACTTACGATCTGGTTATCACCAGCTTAGGGTTTGAGAGGAGGATATCCCTAAGACGGCATTTAGGACTCGTTATGGGCACTATGAATTCCAAGTGATGTCATTTGGTTTGACCAACGCGCCAGCGGTTTTCATGGATCTCATGAACTGAGTATGTAAGCCATATCTAGATAAGCTTGTGATAGTATTCATAGATCGACATCTTGATATACTCTAAGAGTAGTGAGGAGCACGAAGAGCATTTGAGGCTTATTTTAGAATTGTTGAGAGGAGAAGTCAGATGCCAAGTTCTCTAAGTGTGAATTTTAGATACCGTCTGCAATTCTTAGGCCACGTGATAGATAGTCGAGGTGTTCATGTTGACCCGCCTAAGATTGAGGCCATTAAGGAATGGGCAGCCCCTAAGAACCCATCGAAGTCCGCTGCTTCTAGGTTTAGCGGTTTATTATAGGAGATTCATTGAGGATTTTCCAAAATAGCTAAGTTGTCAACCAAATTGACACGTAAGACGTTAAGTATGAATGGGGAGAAAAGGAAGAAGAAGCATTCCGACTTCTGAAGGAGAAGTTATGTAGTGCGCTCATCCTAGGTTTTCCTGAAGGAAGCGAAGACTTTGTCGTGTACTACGACGCTTCGCATAAAGGCTTAGGTGCCGTTTTGATGCAACGGGAGAAGATGATTGCTTATGCATCCTGACAACTTAAGAAGCATGAGAAGAACTACACCACCCATGACCTTGAGTTAGGTGTTGTAGTGTTTGCCCTTAGGATCTGGAGACATTATCTGTATGGAACCAAGTGTGTAGTGTTTACCGACCATAAGAGCTTGAAGCATATCTTAGATCAGAAGGAACTGAATATGAGACATCGTCGTTGGTTAGAATTGCTTAGTGATTATGACTGTGAGATTCGTTATCATCCTGGTAAGGCAAATGTTGTGGGTGACGCACTTAGTCGTAAGGAGAACATTCCACCACTACTCGTTTGATATCTAGGAATGACCATTGTTTCGCCTCTACCATTTCAAATCTTAGCCGCCCAGGCCGCGGCATTGACGGAAGAGAATCGTCCTTACGAGAATCTGTATGGAATGGTAGAAAGTGAAAACGGCTTCTTGAAGCATTCCGATGGAACCTTATGCTTCAAAGACATAAGCTGGATACCATTTCATGGTGGAATCCGTGAGTTGATTATGCACGAGTCGCATAAATCAAAATACTCTATTCATCCCGGAGCCGATAAGATGTATCAGGACCTTAAGAAACTCTACTGGTGGCCTAACATGAAAGCCGACATAGCTCAGTATGTCAGTTGGTTCTTGACTTGTTCTAAGGTAAAGGCCAAACACCAGAAACCCTCAGGACTCTTAGTTCAACCCAAATTCCCATAATGGAAATGGGAGCGAATCGCCATGGACTTTATCACCAAATTACCAAGAACAGCTAGCGGCAATGACGCTATCTAGGTAATCGTAGATTGTTTAACTAAGTCTGCTCACTTCTTAGCCATTAGCGAGGCCGATAGTCTCGACAAGCTCGCTCGACTGTACCTTAAGGAGATAGTATCGCGTCATGGAGTACCGATATCTATCATTTCCAACCAAGATAGCCGTTTTACATCCCACTTTCGGAGATCCTTACAGTCAGCGTTAGGAACAAACCTGAATATGAGCACTGCTTATCACCCTCAAACCGATGGTCAAAGCGAGAGAACCATTCAGATCTTAGAGGATATGGTTAGAGCCTGTGTTATCGATTTTGGTAAAGGCTGGGAGAGACATCTCCCTTTGGCCGAATTCTCTTACAACAATAGTTATCATTCTAGTATTAAGGCCGCTCCATTTGAAGCACTGTATGGCCGAAAATCTCGTTCTCCTGTTTGTTGGGCTGAAGTTGGCGAGAGTCAACTTACCGGTCCCGAACTTGTCCTAGAAACCACTGAGAAGATAGTTCAGATTCGTAACAATTTGCAAACCACTCGAGATAGACAAAAGAGTGTTAAAGGTTTCTCCTTGGAAAGGAGTGATTCATTTGGAAAGCATGAAAACTCAATCCCGATATATTGGTCCTTTTCAATCTCGAAAGAATCGATCGGTAGCATACCTCCGAGCTACCTTCGAATTGAGCGAAGTACACAATGTCTTTCATGTTAGTAATCTTAAGAAATGTCTTTGGAGGAAAACATAGTTGTGCCTTTAAGAGATATCCGATTGATGAGAAATTGAATTTCGTTGAGGAACCGATTGAGATCATGGATCGTGAGATTAAACGGTCAAGCATAGCCGTATTCGATTGTCAAAGTTCGTTGCAACTCCGACATGGACCGGAGTTCACTTGCGAACGCAAGGACGTTTTCCGTAGGGAAGTATCCTAAACTTTTCATGACATCAAGCAACTTGATTGAAACCCGGACGGGTTTCTTCCGAGGTCGGGAGGCCGTGACAACCGCAATTTAGGGAGTCTATTTTAGGTAACCGCATTACGTTAAACTAAACCAAGTTTTGCCTTTAACACTATTTTTATCCACCGTGACTTGATTTTATATCGTCAATTGGTTTTCATGGTTTATTTCATTATTGGACGATTTATCGTGTGAGTTTTAACTCTTTTTGGTAGGCACTATTCGATTCGGCACTATAAAAGCCTAAAACGAGAAATAATGTAACTTTTAGACCGTAACTCAAAAATTTGCAAATAAATAGTCAAAACTCGTGGAAAAACATAAATAACGATAATAGAAAGTCGAATGAACATCGTGGGAAACTCGGGGACAATATATGAACTCGAGAATGGGTAAACGGATAGTTTACTTAAAATGGCGGCCCCGGCCCCTCCTCTTTTCCCAGCCGGCCCCTCCCCACCATTTATTTATTTTAGGTCCTCATGCCCAAGTATATAAACCACCTCCTACCCTCATTTCATCCCTTTCACTCTCTCACTAAAACACACACACACACCCACTTTCTCTCTCTCTCTCTCCAAATAATTAAAACCCTAACCCTAAACACCATAACCGGCACGCCTTTCCGACGACATTCGGCCACACACCGCCACCACACACCTCTACCACCATCTTAAAGATCTTTTCATCCTCTTTCCAACCATATATAACACGCGCCATATAGACCTCCATAACATCTCCAAATCTTGAAAATACGATTCGGATCTTTAGGGTTTCAAGTGGGTTTTACAATTCGTGTTTGGAAAAGGTAAAAGGGACTTGAATACGTCTTGTTTGAGCATAGAAAATCCACGTACAACCCTTTTAGGATTCGTGTATGTGGCGACTTTTAGGGCTTTTGGTTCAAACGTGGGATTAAATCTAATTAACACTTAAATAAACATGTAGCTAGTGTTTTGTTATCATGTGGTGTATCATATTGTTGAGTTTTTTCATTTTAGGTCTAGTTTATTGTTTTTGATTAGGAATAGATGATGGGTTTTGATGAGTATGCAAATACTCATCATTTTTGTACCATTTAAACTGCCAAAAACATCCAAAAACACCCGTCAAAGCATCAAAATGATAAAACATCACAAATAAGTGTTTTATGTGTTTCAAATGCAAAATACCAAAATCATGTGAAAACGATCAAGTTTGCATAATTGGCGCTTTAGTCCCCAAGTTTCAAAAGTTGTCAAAATAGTCCTCTGTAAATCAAAATAAAGCAAAATATCATTTAAGGTCCACGGATTAAAAAGTTGTCAAAACAAACCCTTCAAAGTTTAAAAATTATAAAATTACAACTTTGGTCCTCAACTTTGAAAATGTCAAAATAGTCCTCGGATATTTAAAATGGAAAATTATCAAATATTACCCTTGTACTATTCACATATGGCATAATTGGTCCTTTTGATAAGTTTGGGAAAGTTGCTAATTCGATCCCTCAAGTTTGGTGGAATTGCAATTTGGTCCTTGTGTTATTAATAAACAAACCCAACCAAATCCAAACGGACCTTATAAAACCCAACACCTTGGCCCAATACCAAATTCCAACCCACGGTTTGAAAATAAACCGCCCCTCACCTTACCCCTTCCCTTCCAACTCTACAAAACCACTCCCACAACCATACCTCCAGCTCACATACCACCACCCTTATCACTCCACCTCACCAAACATCCAAAAGCATTTAATGCCTCCTCTTACCGTGCACTCAATCAGAACCAAGTGGTTTACTCACTTTACCTGTTTTCCCGCCAAAATGAGTTTCAACGATTAGGATGATATCAAAGCCTATCCAATGGTGGGATTTAATCGTAATTGATCAAGGATGCTTTTGATAGCTATATAAAGACCGAAGACACCAAGAAATAGTAGTCACCGCTTTAGACCACTTTGTAGTGTAAAATTTATTTAATGTCTGCTCCAGCTTTAAATTTAAGATCTCGGTGTAATTTCAATCTCAAGTTTGTACTCTTTAAGTTTTCAATACAAGTTAATCTTATTTTTAGCATATTCTCAAGTTCCTTAAATTTTTGTTAAATCAGTATATGTTGCTTCATAAAGGTCTATTAAAAGTTTGATAAGCTCAGATAATCTTATAAACAGCTTATTCTGAGTTTATTCCTGGTTTTCACTCAGTTTCTTCAAATAGTCATAGTTGGTCAACGAAAGTCAACATTCATAGTCAAGTTAGTTTTTGAAGTAATTTCTAAGTTCCAGTAGTTAAATAGTTACTTTTAATAGTGCTTTGCTTATTTCAATCCAATTTGTTCAAGTTATATCCAGTTTTGAGATTTTATTGCATTTCGTTCAAATTAAGGAGTATTTGGAATAAACAAGCTTTTAGAGTTTTAATCATTTAGATTGTTTAACTTTGAGTTTTCTGAGTCTATAATCTATTTTTAAAGCTATTTCCATCAAAGTTTCAAAGTATTCAAGTCTAATTTGTGATTCCAAGTTCATTTTCAAATCTGTCCAAAAGTGTCAAAAAGTGTTTTTCCTCAGTTTTCACAAGTAATTTCAAGTCATTTTATTTGTTATTAAAATTTTAAAAAAATAAAAAATCACAATTTCAATAGCTAGTCTAGCTTTTTCCAAAAGGAAAAAAAATTCAAAAAAAATCTCTAGCCTAGGCTGCCATGGTGTAGAAGTTGGTGGTTTTGAGGTATCTTGTCCTGCATCACAGGTTCTGTCCCTAAACCCCTCTTTATCAACATTTCTATTAGGTGCTTATTCCTTTTGATTGAGCTTATTTGATTATTTTAGAATAGATATAGTTTAGGTAATCTTGTTTACTTTATTTGTTCTTGATTTGCTTTAGCTTGATGTAGGATTCCTTTAGCTTTTGTTGCTTTAGTCTCATTTAGGATTGATTAGCTTTGATTGTTCTTGAAATTATGGTCCTAATCATCCATTTGCACTCTAAATAGCTAAATATAGTTAGTTTAACTGCTTTTAAAGGTTACATAAGCTCAAAACTTTCATTTGCTTCTCATTAATCAAATAAGTCCATCAATAAGGGGTGTTTGGATTAGTTTGATTTCCTGTGTTTAAGATTGATTCACGAAGTAACAAGAGTTCATTCAGTCTATATTTAGTCATATTAGGTTAGTTATAGCATAAATTTCTTAGTTCATTCACAAAAGTCAAAATCATCTTAAACAGCTTATAATTTGCATTACTGTTTCATACTATCTTGCATTTAGGTATAGGATATAGTAAGTTAGCTTGCATTAGTTCTATTTTATCATAAAACATCAATCTCAGTTCATAAATTAGGATCTAATCTCAGTTTAGTCAAAATTCCAATTCTGTTTGAAATAGTCAAAAAGTTCAAATCATGTCCAAAGTGCTTATACTTTTGATTTTTCATTCCTTCAATATAGGGCCAAATTAGATGAAATTCTGGATTCTAGCTCTTTGGTTGGTTGTCTACTGCCTGGTCATTTTTGCTTATTTTTGTGATTTTTCTAGATAGCTTAATTTAGTGCTTAAAGTAGGCCTTAGGGGCTGTTTGGCTTATTATGGTTTGATCTTGCTTTTGTGCTTAAATGCTTCTAGCCTGTGCTTTTAGGGTCCCATTCAGTTGCATTAGCATAAGTTAGGTTAGATTAAGGCTAGGGTAGCTTATAGTAGCTTATGGTTAGATTTTAGCTTATTTACACGTGCTTATTTCATTAATTGTGCGCCCAAATCATATCTCCACTACTCCAAAATAGTTTCGTTATTTTCATGGGTTCTCAATATTATTTTATCGTTGACTGGAAGTTTTCATATTTTCACTGCTCATTTACTAATTTTCTCGCATTTTATGTCATTTTCTAGCATTTTAATTAGCATTTAATCCAAATAATTGAAAAAGACCGTAAAAATGCAATTTCAATTTTATTAGTTTTATAAAATATAAAATCCAAAAATATTTTTCCATAATTTTCTTAGTTTAAATAGTATTTTCTAGCATTTTAATTAGTTCTAAATAGTATCAAATTAATAATAAATAGATAAAAGTGTAATAAATATATTTTCGATTTAAAATAAGTTTTATAATATTTTAGATTTTTCTAAGTTATAATTTCACTTTTCTAGCTTTATTTCATATTTTCTTATATTTTAGGTATTATTAAATAGTTAAAAATAGTTTTAATTAATAATAATTAAATAAATAGTCATAAAATAATTTTCTTTTTCCAATAATTTTCTTGCATCATTAGGATTGTAAAATGTATTTTCCATATCCGTAGGTATTTTAGTTCTTTATTTTCACGCTTTATTTCGACGCTCACGTAATTTTATTTAAACGACGTTTTAGGTTTTAATCGTTAAACCATTTTAAATATAGAATTAAAATGACTTCAAAGTCTTTATAGATTTAATTTCCTTAGTTTAATCACTCACTCACTCATATTCCTTTTTCTCGTCTAAATCACCCGATCACAAACCCGTGTTTTGAGTACCATCACAACTTTCGCTGGGAAGAACAACCTGTGTTTGCGCTTTCTTCGCAATACTTTGGAACACACACTATACTACATTTGATTAGACGCCTCAAAAGGCCGCTACTAAATTACGCCACCGGGAGGTTGTGTGCGTGTTGAAACGGTTTGCGATTAGTGATCCCGGATATACATCCATTGTATATTTACCATCCTTGTTAATATTCTCTTGTTTTCTTATTATATTATAAAATCAAACCCAAAAATATTCATCTTTACCCTCTTACCCTTTTTGATTCTTTATCCCTTTACCTCTATCCATTTGATTCTAACTTCTTCTATTCTCATGGAATCTCTCGACTACGACGAATTTTGGAACGGTTGAAAAACTTCATACTTTATCACAAATGTCAAGAATTCGTGTTGTTCGTGATGATCCATTAATTTCGTAGGGAAATGGAACGAGAAACCGGGTGACAAAGGACCGTGTACTTCCTCCGATAATGGAGGTGCTAACACGTCCAACCTACGGTTATCCAAAGATCTAACCTCAATTGCTCCTAAGCCGCCTAAAATTGATCCTAAACTTTCACAATTTACGGTTAAAAGCAATCATGCGAATTTAGACCGGTGACTAGCAAGAATGACTTGCCTAAACTTCACGCTTCTCAAAACCGTAACCGAGACCATAACGAAGTGGTGGAAATTGCTAGCTCTCGAGCACACCACTTGTCCCACCTCCGGATTTTTCAAAATGTTCTTCGAGACTTGATAGTCATTCGGATCACCATGTTGGTTTTGTTGATTCTTTGAATGAACCGATTCCTTCTCATAACTCTCAAATGGAATCGCTTTATTCCTTGTGTCGGTTGTGGTGAGCCTCTTTTGGTTCACCATGTCGCCGTGTACGTGTGTACAGTGTGGTAATGATATTCGAACGGAGTTGTTTGTTTTGTGGTTCGAGGAATTCATTTGATTATGATCCTAATCCGAACTCATTTAACGACCCTCAAACTTTTCCAATTACCCACCACAGCCCGATTTATCTTCATATAATCAACATAACTGCTGTGAATTTTGTGGAGGTCCTCACCAAGGATTCGAGTGTCAATCCGAAACACGCTTGTCTATGAACGCTTTTCCTGATGCTCGTAACTTTGGTTATGACCAATATCCATATAATTCACTGGCCTGCACTCAACAGCTTTATCAGTTGAGAATTGTGGAGGTCCTCACGATAATCTTCAATGTCAACCGTGGAATCAAAATTACTATACTCCGGTTTTGACAATTTCCAACCTCCACAACACCATACTGGTTCAAACTCCACCGAGCCGTTGTCTCAAGAAATTTCCCAAGATTTTGAAACCGCAATGAAAACACTTGATGATATGATTCAGAACTTTAAGAATCAAGTGAGTGGTGAAAAGACCATGGGAGAATTGCAGTCAAGAACGAGAGGCTCGCAATTCTAGGCAAGAATTATTGGTCTTAGAGCATGCGGCTCTAAGCGCTCCCAATTTCTTAAGGTAGCTATGTATGATGATGACGAGGAGAGTTTTATCCTTTTAAAGATAATATTTCTCAACTCCCTCGACCGTTGTTATCACACCCGAGATTCACACTCACTCTCTTATTATGGGGATGAGCATCTTGACACTGCTTCTCAAAAAGAACCTACTAATTCATAAAGTCTAGTGTCGAGAACCTTGTCCCAATCCCAAGAGAGTCACAGGAATTCTCGAGCATTTGTGTGATATCCCTACCCTCTTGTCTTCCCAAAAGATCATGTTGAGATGTTCTCCGATTCTAATGATGATGATTCGTTATCTTGTGGAGACATCGTTTATGTGGAAGATTTACCTTCGAGCTTGTTAGCTTAGAAGAAGAGAATGATGAAGTTATCGACACCGAAATCAAAGATGAAGCTCTTCGAGCAACATTATTAAATGTCGGTCTTCTCATTTCTAAAATCGAGGCTTTCAAAGAGAAACCTATTTCATCTCCTATCCCCATTAAGGATAGTGACATTCTATCCGATGATTCTATTCAAAATGAAAGCCTTCGCTTTGATAATATGGGAGAGAAGATTAGTGGCGCACCACTTTTCATTCTCATAATTCTCCCGATTATGAATCATTTAAATTGGAGGAGTTCACTAGTGAACCCACTCATATCAATTCGAATATGATTCATTCACCTTCAAGGAGTTCTCGATGAACTCACTCATATCATATCTCCGCCGAGTATGATAATTTCTACTTTGATCTAGACACACCCATAATATGTCTTGATCAAGCGAGCTTAACCGATGAGATTCATGAAACTATGAATTCTCCTATTGAGGATGAAGAGTTAGTCATGATTTTATCATGATTTTCTTTCTTTTCTTCATATATTCATCACTTCTCCTGCTTCTTCACTCCTTCGGAATGAAGACATTATCTTTGATCCCGGAATTTCCATGTACCATTTGTGAGCCGGGTCTGTCTATGTATACCTCATCGGTGTGGAACTTTCACGTGCTTCAAATGTTTGTCCAAACATCTTGAATGAAAGTCCGATGTAGATTGTCTCTTCCACTTTGCTTCCCATGAACAAATTAATTGGGTCGAGTCAAGCTAGCGACTCGGTAATCAAAAAAGAGTTAAACATGGGTTTTCACCCGTGTGTACCACCCTAGTGGGGGAGGTGCCTCATTGTTGTATATAAGTTTCAAAAAAAAAAAAAAAAAAAAAATTCAAAAATGGCCGTAGTATTTCCTTTACGTTCTATGTTTCGCATAACACACAGGTACTTTGAATATTGAGGGCAATATTCATTTCTAGTGTGGGGGAATTCTTACTAATTTTATCATGTAATTATACCACCCAATTCCCCATTTTTGGCCAATTTTTTTTTGGAGTAAGTGTTTTGCACTTACTCACTACTTATTATCATCCGCCATGTCTAACAAACAAAAGGATTGGCTAATCCAGAGCAAACAACTCTTGGTAAAGATATCTCAAATCCGTTGACGGCTTGCAATTTGCCCAAAATTGTATGGTGTTCAACTCACCATATCTTTAATTAGTGAAGAGTTGGCTAGCCCGCAAGTTTATGGCTTGTGGTAAAGGCGCTTGAAAACCATAATTGGTAATCAACTCACCAAAGATAGTATATATTATCTAAGAGTTATTAGTCCGAAGCAAACGGCTTCGTAAAGACAAATCAAACCGTTGAAAGTCGGTGATTTGCTCAAAATCATTTGGTTATCATTGTACCAAGGTTCTTACTTGAACTGAAACTATTGGCTACTCCGTAAGTAATGGCTTTTGGTAAAGAGATAAAATCCATTAATTTTTTTCAAAAGATTGCTAGGGACTAGCAATATGTTAGTGTG
Source organism: Chrysanthemum lavandulifolium (assembly GCA_022545495.1). Classification (NCBI taxonomy): domain Eukaryota; kingdom Viridiplantae; phylum Streptophyta; class Magnoliopsida; order Asterales; family Asteraceae; genus Chrysanthemum; species Chrysanthemum lavandulifolium. Next base: position 181,889,420 of record CM040243.1, read on the forward strand.
GGGGAATGATGAGTATGCAATACTCATCATTTTGTACCATTTAAACCGCCAAAACATCCAAAACACCGTCAAAGCATCAAATGATAAAAATATCACAAATAAGTGTTTTATGTGTTTCAAATGCAAAATACCAAAAGGTGTGAAAACGTATCAAGTTTGCATAATTGGCGCTTTAGTCCCCAAGTTTCAAAAGTTGTCAAAATAGTCCCCGTAAATCAAAATAAAGCAAAATATCATTTAAGGTCCATGGGATTAAAACTTTTTAAACAAACCCTTCAAAGTTTAAAATTAGAAAATTACAACTTTGGTCCCTCAACTTTGAAAAATGTCAAAATAGTCCCTGATATTTAAAATGGAAAATTATCAAATATTACCCTTGTAATATTCATATATGGCATAATTGGTCCTTTTGATAAGTTTGGGAAAGTTGCTAATTCAGTCCCTCAAGTTTGGTGGAATTGCAATTTTGGTCCTTGTGTTATTAATAAACAAACCCAACCAAATCCAAACCGGACCTTATAAAACCCAACACCTTGGCCCAATACCAAATTCCAACCCACGGTTTGAAAATAAAACCGCCCCTCACCTTACCCCTTCCCTTCCAACTCTACAAAACCACTCCCACAACCATACCTCCAGCGCACATACCACCACTCTTATCACTCCACCTCACCAAACGTCCAAAAGCATTTAATGCCTCCTCTTACCGTGCACTCAATCAGAACCAAGTGGTTTACTCACTTTACCTGTTTTCCCGCCAAAATGAGTTTCAACTATTAAGATGATATCAAAGCCTATCCAATGGTGGGATTTAATCAGAATTGATCAAGGATGCTTTTTGGATAGCTATATAAAGACCAGAAGACACCAAGAAATAGTAGTCACCAATTTTAGACCACTTTGTAGTGTAAAATTTATTTAATGTCTGTTCCAGTTTAAATTTAAGATCTCAGTGTAATTTCAATCTCAAGTTTGTACTCTTTAAGTTTTCAATACAAGTTAATCTTATTTTTAGCATATTCTCAAGTTCCTTAAATGTTTGTTAAATCAGTATATGTTGCTTCATAAAGGTCTATTAAAAGTTTGATAAGCTCAGATAAGCTTATAAACAGCTTATTCTGAGTTTATTCCGGTTTTCACTCGCTTTCTTCAAATAGTCATAGTTAGTCAACGAAAGTCAACATTCATATTCAAGTTAGTTTTGAAGTAATTTCTAAGTTCCAGAGTTAAATAGTTACTTTTAATAGTGCTTTGCTTATTTCAATCCAATTTGTTCAAGTTATATCCGCTTTGAGATTTTATTGCATTTCGCTCAAATTAAGGAGTATTTGGAATAAACAAGCTTTTAGAGTTTTAATCATTTAGATTGTTTAACTTTCGCTTTCGAGTCTATAATCTATTTTTAAAGCTATTTCCATCAAAGTTTCAAAGTATTCAAGTCTAATTTGTGATTCCAAGTTCATTTTCAAATCATTCCAAAAGTGTCAAAAGTGTTTTCCTCGCCACAAGTAATTTCAAGTCATTTTATTTGTTATTAAAATTTTAAAAATAAAAATCACAATTTCAATAGCTAGTCTAGCTTTTTCCAAAAGGAAAAAAATTCAAAAAATCTCTAGCCTAGGTCGCCATGGTGTAGAAGTTGGTGGTTTTGAGGTATCTTGTCCTCGCATCATGTGTTCGTCCCTAAACCCTCTTTATCAACAAACCTCTATTAGGTGCTTATTCCTTTTGATTGAGCTTATTTGCTTATTTTAGAATAGATATAGTTTAGGTAATCTAGTTTACTTTATTTGTTCTTGATTTGCTTTAGCTTGATGTAGGATTCCTTTAGCTTTTGTTGCTTTAGTCTCATTTAGGATTGATTAGCTTTGATTGTTCTTGAAATTATGGTCCTAATCATCCATTTGCACTCTAAATAGCTAAATATAGTTAGTTTAATCTGTTTTTAAGGTTACATAAGCTCAAAACTTTCATTTGCTTCTCATTACTCAAATAAGTCCATCAATAAGGGGTGTTTGGATTAGTTTGATTTCCTGTGTTTAAGATTGATTCACGAAGTAACAAGAGTTCATTCAGTCCATATTTAGTCATATTAGGTTAGTTATAGCATAAATTTCTTAGTTCATTCACAAAAGTCAAAATCATCTTAGACAGCTTATAATTTGCATTACTGTTAGTTTTAATTCATACTATCTTGCATTTAGGTATAGGATATAGTAAGTTAGCTTGCATTAGTTCTATTTTATCATAAAACATCAATCTCAGTTCATAAATTAGGATCTAATCTCAGTTTAGTCAAAATTCCAATTCTGTTTGAAATAGTCAAAAAGTTCAAATCATGTCCAAAGTGCTTATAGTTTTGATTTTTCATTCCTTCAATATAGGGCCAAATTAGATGAAATTCTGGATTCTAGCTCTTTGGTTGGTTGTCTACTTCCTGGTCAGTTTTGCTTATTTTTGTGATTTTTCTAGATAGCTTAATTTAGTACTTAAAGTAGGGCCTTAGGGGCTGTTTGGCATATTATGGTTTGATCTTGCTTTTGTGCTTAAATGCTTCTATCCTGTGCTTTTAGGGTCCCATTCAGTTGCATTAGCATAAGTTAGGTTAGATTAAGGCTAGGGTAGCTTATAGTAGCTTATGGTTAGATTTTAGCTTATTTACATGTGCTTATTTCATTAATTGTGCGCCCAAATCATATCTCCACTACTCCAAAATAGTTTCTGTAATTTTTCCCGGTTGTCAATATTATTTTATCGTTGATGGAAGTTTTCATATTTTTCACTGTTCATTTACTAATTTTCTCGCATTTTATGTCATTTTCTAGCATTTTAATTAGCATTTAATCCAAATAATTCGTAAAAGATCGTAAAATGCAATTTCAATTTTATTAGTTTTATAAAAATATAAAAGCCAAAAAATATTTTTCCATAATTTTCTTAGTTTAAATAGTATTTTCTAGCATTTTAGTTAGTTCTAAATAGTATCAAATTAATAATAAATAGATAAAAAGTGTAATAAATATATTTTCACTTTTAAAATAAGTTTTATAATATTTTAGATTTTTCTAAGTCATAATTTCACTTTTCTAGCTTTATTTCATATTTTCTTATATTTTAGGGTATTATTAAATAGTTAAAAATAGTTTTTAATTAATAATAATTAAATAAATAGTCATAAAAATAATTTTCTTTTTCCAATAATTTTCTTGCATCATTAGGATTGTAAAAATGTATTTTCCATATCCGTAGGTATTTTACTTCTTTATTTTCACGTTTTATTTCGTACGTTCACGTAATTTTATTTAAACGTACGTTTTAGGTTTTAATCGTTAAACGATTTTAAATATAGAATTAAAATGACTTCAAAGTCTTTTATAGATTTAATTTCCTTAGTTTAATCACTCACTCACTCATATTCCTTTTTTCCGTCCAAATCACCCGATCACAAACCCGTGTTTTGAGTACCATCACACCCGTTGGGAAGAACGACCCAGTTTGCGCTTCTTCGCAATACTTTGGAACACACACTATACTACATTTGATTCGACGCCTCAAAAGGCCGCTACCAAATTGGCGCCGCTGCCGGGGAGGTTGTGTGCGTGTTGAAACGGTTTCAGATTAGTGATCCCGGATATACATCCATTGTGTATTTACCATCCTTGTTAATATTCTCTTGTTTTCTTATTATATTATAAAATCAAACCCAAAATATTCATCTTTACCCTCTTACCCTTTTGATTCTTTATCCCTTTACCCTCTATCCATTTGATTCTAACTTCTTCTATTCTCATGGAATCTCTCGACTACGACGAATTTTGGAACGAAGTTGAAAACTTCATACTTTATCACAAATGTCAAGAATTGTTGTTCGTGATGATCCATTAATTACGTAGGGAAATGGAACGAGAAACCGGGTGACAAAGGACCGGTACTTCCTCTCGATAATGGAGGTGCTAACACGTCCAACCTACGGTTATCCAAAGATCTAACCCTCAATTGCTCCTAAGTCGCCTAAAATTGATCCTAAACTTTCACAATTTACGGTTAAAAGCAATCATGCGAAATTTAGACCGTGACTAGCAAGAATGACTTGCCTAAACTTCACGCTTCTCAAAACCGAACCGAGACCATAACGAAGTGGTGGAAATTGCTAGCTCTCGAGCACACCACTTGTCCCACCTCCGGATTTTTCAAAATGTTCTTCGAGACTTGATTGTCATTCGGATCACCATGTTGGTTTTGTTGATTCTTTGAATGAACCGATTCCTTCTCATAACTCTCAAATGGAATCGCTTATTCCTTGTGTCGGTTGTGGTGAGCCTCTTTTGGTTCACCATGTCGGTGTGTACGTGTGTACAAATGTGGTAATGATATTCGAACGGAGTTGTTTGTTTTGTGGTTCGAGGAATTCATTTGATTATGATCCTAATCCGAACTCATTTAACGACCCTCAAACTTTTCCAATTACCCACCACAGCCGATTTATCTTCATATAATCAACATAACTTTGTGAATTTTGTGGAGGTCCTCACCAAGGATTTGAGTGTCAATCCGAAACACGTTTGTCTATGAACAGCTTTTCCGGTGATGCTCGTAACTTTGGTTATGACCAATATCCATATAATTCACTCGCCCGCACTCAACAGCTTTCATCATGAGAATTGTGGAGGTCCTCACGATAATCTTCAATGTCAACCGTGGAATCAAAATTACTATACTTCCGGTTTTGACAATTTCCAACCTCCACAAAGACCATACGGTTCAAACTCCACCGAGCCGTTGTCTCAAGAAATTTCCCAAGATTTTGAAACCGCAATGAAAACACTTGATGATATGATTCGTAACTTTAAGAATCAAGTGAGTGGTGAAAAGACCATGGGAGAATTTCTAGCCGAAGAACGAGAGGGGGAAGAATTATTGGTCTTAGAGCATGCAGCTCTAATGCTCCCAATTTCTTAAGGCAAATATGTATGATGATGACGAGGAGAGTTTTTATCCTTTTAAAGATAATATTTCTCAACTCCTCGCCTCATTGTTATCACACCGAGATTCACACTCACTCTTATTATGGGGATGAGCATCTTGACACTGCTCGAAAAAGAACCGGACGAATTCATAAAGTCTAGTGTCGAGAACCTTGTCCCAATCCAAGAGAGTCACGTGGAATTCTCGAGAATTTGTGTGATATCCCTACCCTCTTGTCTTCCCAAAAGATCATGTTGAGATGTTCTCCGATTCTAATGATGATGATTCGTTATCTTGTGGAGACATCGTTTATGTGGAAGATTTACCTTCCGAGCTTGTTAGCTTAGAAGAAGAGAATGATGAAGTTATCGACATCGAAATCAAAGATGAAGCTCTTCGAGCAACATTATTGAATGTCGGTCTTCTCATTTCTAAAATCGAGGCTTTCAAAGAGAAACCTATTTCATCTCCTATCCCCATTAAGGATAGTGACATTCTTCCGATGATTCTATTCAAAATGAAAGCCTTCTTTTGATAATATGGGAGAGAAGATTAGTGGCGATTCACTTTTCATTCTCATGATTCTCTACTCGATTATGAATCATTTACATTGGAGGAGTTCACCAGTGAACCCACTCATATCAATTCGAATATGATTCATTCACCTTCAAGGAGTTCTCGGATGAACTCACTCATATCATATCTCCTCCGAGTATGATAATTGCTACTGATCTAGACACACCCATAATATGTCTTGATCAAGCGAGCTTAACCGATGAGATTCATGAAACTATGAATTCTCCTATTGAGGATGAAGAGTTAGTCATGATTTTATCATGATTTTCTTTCTTTTCTTCATATATCGTCACTTCTCCTGCTCTTCACTCCTTCGAATGAAGACATTATATTTGATCCCGACATTTCCATGTACCATTTGTGAGCGGTCTGCGTCTATGTATACCTCATCGGTGTGGAACTTTCACGTGCTTCAAATGTTTGTCCAAACATCTTGAATGAAAGTCCATGGAGATTGTCTCTTCCACTTTGCTTCCCATGAACAAATTAATTGGGTCGAGTCAAGCTAGCGACTCGGTAATCAAAAATGAGTTAAACATGGGTTTTCACCCGTGTACCACCCTAGTGCGGGGAGGTGCCCCGATGTTGTATATAAGTTTCAAAAAAAATCAAAAAATGGCCGTTGTATTTCCTTTACGTTCTATGTTTCGCATAACTGCAGTACTTTGAATATTGAGGGCAATATTCATTTCTAGTGTGGGGGAATTCTCACGAATTTTATCATGTAATTATACCACCCAATTCCCCCATTTTTGGCCAATTTTTTTTTGGAGTAAGTGTTTTGCACTTACTCACCACGGTTATCATCCGCCATGTCTAACAAACAAAAGGATTGACTAATCCAGAGCAAAAGGCTCTTGGTAAAGATATCTCAAATCCGTTGACGGCTTGCAATTTGCCCAAAATTGTATGGTGTTCAACTCACCATATCTTTAATTAGTGAAGAGTTGGCTAGCCCGCAAGTTTATGGCTTGTGGTAAAGGCGCTTGGAAAACCATAATTGGTAATCAACTCACCAAAGATAGTATATATTATCTAAGAGTTATTAGTCCGTATAAACGGCTTTCGTAAAGACAAATCAAAACCGTTGAAAGTCGGTGATTTGCTCAAAATCATTTGGTTATCATTGTACCAAGGTTCTTACTTGAACCGAAACTATTGGCTACTCCGTATAATGGCTTTTGGTAAAGAGATAAAATCCATTAATTTTTTCAAAAGATTGCTAGGGACTAGCAATATCTTAGTGTGGGGAATGATGAGTATGCAATACTCATCATTTTTGTACCATTTAAACCGCCAAAACATCCAAAACACCACAAAGCATCAAATGATAAAATATCACAAATAAGTGTTTTATGTGTTTCAAATGCAAAATACCAAAAGCAGTGAAAACGATCAAGTTTGCATAATTGGCGCTTTAGTCCCCAAGTTTCAAAAGTTGTCAAAAATAGTCCCTGTAAATCAAAATAAAGCAAAATATCATTTAAGGTCCATGGGATTAAAACTTTTTAAACAAACCCTTCAAAGTTTAAAATTAGAAAATTACAACTTTGGTCCTCAACTTTGAAAATGTCAAAATAGTCCTCGGATATTTAAAAATGGAAAATTATCAAATATTACCCTTGTACTATTCACATATGGCATAATTGGTCCTTTTGATAAGTTTGGGAAAGTTGCTAATTCAGTCCCTCAAGTTTGGTGGAATTGCAATTTTGGTCCTTGTGTTATTAATAAACAAACCCAACCAAATCCAAACCGGACCTTATAAAACCCAACACCTTGGCCCAATACCAAATTCCAACCCACGGTTTGAAAATAAAACCGCCCCTCACCTTACCCTTCCTTCCAACTCTACAAAACCACTCCCATAACCATACCTCCAAACACATACCACCACCCTTATCACTCCACCTCACCAAACGCCTAAAAGCATTTAATGCCTCCTCTACCGTGCACTCAATCATAACCAAGTGGTTTACTCACTTTACTGCTTTTCCGCCAAAATGAGTTTCAACGATTAAGATGATATCAAAGCCTATCCAATGGTGGGATTTAATCAGAATTGATCAAGGATGCTTTTTGGATAGCTATATAAAGACCAGAAGACACCAAGAAATAGTTGTCACTAGTTTTAGACCACTTTGTAGTGTAAAATTTATTTAATATCTGTTCCAGTTTAAATTTAAGATCTCAGTGTAATTTCAATCTCAAGTTTGTACTCTTTAAGTTTTCAATACAAGTTAATCTTATTTTTAGCATATTCTCAAGTTCCTTAAATGTTTGTTAAATCAGTATATGTTGCTTCATAAAGGCCTATTAAAAGTTTGATAAGCTCAGATAAGCTTATAAACAGCTTATTCTGAGTTTATTCCTGGTTTTCACTCAGTTTCTTCAAATAGTCATAGTTGGTCAACGAAAGTCAACATTCATAGTCAAGTTAGTTTTTGAAGTAATTTCTAAGTTCCAGTAGTTAAATAGTTACTTTTAATAGTGCTTTGCTTATTTCAATCCAATTTGTTCAAGTTATATCCGCTTTGAGATTTTATTGCATTTCGCTCAAATTAAGGAGTATTTGGAATAAACAAGCTTTTAGAGTTTTAATCATTTAGATTGTTTAACTTTGAGTTTTCCGAGTCTATAATCTATTTTTAAAGCTATTTACATCAAAGTTTCAAAGTATTCAAGTCTAATTTGTGATTCCAAGTTCATTTTCAAATATGTCCAAAAGTGTCAAAAGTGTTTTTCCTCGCCACAAGTAATTTCAAGTCATTTTATTTGTTATTAAAATTTTAAAAAATAAAAATCACAATTTCAATAGCTAGTCTAGCTTTTTCCAAAAGGAAAAAAAATTCAAAAAAAATCTCTAGCCTAGGCTGCCATGGTGTAGAAGTTGGTGGTTTTGAGGTATCTTGTCCTGCATCACAGGTTTTGTCCCTAAACCCCTCTTTATCAACAACCTCTATTAGGTGCTTATTCCCTTTTTGATTGAGCTTATTTGCTTATTTTAGAATAGATATAGTTTAGGTAATCTAGTTTACTTTATTTGTTCTTGATTTGCTTTAGCTTGATGTAGGATTCCTTTAGCTTTTGTTGCTTTAGTCTCATTTAGGATTGATTAGCTTTGATTGTTCTTGAAATTATGGTCCTAATCTGTCCATTTGCACTCTAAATAGCTAAATATAGTTAGTTTAATCTGTTTTTAAGGTTACATAAGCTCAAAACTTTCATTTGCTTCTCATTACTCAAATAAGTCCATCAATAAGGGGTGTTTGGATTAGTTTGATTTCATGTGTTTAAGATTGATTCACTAAGTAACAAGAGTTCATTCAAATCCATATTTAGTCATATTAGGTTAGTTATAGCATAAATTTCTTAGTTCATTCACAAAAGTCAAAATCATCTTAGATGTTTTATAATTTGCATTACTATTAGTTTTAATTCATACTATCTTGCATTTAGGTATAGGATATAGTAAGTTAGCTTGCATTAGTTCTATTTTATCATAAAACATCAATCTCAGTTCATAAATTAGGATATAATCTCAGTTTAGTCAAAATTCCAATTCTGTTTGAAATAGTCAAAAAGTTCAAATCATGTCCAAAGTGCTTATAGTTTTGAATTTTCATTCCTTCAATATAGGGCCAAATTAGATGAAATTCTGTATTCTAGCTCTTTGGTTGGTTGTCTACTGCCTGGTCATTTTTGCTTATTTTTGTGATTTCTCTAGATAACTTAATTTAGTGCTTAAAGTAGGCCTTGTAAATGCTCGCTTATTATGGTTTGATCTTGCTTTTGTGCTTAAATGCTTCTAGCCTGTGCTTTTAGGGTCCCATTCAGTTGCATTAGCATAAGTTAGGTTAGATTAAGGCTAGGGTAGCTTATAGTAGCTTATGGTTAGATTTTAGCTTATTTACACGTGCTTATTTCATTAATTGTGCGCCCAAATCATATCTCCACTACTCCAAAATAGTTTCTGTTATTTTTCCTGGGTTCTCAATATTATTTTATCGTTGACTGGAAGTTTTCATATTTTTCACTGTTCATTTACTAATTTTCTGCATTTTATGTCATTTTCTAGCATTTTTAATTAGCATTTAATCCAAATAATTCAGAAAAACACCAGAAAAATGCAATTTCAATTTTATTAGTTTTATAAAAATATAAAAATCCAAAAAAATATTTTTCCATAATTTTCTTAGTTTAAATAGTATTTTCTAGCATTTTAATTAGTTCTAAATAGTATCAAATTAATAATAAATAGATAAAAAGTGTAATAAATATATTTTCAGATTTAAAATAAGTTTTATAATATTTTAGATTTTTCTAAGTTATAATTTCACTTTTCTAGCTTTATTTCATATTTTCTTATATTTTAGGGTATTATTAAATAGTTAAAAATAGTTTTTAATTAATAATAATTAAATAAATAGTCATAAAATAATTTTCTTTTTCCAATAATTTTCTTGCATCATTAGGATTGTAAAATGTATTTTCCATATCCGTAGGTATTTTAGTTCTTTATTTTCACGCTTTATTTCGTGACGCTCACGTAATTTTATTTAAACGACGTTTTAGGTTTTAATCGTTAAACGATTTTAAATATAGAATTAAAATGACTTCAAAGTCTTTATAGATTTAATTTCCTTAGTTTAATCACTCACCACTCATATTCCTTTTTCTCGTCTAAATCACCCGATCACAAACCCGTGTTTTGAGTACCATCACGCCTCGCTGGGAAGAACGACACGTTTGCGCTTTCTTCGCAATACTTTGGAACACACACTATACTACATTTGATTAGACGCCCCTCAAAAAGGCCGCTACCAGGTTTGATGTTTGGTGAATGACTGGAGGTTGATTGATTGTGTTTGGAGGTTGTGGTATCGATTTGGGAGTGTTTGGATGTGAGACATGGGGCGTACGACCACCAACACCCACGATGGGGTCGTGGGTGATGGTGTACGTGACCATCAAGGACCAAGGGTCCGGGTCGAGTTATTGTGGTAGCTTGTGGGTTGATGTTGTTGGTGTTTGAATGAGACGCGTGGAGTAAACGCTTAGAGCTTGTTTGGTTCACGTGGTCTTAATCAGGATCGTGTCATGACCATTAGGGTCATAACATTGGTTTCGGGTATATTTGGTTGGTTGATTGGTTGGCGAGATTGATTTGAGTTGATTTGGGATTGAATTGTGCTATTATGACTTTTATTTGGACTTGATATATATAAATTGTCAACTTTGAGCAACGTCGGTGTTACTTTGACTTTTTAGTCAATAGTTGACCCCGACAATGCCGTAACATGGACTTTAATATAGTTTGGACTATTGATTGATTAAAAGCTGAGAAGTCATGACTCGTGCTTGTGGACTCGAAACGAATAACGATATGAAACTAATATTGGAATTTGACGAAAGGTATATATGAAAATGCTAATAAACTATGAAAAATTAATAATAAAAAGGCTTTTATACCAAAAATATCGATAACAAGACTTATCTTGAATTTGATATGGATTGTGATTTCGGATATGAAACGGTTTGTGAACGATGTATATCTATCTTAAGTCTCGCATAGCAAATCAACTCCTACAGGTCCACTATGTTTTTATTGAAATTAAACCTATGAATTCACCAAATGTAGTCGACCTTTTAGCATGTTTTCTCGTGTATTTAAATGGTGTTTGGAATACGTGTTCGTGGAAGCTTGGCAAGGAGGCATGGTTCAAGGATCATATTTGACTCGATAAATTATGGGGACCTATTTTATTAAATCATGTTTTGGGCCTAATATTTATACTTTTGGATTAATGTTTTGAATATTTAAATTTGGGATTGGTTTTGAATGAAAATGACTATCTTGTTTGCTATACTTCGTGAGATACCAATCCACCGTAACGCCCGAAAACTTGATTAAGTCTTCCATTGCATCGAGATTTTGGGGTGTTACACAAGGAAAGGTGTCCTTGTAGCCGAACCACTATAAACCGTTGTGTCATTTCTATCCTTTACTTTACTTGCTTTCTTCTTGCATTACTTATAGATCCATACTTTCTCTCTATCCACACGATTTCACATTACATCAAATCTAAAGTTTTGAAACTAACTTAAAATCGCAAAACTATTCAACCCCCTTCTAGTTTTCCACAATTGGCATCAAGAGCTAAGTTTACAAAAGTTTTAAAGTAAACCGATTTTAAAAACTTTTCGATCACTATGGGTTCTGAAAATTACAAGGAAGGGCAATCCATACAACGACCTCCACTACTTGAAACTAATGGTTTTATATATTGGAAAAATAGATTCGAAACGTATGTGAAGTAAAAAGATATTGATTTTTGTTACATCATTGTTGAAGGCGATTTTGAAGCCACTATAAAAGATGAAATCGGAAATTTAGTAAACACAGCTCACGATCAACTCACCGATGATCATAACAAAAAGCTTTCCAAAAATAGTGAAGCTAAAATGGTTTTATATAATGCTTTACCCAAAAAGGAATTCGAAAGAATTTCCATGCTTAAAACCTCTAAAGAAATTTGGAATTCTTTAGTTGTAACTCATCAAGGAAATCAACAAGTTAAAAACAATAAAATATATGTATTTGTTCAACAAAATGAAAAATTTTCAATATCGGATGAGGATACTATAGATCATTCTTTTGCTAACTTTAATACTATAATTACATCTTTACAAGCACTTGATGAGTCTTTCTCTAGTCGTAATCATGTTAGGAGATATCTAAAGGCACTTCCATCTAAGTGGAGATTTAAGGTGACGCCAATCGAAGAATCAAAAGACTTGTCAATCCTCACCCTCGTAGAACTCATAGGCAATCTAAAGGTCTATGAGCTTGTCCTCGCTAAAGATTCTGAAGCCTCAAAAGAGAAGAAGAAGAAGCACAAATCTCTTGCCTTAAAACCCAAGAAGGTCTCAAGTGATGAACAAAACTCTTCTTCGGATAGTAATGACGAAGAGTATGCCATGGCAGTAAGGGATTTCAAGAAGTTCTTTAGAAGAAAGGGAAGATATATCAAGCAACCATATGACGACAAGAAGGGGTTCCGGAAAGGCAAAGATGACAAGAAAGCAAGGGATGAACGCGCTTGTTTTAAATGTGGGACCCTAATCACTTTATTAGTGAGTGTCCCAAACGTGACGAACAAAAAGCGCTCGTGAGTGGTTCGTGGGGAATGAGCGAGAGGAGGACGAAGAAATTTGTCTCATGGCAATGATGAGGTATGTCACGAATACTATAGTAGCTCATCATTAGATGATGATTCATTACATCGTGAATATGATAAACTTTGCAAAATTAGTTTAAAAGTAATTAACAAAAACAAGATTTTGAAAACCAAATGAACGCTTAGAAAAGGAAGCCTTTGAGTTAAAAGCTAAATTAAAACATTTAGAAAAGGGGAAGATAGCAAGTGGGGAGTGTGAGCTTTGTGTTCAACTTCAAACACTAGTTGATAATCTACATTCCAAAATTGCTAGAATAAGTACTAATACCCTTGATATGATATTAGATAGTGTTAAAACAGGAAACAACCAAAAAGGATTAGGTATTCAGTAACTTGATGCGTCAACTAGTGAAAACAAAGAAACACAATTTGTCAAAGCAATAGAAAAACAAGTCACTGCAGTCACGGATCCCACGGATCCCACAAAAAGTGAACCAGCTAGTGTAAAGCCAGGGATCCGTGGGTCTGCTGAAGCAAACAGTATTAATAATATAGCTTCCTCATCTATAACCGACTTTGTTATTGTTAATAAAAGGAAACCAACTCATGTTTCTGTTAGACAACCACCTCCAAGAAAAAATCAAAAGTTTATAAGAAACAAAGGTCCATCATTTTCAAAACCAAACACATTTATAAGGAGACCTAATAATGTTTATCCGAGAAGTAACCATCAAATGGGATGGAATCCTAACATGGAAAACGGTTTTCCATTTCAAAACTTTGCACCATTGTCACACCCCCAAATTACTTGTTTTACAGCGGAACGGAATACCTGGAGGATGACTGCCATAGCATCACAGTTACAGTTATATTGAACGACCTAAAGTGTCATTTTGAAAACACATCGTTTGATATAATAAAACATTAAGAGTTTACAAAATATAGGTCCCAAAAGGTAGTCAACATTTGCGGAAATAAGTTTGTTACAAACCAAATGATGTTTTAAAGTGCCATAATATACAAGTGAGACGCATCGTCACCGCGACTCAATGATAAGTCCTTATGCATGCCATAAAGTATAGGCCTTAGATACCTGAAAATACATTGCTAAAACGGTCAACAATAATGTTGGTGAGAATCATAGGTTTATGTAAATGTTTTATACGACTACCACAAGTATAAGTTATGTATGACAACCGCCACATGAAAATGATACAATTGCTATAAGCTCATGACACCGGGTTAGACTAATTATGATGTTCGCCCAATGTAGTATTTGCCAAACAACTCTCATTCTAATATTAATGAAATGCATCCGCTTGACCAGCTTGAAACTACCAACCCGGATGGAGGAGTCACCTCAATAGATCTATTCACTCACCCTCGCTTACTCCGTAATTAACGGTTCATGATAAAGAAATGGGGACATTAATATGGCAATGCGGTAACTTAAGCAATGTAAATGAATTTGATATACTTGGGCTCGTAATAAAATGATGGGCAATGTATTCTCCCCCGTAGGTTTGAAATGAAATATAAACTTGAAAAATGGGGCTATGAAAACTCACTTGATACAATGATTATGATGACAAAAGTGGATACACTGAAATGAGGCGCAATCTCTAACTGCAACCTATTATGAATGATATGATCTAATATAAGTCATGAAATAATGTTGTGCATGCAAACTCATATGATATCCATACCACTTGTACATTTTTGAAAATGAAGTTTATCGCCAAAATATATGTTTATGACATCTTGTCAAGTTATAAAATACTTTACGCTTATATATGTTGAAACAACATCCCACGATAGTCGTTTAGAAATAGAACAAGAATTTATAGTTTTTCATCGTAAAATAATATACCTTGACAACTCATGAAAATGACTAAGTAACCTCGCGAAGCTTAGTTGCAAAATGGTGAATATAGAGTGTTAATGTTGAAGAAAAATAATTGTGATCCTCGTATTTCAAATATGTATATCTTGAGAGTTATAGGTCCGTTTTCTACAGTTTATATATCCTCGGTTTTGTGTTATTGTATACTAATATATTTTGATAAATCGACTCATTTAGATTATGTTTAAAACTCGGTTTTGCCCCCTTGAAAATCCCTTGACAGCTTGTATTATTTCAGAAAATTAGTTTTCGTCGTTAAACTTAAAATTAACGTATCTTTTTCGTTATAAACCCGTTTTAACCCGTTCAAGCATCCATGGTTTTGTTTTTAAGTCTATTTTCTGAAAATATAAACCAAAATAATCCACCACTTACTGAAATTTCCAGATTTTACAAATTTGGACAGACCTAAATTTTATGTTGACGAAAATGATTTTTATAGCGTAGAACTTGTTCTAACCCTTTCCAATCAACACCAAAACTATTCTAAACCTACCATACACCTTCTTAGGGTGTCATGGGTTCCTAAACTTCACCAAAAATGATAGGGTTCATGGGAATAAATATAGGATAGTTAAAGCTCATTATAAGTAGAAAAACAAGTAAAAAGTGGTATGATTCATAACATAGTTGCATGCTTTTGCTAATAGATCATGAAAATATAACAAGTAGGAGTTCAAAAGAGTAGGAAAAATTTATCACTAGCTTACTTGGGTGATGATGAATTTTTGAGCAAAGTATGCCTAATAATCTTGAGGTTTTTATCTCAAAACCCTACATCGGGTAAACTTATAATATAGTTTTTATAGTCTTAAAATGAGTATAAAAATATATCAGGATAATTGTCGGAAGTGTCGGATCAATTGTTCAAAATAAATAATCGTGCGATAGCGTTTATTTAATAAATAAATATACGTTAATGAAATATGCAAACCCATGCATGAATTAATATGAAAATGATGTTACTGATGATATGTAAACTAACTGTAGTCTATATGAAGTGTTCTCAATGATGTTCCATGAATACGCAACTTAACCCTCACGGTTACACGAATTTAATACTCGTAAACCTAATTTACGAAACGATGGATAATAACCATGAATAGTGATTTTTCTCCAGGAATGAATAGTGTTTCATGAATAGTAAAAATTTAAAATAACCTCTCAAAGTCGCAAACTGACTTCAAAAATGATGAATAGTAAAATGATGAATAGTAATCTATGAATAGTAAATTCCCGAGATGAATAGTAAATTTGAGAAATGACCTGAAATTACGATTTGTCACAACCATGGAATGCATACTCACCTTTTCCATATATGTCTAACATGAATGAAATGTATAACACTAATGGACCCATGAACAAATGGGGACCAAACTTTTAAGTTAATTGTTTTCTTAGGTGTGCTTAAAGGTCGACCTAGATCTGGATGAATGGATCAAGGATAGCGGGTGCACCAGTGCATGACCGTAATAAAGATTTATTTTAACTTATGAATCATTCAATGGAGGAAATGTGGTATTTGGAAATAGCAAAAGCAAAATCATCGGTAAAGGTACGATTTCTAACAAATCTCTAACCATTAACGATGTGTGTCATGTAGAAAACCTAAACTTTAACCTCTTAAATATAGGACAACTATGTGATAAGATGTGTAACGTACTTTTTAATGAAACCGGTAGTAAGATATTGAAAAACGGTATCACTATAGGATGAGGAATTAGGAAACATGGAGTCTATGTCATTAAAATCGGTAATGAACCTAAAAACAAGCTTTTTCTTACTTCTATGGATGATACTTCGACCTTATGGCATCAAAGATTGGGTCATGCCAATATGCGACTTCTTCAGTCGCTATCATCCAAAGATCTAGTAAGAGATCTACCAAAATTAAAATATGAACATTACTTTTGTGATGCTTGTAATGTAGGTAAACAAGTCCATGCTAGTCACAAGGCTAAAAATATGGTCTCTACAACTAAGTGTCTAGAATTACTTCACACGGATTTATTTGGTCCATATGCTATCCAAAGTTATGGAGGTAACTACTACACTTTGGTTATAGTGGATGATTACTCTAGGTACACATGGACTAAATTTTTAAAGAACAAAACTGAAACGTTCAACTACTTTGAAATATTAAGTAAGAAAATCCAAAGACAATTAGGAAGTCCTATAGTGTCTATTAGAACGGATCATGGTAGGAATTCGATAATGAAGTGCAATTTGGAGCCTTTGTGACGCTAATGGTATTACTCACAACTTCTCGGCCCTCGCACTCCACAATCGAATGGGGTAGTTGAAAGAAAGAATAGAACCCTACAAGAAATGAGTCGCACCATGTTAAATGAGTAATCCATACCTCAAAAGTTTAGGTGCAATGTCATTGATACATCAACGTATATACTTAACCGAGTCTTAACTAGACCATTTTAGGTAAAACTCCATACGAGTTACTTCGAGGCAAAAAGCCTCGGTTAGAAAATTTTAGAGTCTTTGGTAGCAATGTTTTCTACTTAACACTAAAGATTACCTTGCTAAATTTGATCCTAAATCAACCGAAGGTATCTTTTTAGGTTACTCTCCTAATAGCAAAGCTTATGTCATATTAAATAAATAAACAATGAAGGTTGAAGAGTCATTAAACGTAAAATTTGATGAGAGTCCACCCAAACCTACCCTACCCCTGGTCGATGAAGAGATAGTCAAAAGTGAGGCCATAGAAATAAAAAAAAATACAAACAAAGAACATGAACAGTTAAACAATGAAATCATCAATATTAAAGATTCTAAAGATCACCCCGTAGATAAGGTCATAGGAAAGCTAAATGAAAGAACCTTAAGGTCTCAAGTCCAAAACCAAAGTAGCTTAAGCTAAATGAAAGAACCTTAAGGTCTCAAGTCCAAAACCAAAGTAGCTTATTTTGTTTTGTCTCAACTATAGAACCTAAGAATACACAAGAAGCCATAAAAGATGAAAGTTGGGTAATGGCTATGCAAGAAGAGCTAAATCAATTTGTTTCTAACAATGTTTGGACACTTGTCCCTCCACCTAGTAATCAAACCATAATAGGAACCAAATGGGTATATAAAAACAAGTTAGATGCAAATGGTATAGTGTCTTGAAACAAAGCTAGACTCGTTGCCCAAGGGTATAATCAACAAGAAGGAATAGACTTTGATGAGACCTATGCCCCCGTGGCTAGATTAGAGTCTATAAGAATACTTCTTGCTTATGCTTGTGCTAATGATCTTAAGCTTTTTCAAATGGATGTTAAAAGTGCTTTTCTAAATGGTTTTATTAATGAAGAAGTTTATGTATCTCAACCTCCGGGCTTTATCGATTTCAAAAAACCTAAACATGTGTATAAATTAAAGAATGCTCTTTACGGTCTTAAACAAGCCCCAAAAGCTTGGTATGATAGACTCAAGTATTTTTTAATCAAAAACAACTACACCATGGGGTTAGTTGATAATACACTTTTCACTAAGAAAAAGGAATTACATATAATTATTGTTCAAGTATACGTGGATGATATTATATTCGGATCTACTTGTCAAGACATGTGTGCTGATTTCTCAAAAGTCATGCATGACGAGTTTGATATTATATGTGGATGATATTATATGGATGACATGTGTGATGATGGGAGAACTAAGTTTCTTTCTTGGTCTACAAATCAAACAAGTAGAAGATGGTATCTTCTTTAATCAATCTAATTCTGATATCCGTGAAGAAGAAGCTTGTTACCTTAATGCCTATAATGAAGCTATTTTTACTAAGGAACGTTTTCTTAAGCAAAAGGCGAAAGTTGATTGGCTTCATGTGGGAGATTCTAATTCTGCTTATTTCCAGGAAGTGGTCAAAATTCGGAAGGTGAGGAGTCGGATAGATTCTATTAGTGATGGTGATGGAGTTATGTATGTGGATGATCAAGTTCCTAATGCTTTTGTTAGTCACTTTACTTCGTTTCTTGGGCAAGAGGGGTTATCGGTTCCATTTGATGATGAGAACCTTTTCTCTTCTACTCTTGATCCTCATGTGGTGGTTGATATGGTTCGCAACGTTACTCCTCAAGAAGTTAGAGATGCTATCTTTTCTATGGGTGATGACAAATCTCCTGGTCCGGATGGTTTTGCTGATGATATCACGAGGGTGGTTCATGAATTTTTTTGTTAATGGTAAGCTTTTGAAAGAGGTTAACCATACTATTATTGCCCTCTTGCCTAAAGTTAATTCTCCTACCCGGATTACTAATTTTTAGCCTATATCTTGTTGCAATGTGCTGTTTAAGTGTATTAGTAAGATTATTGCTAATCGTATAAAGGATAGTCTTACTATTTTGGTTGGGTCGAACCAATCTGCTTTTGTTCATGGTCGTCGGATTTCGGATAATATTCTGCTTACTCAAGAGCTTATGCATAATTATCACCTCGATCGTGGTCCAGCTAGGTGTGCTTTCAAGGTGGATATTCAGAAAGCATATGATACGGTTGATTGGCAGTTTTTGCGTAATACTTTGATCAATTTTGGGTTTCACTCGCGTATGGTTCATTGGATTATGGAATGTGTTTCTACTAGTTCTTTTTCGATCAGTGTGAATGGTATTCTGCACGGTTATTTTAAGGGCAAGCGTGGGCTTAGGCAAGGAGATCCTCTTTCTCCATATTTGTTTACTCTTGTTATGGAGGTGTTAACGATTATGCTTCAGCGGAGAGTTAGGGATTCCAGGCTTTTTACTTTTCATCACAAATGCTCTCAATTATGTATTACTAATCTTTGTTTTGCTGATGATTTGTTTTTGTTTGCTCATGGTGATGTGGATTCGGCCGGGGTCATTATGGAGACTTTGGAAGGCTTACTCCTAGTTTACCCAAAAGCACGGCTTATTTCTGTAATGTTCTTAATTATGTGAAAATTGCTATTCTTCAGATTCTTCCGTTTACTGAAGGGGTGTTGCCCGTTAAGTATCTTGGGGTTCCTTTGATTACTACACGGCTGATTTTTAGGGATTGCAAGGAATTAGTTGAGCGGTTATCTAATCGTATCAAGGATTGGCGCAACAAATCGTTGTCTTTCGCTGGGTGTCTTCAGCTTATACAGTCGTTTTTGTCGTCCATGCCTATTTATTGGGCTTCTATATTTATTCTTCCATCTAGTATTGTTCAGGACCTTGAGCAGCTTATGAGAGGATTTTTATGGAATTATGGAGATGGCGCGAGAGGTAACTCTAAGGTTGCGTGGGATGTTGTTTGTTTGCCCAAGCATGAGGGCGGTCTTGTTATTCTTCGTATTGTTTCATTTAATAATGCTCTCATTGCTTCGAATATTTGGCGCTTGTTTACTCAAGTGGATCCATATGTATAGGCTGATGGGGCGTCACTTTTGGGATACCCCGTGTTGGGGTAATATGACATGGATTTGGCGAACGATTCTTCAACTTAGACCACTTGTTCGTAGTTTTTTCTGGTCTAAGCTTGGTAATGGTAGGTCGAATTCTGCCTGGTTTGATCAGTGGTGCCCGGAGGGGCCTTTATCGCTTGTTGTTTCGTCTAGAGACATTCATCGTGCGGGTTTTTCTGCTAGTTCTACTATTTCTGATGTGCTTAATGGGGTTTCGTGGTCGTGACCTAGTAATTGGATTGATCGCTATCCTAGTATTATTTCTATTACGGTCCCTAATTTGAGTGATGATTTGAGGATAATTATTTTGGCATTATGGCGATTCCATAAAGCCATTTTCGCTTCTCTTGCTCGACCGTATTCGCCAAGGGTCCTCGTGTGGATTGGCATCATCTCGTTTGGTTCTCTCATCATATCCCGAGGCACGCGTTCCATCTTTGGATGGTCTTAAAAAGACGTTTACGGACTCAAGACATGTTGAGATTTCATGATGGCCATAATGACCCTAATAGTGTTACGTTGGAGTTTCCTCCGTGCAGGACTCAACCTGATTCTCACGATCATCTTTTCTTTGATTGTATGTTCTCTTTTCAGGTTTGGTTTTCTTTGAAGTCTTTTGCAGGATTTCAGGATATCCCGGATTCTTTGGATGATGTGACTCGCTATCTCATTCCTTTATCAAAGTCTTAGTCGGTCAAAAGTGTTGTCTCCAAGCTTCTTTTCGCGGCTTCTTCTTATTTCATATGGCAAGAACGGAACAACATGATTTTTAAGCATCAAAGAAGATCGGAAGTTCAAGTTATTGATATTATAAAGTCTACGGTTCGGCTTAATCTTCTCACATGCAAATTTAAGAAGACGCCGAATACTATAGATTTGTTATGGGTTTGGCGCTTGCTTTTTCTCTAACATTCATAATGGTGGGTTCAAATGTCAAGATTCTTGGTGCCGGTTGTTGGACAGAGGTGTGTCATTTGCGTATGCTTTTGGAGGTCGTGGAGTTTCGTTGGAGATCCGTGTGAGTGTCTTTTTCCCTACTCCAAGGTTTTCCCATTGGGTTTTTACTTGGAAAGGGTTTTTAAGGAGGCAGGCTCATCTGATTCATCAATCTCCATAAAAAAGGTGGGCGGATAGGTGGTGTCATTCATGTGTTCTTAGATGGATGTTCCCTGTTGGTGTTTTAGCTTTTGTATTCTAGTGCTTTTGTAACACTTACTGGCATGTCACTAGCGATTTTCATTGGATGTTCAAGCTTAGTTTGAGGTTAATGTGGCACATCAGTCACATTCCATTGTACTTATTTGGTTGATTGTTAATATATTTTACTGTGGTGAATCCTTTTACCCAAAAAAATTTGGTTTAGAAGACTCAAACCCATAAGAACACCAATGTCATCCGACACTAAACTTATAAAAGATGAAGACGGTGAATCCGTTGATAACACAAAATACCGTGGCATGATTGGTAGTCTTCTCTACCTTACGGCTAGTCGCCCGAATATCATGTTTAATGTTTTTCTATGTGCTAGGTTTCAAGAAGATCCTAAAACATCACATCTAGAAGCGGTCAAAAGAATATTTAGATACATTAAGGGTACGACTCAATTAGGATTATGGTATCCTAAGGGTACAGGGGTAAACACTATTGTATATGCAGATTCTGACCATGCAGGTGATTATGTTGACCGAAAGAGTACAAGTGGTGTATGTACTTTTATGGGATGTTGTTTAACATCTTGGTTCTCGAAGAAGCAAACGTCATTGGCCATATCAACAACCGAAGCCGAATATGTCTCCGCCGGCAAAGCATGCCAACAAGCACTATGGATGAAACAAGAATTAGTTGACTCCGACATTCATCTAAGTGACATAGCCATTCTATGTGAGCGACTCGACCAATCGTCGTAATTAGTTTTTTTTTAAAAAACACTACAAGGTATGTAAACACTAGCCTGCTTCTTTTCTGAGTCTAGGATCTCTATTTCAACACATAAGTTACAAACAATATATAACAATCCGTACTTTTCCAGATATTCGTTTTTCTATAAAATTCATCTGTTTTTCATTTACGAACTTTTCTGAGCTCATTTGACGTGAAAACGAGAAAGTTATCTCGCGAAACGTAAATTTTAGATACTACGCGTCTCAAGCACAACTCAGAAACTCGTTAAACCATTCAAGTGATCATTATTTTATTTATGAAAACAACTCAGAATACTCATTTTTATTAGAAAAGTTATCCTGAACATGATGGCGCACGTTTCGTAAGTCAAATTGATCATTTGCTATTCCAAACGAGCCCTGAATCGTTATCTCGTGAAAGATTACAAAAACTGCATAAATGGCCCCTAGAAAGAAGTTACACCGCCGCCCCTTGTACTTGGATAATTACAGAAATGGTCCTTGTGCTATTTATTAATAAAACATAACATTTTATTTATAACTCATAACATCTAGGATTAGGGTTTTATCACTACCCTCATCCTCTCCATCACATACCAGCCGCCACCCACCTTGCCGCCACCATCCTCCATATCCTCAGCCGCCACCATGGCCGTCACATCCACCACCTCTACCGCACTCATCAGCCACCACCCCACTTGTTGGGTTGCGATGCGAAGAGAAATAGCCATGGTTTCAAGATCGGGTTAAGTTTAGGGTGGGTTCGAGGTGAAAAAGAACGTGTTGTGATAAAGGGTTTCGTGTTTCATTCAGTTTTGTTGTGGCTCGTGAATCGTCATATTCATCTTGCATCTATCTCTTCCTCTCATTCCTTTTCTTTTCTCTTTCGTGTTCATATGGTAAGCCGAAAACCTGTTAATCATTTCTTTTGATTTTCTTTTTATGTTAAAAGCCGGTTAGTAATCGGTTATGGTTGATGTTTTCATGGATAAGGATAATAAAGGGATTAAAAACGTTTTAAATCTTGTTTCGTATGGTAACATTTGTTAAAACGAGAATAGAAGCAGTTTTGACAAATTTTGTGTGGTTAAATCTGTGTAAGGTTCTTGGATTGCGATTTTGTTACAGGTTGTGTTATACCCGGATGTGGAAACGGTCAAGATTCGTGATAGTCATGTGTTAGTTTTGATTTCGTATGGTAAGGTGTTATTTTGTTGGTGTTGTCATCTCTGAAATCTGCTTTGGCTCTCGGCTCAACCACACCCATGTAGGGTGTTGATTTGTGACGCGTCGGTTTTCGAGTCGAGTGTATAAAATGATGGGGTTACAGGTTGATTGGGATTCATTTGTGGTAGCAGCAGTTGTGTCTCGAATTGGAATGGGATTATTTGTTGTCCGTTTTGGTCTCGACATGGGTTGGAATTTTTGAGTTACTAATTTTAGTGTTATAGTCGTTAGCTGCGTCTTTCTTTTTGGTACACTAACAGTAACGTCAAGAGACGTTAGTAATTCCACATTTTCTTTTTAGAAGTATAGTGAATCTAGTTGTGTTGTTGTTTAAGCTTATATGGGTGTGTTGATTTAAAAATGTGTTATACTCAAATTAATATTTATCAGATATCGGTTATCAGAACTAACATTAATTATTGGTGTCGGCTCTTGTGATATTGGTATGTTTCGGATTATATTGGGGGTTGTGACTTGGAATTGGATACGTATTATGATTTGACAAGAGAAATGTATAATTGGATTGAAACTATTATTTCGGATACTAATGGGAAAAACGGTAACAATAATTAAAAAGATAACAATAGTTAAGGGATATATTGCAACACATGAGGCATTGATTTCTTGGACTCATTTATGAGCATTGTGACATTATATATATTGTTGAACAAGGATTGGACGTATTGGATTTACGGTATTGGTTATTTGGACATTATGGACCCTTTGGTACACGCGACGGAAAGGTATGTTAGCCTCATAAGAGTATAACATATCTGGACCCGAACTTTACAAAATGGTCGATAAATCTAAACAACTAATATATACGCGAATAATATGTTCAATTGTATATTTTAAATTGTAGCATTTGACGAATTGGGAAACTTAACGATAAATTTTATATTATTCAAGAGTCATTATGATTTGGAAATGTCTTATAAATGGGCACCTCATGCCAAAATTTCGTAAAATCTTTTATAAACTTAAATCATTTATGATTTCTTTAACATCCTGAAAACTTTTCAAAACTTATACGTTTTGACGATATATCAACTATTTGGGATTATGGGTAAACACCGAAACTTACCAATCAACTTACTTGCTTGTCATAGTTATGAATCGTTATTTCCTCATCGTCTTTCTTATCGCTTTCTACTCGAGTTGAGTCTTGGTCAATATTACTTGACTATTCCTTATAATATATTGGGATATACATTATGCTTTAGCGTGAATTATATCTTTGGTGTGAGTTACTTTTGGGCGTGAGTTGTATGTCGAGTCTTGATTTCTCACCACCACACGAAACGTTAAAACTAAACTTTTTGAGATATTGATACTGGAATTTTTGGAAACGTTTGACACGAGTACTCCACGAAAACTAAGACACGCTGTCTTTCGGATATTATATTATTTTACTTTTTGAGACGTATTTTGAGATAATACGTATACTATTAGGTCGTGACTAAGGCCGGAAATTTTGACACTAAACTCAACACGACACCACACGACCGGTCTTAACAGTTCGTGTTTGACCTTAACAAGTTTCGTGTCTTAATAAATCGACTGTTAAGACCGTTAACATAACAGTCTTAACACGTCGCACCATAACACGCCTTAACAGTCGACACTGTTAAGACTCGTTAAAATTAAAATATATATATATATAAGCCTTGAAATTACAACAAACCCTACTCATTTATAAATCCGCCTCCCCTATCTCTGCTTGGTTGCTTTCTAAATAGTTAACTCATATCGATGACTTTTGAATTAATTTCAAGATTGATCTGCTTTAGGTCCAAGTCTTGGTTGAAAAGATAGAAACTTGACTTACGACATGCTTTGGAAGTCGCCGCTCGCTCAATCCTTGAAAATCGATGCGGAACCATAGACGAGGTAAACATGTCCTTATAAAGTTACTTTTATCACTATCCCTTCCTCTCATCTCATCTCTAATTCCCGATTCATTCAACTGATTCGACCCCGATTTTTTTTTGGTAAAGGGTTATTGGTAAAGGGTATTACCGATTCATTCAACTGATTCGACCCCGATGTTTTTACTCTTACACATAACTGGTTGGAACATTTAATATAGTATTTTATACTTTCGAATCCAAAATCTGTGAAACAATTTTTTTATGTTATTTTGATTATGTTCACTTTTGATATATTGTAGCTTAACACTCGAATTATTGAGCTAGCACTAAGTTAGTTTTATTTTAGTTTTTTCATGGTAATATTTTTTGATAATTGATGCTTTTTTAATGGCAAGATATTGAAAAAACTTAACAACGAGCTACAATAATCATTTTAACTCCTTGTGAATGTCTCGATGTTGTAGATGGATTCTGAATGTCTCGACACACTTAAAGATTTGTGAACTTTTGTAATGTTAAGGTTTATTATCATTATGTATTAGTTAAGACTTAAGATTTGTGAAATTGTGATGTGATAATGTTCTGAAATTGTATGTTTCTGTGGGTCTGCTGATAGAGTGATAGTTCTTTCTATGCATGTTAAGTGTTAACAGGTTCTTAACAGGTCTTTAACAGGTTACCCTGTTTATTTTCGTGTCGTGTTCGTGTTTGAGAAAAATGACACGATAAGCTAACAGGTCGTGTTCGTGTTTGACCTTAATAGGTTCGTAATTAACAGGTTCGTGTGACCTGTTATGCCAGCTCTGGTCGTGACGATTTAGTACCTTTGTACTTGTACTCTTTAGATATCGACGTGTCTTCCTTCATGATTTGGTTGTGCTTGCTCTTTGATGCCAGTCTTGTTAGTTGTGATTCTTGCGTTGCTTCGCTTGAGGTGAGTTCATGGCCCCTACTTTACTTGCTTTTAAACCGCTTTGGGGAGAATACATGCTCGCTTTTATTAAATGCAAATGCTTGATTTATTTGAATAAGTCGTTGTTACTTGGTTTGATGAAATCGTGATTTGGTTTAAATATGTTTTATGTGGACACAAGTGCTTGAAAACTATTTTGATTGGACCAGAAATGTTTTGTGCTATTACGTGCTAGGTTAAGGTTAGAAACCCAAGCGTTGTTATGAATTGTTACATCCTGCTCGTGATGGTGCGAATGTTATGGATAGATCTATTGGGAATGGCCACCCGTCCGACCAACATGGCTCATGTGGGGATGTATAACATGTCGATTGTTAGTGTGTTTAGAGATAGTCACGGCTCGTGCTATCTAGTGATTGTTTCATGACTTAACCTGCGTAATAGTTAAGCTTGCGTGACACTATATTCGTTGTAGTGTTTGATTTTTGATATGGTCCAAGTGGTTGTTTATGAGCTATTTTACCGATAAATATTTTGATATCGCGAATTAGGCGGTATGCCTCGCTTAAATTTGATTTTTTATGAGAATTGATTTGCACTTGAAAACCTTGTGGTCCACCTTTCTACTCTTTTGCTTAAAGGTAAACCTTGTTTTTGCGACATTGTGGGCGCCACAATGATCGAAAGGATCTTTTTAACTCGCAATACTTTTATGAAAACCTATGAACTCACCGACCTCGTGTTGACACTTTTAGCGTGTATTCTCAGGTATTGAGGCGATTGTTTACTTTTGGAGGCGCTTGGGCAATGGCATGGCATGGTCATAGACGACTCTGATATTTGTACTTGGGGACCGCTTACTTATTATGGGCCTATTTTCCGCATCAAATTTTATTGTAAACTTTGTTTTATACAGAATAAATGAGTGTTCTTAAGAAAAGCCTGTTGTTCTATACTTGTGTTGTGATACCAATTAGTAGCACCCAAGACTTGTATGCTTCCGCTAAAACCTGATTTTTGGGGGTGTTACACAATACGGGAATTTTCAAAACCTAAAGTAACTTTTATTTACAACACGTAATTTCATACTTATTTTTTTAAAAAACGTTTTCTTCAAACAAGAAACTTTTTCGAAAAGCTTTCTAAAAGATACTTCTTCCCGTATCATTTTTATAAAAGCTATTTCTCACGCCTAGGACAAACCTCTTTTTCATTATTAATACAAAGTAAAAACCCGTTTTCATTGCATCTCATGTCTTTTAAATGCTAAAGGGAACACATAACTAATATATGTTTTCGGGTACATTCATTTAAAGCAATAATGAAATAGGAGCACTCAGGTTATCTCACCTAATAGTATGCTTTTCACTTCTTGTCTATTTTTCCTTTTCTTTTATGAGTCGAGATAACCGCAACTCCAAATGGTTTGCATATAGGCACACACTAGGCACAAATGTTTCCAAAAGGAAAATTTTAAGCTGCCTAAGTCACCAGTACCACGGATCCCAACATTAATGCTGGACGGTTCCCTCAAGGGAAGGATCCGTGGGATCCGTGAGACAGAAGCTGAAATTCTCTTCTATTTTTCTCACTTTGGCTTGAAACCTCTATATTTTCATCATTTTATCCTTTTTACTAATGAGTATGTTACTTAATGCTTGTGCTCTCATGATCACATGCCTTAAATTCATATCTAATCATTAGATTTTAGTCCACATTTTGGGTTAAGCATTCATTACAATGCATTATTTTCTCTATAAGTAAAGTTCCCAAAATGCTTGCATCTTCATCCCTCTCAACCTCTGTCACACCCCAAATTACTGCTTTGCAATGAATGGAATTCACGGGATTGATGTCATAGCATCACAGTTACAGATATATTGAACGACCTAAAGTGTCGTTTGGAAAACACATCGTTTGATTTAATAAAACAATCAGAGTTTACAAAGTGTAGGTCCCAAATGAAAATCATCTTGTGCGGAAATAAGTTTGTTACAATTCAAACGATGTTTTAAAGTACGTAAAACCCAAGTGAGACGCGTCGTCACCGCGACTCTAAGATGTGTCCACATGCATGCCATGAAGTGTATGCCCTAGATACCTGAGATAAAACATGCTTAAAAAGGTCAACACAAAGGTTGAGTGAAATCCATAGGTTTAATTAATTCGTTTGAACACAATAATCGTAGTGTGAGTTAAATTGTTTCACACTCATCGTTGAAAACAAAACAATATTTATTTCACTAAGTTCATGACACCAAAGCGTAAACATCGCACCAATAAAAATTGGTAATCATCGCTTCATCGCCATCTAATAGGTAAACTTGCCAATTTACCTTAATGATTCAATATAGTGCGCTCGATTTCCCTAACCGGGTCAATAAGAGCGGAGTGTTAATTCCAATAGGCCTATTCACAATATTCGCTCCACTGCAAGTGACTAATGGTTCATGATGTAGGGACTTGAACATGGCAAATACTTAGTGACAATAAAACATTCGGATATAGCATACGCTTCAAAGCATTTGTGTTCGATTAAAATGTAGCATGTATCTCCCCCAAGAGTTTGTAAAACAGTTAAAAGAGTAAAAGTGGGGCTATGAACTCACCTTGGTATGCAGAAATGTAAGACATCACAACTAACATCAAGTAATAAATGTGCACGGCTCCAACACGCAACCTAGATAAGTATGGTATGGGTTTAGTCTAAGTCCCGTATTCAAATGCATGTTGTGTAGATTAAACAACGTTTGTAAGTTTACACGTATTTATGTTTTTGAAATGCTTAAAGTACCAAAAACGAAATATTTTCATTTGTTTTGAGTCACTGAAGCTTATGTGGAGATTTTATAAGTTTAATTGATTTACATAAAAATGTAATTGTGAAAAGACTTGTAAGTGTTGGCTCTTGGAATAAGTATAAGAATATGTAAAATATACTCGCATGATAGTTGACTCGAACATTGGTTTAGTTGTTATCGAAGAGTAAATAAATACAAGACGTCAAGTATTTATTAAATTTATTTGAGTTCAAGTGTGAAAATATATATATAATATATATTTATTGAAGTCATGATTTAAATAATATATTTTGACAAATATATATATATATATATATATATATATATATATATATATATATATATATATATATATTATTTAAAGTTTCAGAGATGTGGTCGTCAAATTAAATATGTGTTAAACATATTTAGTTAACGAAAGTGATAAAATTTATATAAGCTTACTAACTTATAATAGTTTGGGTAAAATGTCAAAAAGTTTCAACCTTGAAGGGTTGAAGTTGTAAAAGTTATATAAATTAATAACTTACATAGATTTTTAGAGAAGTGATAAGTGACTTATAGTTGAGGGTTGAAAATGTAAACGATTAATATAGGTCTTGAATTTATAAAAAGTTTTAATAATTGTGTCAATTTACTCCACGTTGAGGGACTGAAATGGTAAAAATATTATATGTTTCGGTATTATAAAGATTTTGGAATAAAGAGGTAAGTTGATCAAAGTTGGGGGACTGAAACTGTCAACAGGCGAGAGTTACAAAAATAACAAAACTGCATTAGTTAGGATTCGAACAAGGGACCTCTAGACTACAAACGATAAGACAAAACCAACTGAGCTAGCGTCCTACTTGGTTATTTTATACATTCGTCTGTATTTTAAGTCCTAGCTGCTGCGTTTCATTTTTGTGTAAAATTTACTCAGTGTACACACTGAGTCGTGGTTTGCATGTAATAGTTTAGCTTGAGTTTGTTTTCAACAGTGAGTCGGTATACATGTACTCCGAGTATATCGAGTTCCAAAGAAAGTATGAGACCGAAATAAGCACGAGTAATACCAATAAAGCAAAACGAGCATGTTTCCAAAGTGAGCCAACTTAGTGTGTTTCAAGATTTCATGTGTTTTCTCGTAACCGATTATACACGTTCAAAATTGATAACAAGTTTTCGAAATTGTTTACACTTCTTTTCGAAACCCGATAAGCACAAAAGTGCTCATCCTTTCATTACACGTTTAAAGCACCATATGTTTTATAAAAAAAATATCCCACATAAGCTTGGAAATACTTTAGAAAGGCTACTAGTTCATAGTAGTTGAGTGTAAATAAAGCTCTCGATATGGTTTTTATTTTTAGCGATGCATGTTCATCAACTAAACATAAGTTTTCCCACAATAAAACCGAACTTGCAACGTAAGTGAGTAAATTTTCACGTGTATCAACATGAAGCTTTCGAGAATACAACATAGTACACATGCATAAAAGTCATAATCTAGCATGCATGAGTTGAAAAGAAACAAGGTAGTGAATCAAAAGGAGTGTGTCAAGACTCACAGTGGGCAAGAAGATGATGAAGGTGTTGAGTGAAACGAGGGGACCAAGAGACTTAGAACAAAATGAACCCGATAGCTTCTCCATTAGCAAACCTGATTGTTTCTAAAATAAAAATCCGACTTTCCTTTGCTTCTC
Organism: Chrysanthemum lavandulifolium; assembly: GCA_022545495.1. Taxonomy (NCBI): domain Eukaryota; kingdom Viridiplantae; phylum Streptophyta; class Magnoliopsida; order Asterales; family Asteraceae; genus Chrysanthemum; species Chrysanthemum lavandulifolium. The sequence continues at coordinate 181,919,847 of CM040243.1, forward strand.
AAAACTCTTAGCTCATAATTTGGGGTGTTTGTAAATGGCTTGTGTGTGTTATGGTTCTATCTAGACTCGGCTTAAAAGGGAGAAGCAAGAGAGGAAGTTGAGTGTTAGGTTAGCAAAGCTTTTAATGCTTCTTGTTCTTGTTTCAAATTCAGACGCAAGATGGGACTTATGAGAGGCATGGCTGTCTTTTTGGTGACAGTAGACAAAAGATCAAGTATGAAAAAAAAAGGAGATAAATAAAGATGGTCAAAATATTAGTTTACATAGGCTATGACTAGAGTAGTAAAAAAAAACTTTTTGGATGGCGCATGGTTGAGTTTGCAGCGGAAACTAGGGAAATAGCAATTAAATATTGCTTGTAAACGTTTTCAACACATGCAAAGATGGCTTGTGTATATTTTAAAGTCTCACTTTTACGAAGTTAAATTTGTTTGTTGTATGAATGAGAATTGTCCAAAATCATAAAAATTTAATATACGAAAAAAAACGTATATAAACGAGTTGGATTGTGTTTGGTTGCATAAAATGCGACACAATAAAATTTTAAAATAGTGAGAAGTTAAAACGTGACTTCCCATAATGTTTTACGTAGTACGTTTAAGTTTAAATGCGAGTCGAGATGTTTTGGTTGCACATTGAAAATCACTAACGTGCGAAATATGTTTTTGAGTTTGTTTTTATTACAAAATTATAAAAACAATAATATTTGTTCCATTAGACTAAACCATACTTTCTATTAGTCGGTTCGTGCGAGAGCTCGTGTTTTTAATAAAGTGAGATAACTTCTCGTTGTTGAGTTTGAAACTCAAAGTTGGGCAGAATATAGAAAATATGCATTTTCTCATTAATGTTTGATAGTTCAAATTGTTCCAATGTGGGATAACCTCCTTATTTATCTCAAGTGAGCTAATGCTTGCTCAAAATCATTCAGGTAATAATAAATAATAATTTATTATTAAATTTAGAATGTGAAATTTACCGATTTATATACAAAATAAATTTAAAACACTAGGTAAACTCAAAATATTATTTTATAAACTAAATGTAAGTATAAAAATATGTCGGGATAATTTTGGAAGTATCGGATTAAATGTTCAAAATAATAACTTACGCGATAGCGTTTATTTAATATGAAATTTACGCGCTTAATGTGAAATGCAAATTCATGAATGAACTAACATGATGGAAATGATGTTAATGAAATGTAGACTAAACCTAGTCTATATGAAATGTCCGTGATGATATGATCATGAATTCGCAGCTAAACCATTAAGGTTACGCGAATTTGATACTCGTAAACCCAGTTTACGATACATGATGAAATAGTGAACTTGAGAAATGACCTGAAATTACGAGTTGTCACAACCTCACAAACAACCATTATCATGTCATCCAAAACATCCTCCAACATAGATGAATCACCTAGTGCAAACAATCCTCTTCAAGAAATCCAAATTTTTATCCTACCACCTTCCATAATACCACCACCCAAATCTAGAAAAACTGCACGGATTAGCATCCGGCCTTGTTGTTTAGCAAAAACATTGTCAAATAGTTCTTCACCAACTACCCTTTCACCACCTAATGGTTCCATAGTAGCACCTCCCTCATCTCCAACAAGCACACCACCATCATCACCTATCAAGTCTCCACCTAAAGTCACTCTATTGGAACTCCTTAAGACTCCAACAAGGTCCTAACAAATCAACCCAAAAGAACTAGTCTTTTTAACACCTCCCACATCTCCCAAAAAAATTTACAAAGACCTTGTAACTTCACCACCTTTAGCTCCCATCCTCTTACAAGAACATCTAGGTTCTTTTCCAACACCACTTCCAAACATTCTGGACTTTGATCTATATTTTCCAATTTTTCCACCACATCTTCCGCATCTCACAAATCAAACTAACCCAGAAACCTTCCACACACATTACCCACATGATTTACATTGTGAACAGTGCCAATACCCTAGTGATCTTGCAATAGAAATTAGGGAAGAGATGCGATTCATACTTAACCACATTCTTGATCGCATCAACATCATCACTCACCGAAACCTCCATCCATAACCTTATGCAAGCATGGAAGGAATAATATTACTATTTTCTCTAGTCTTTTCTTTTGAGTCATTTTTTTTGAAACAATATGTGGCATATATACCACTACATTTTGTTATTTTATTACAAGGCTTTGTTTACATACCTTGGATCTCTATCTTGTTTCTCGTCAATCACAAGATTATTTATGCATGTTTCTACTAACATTTCCTTTGTAGGTTTTTATATTTTCTCACTTGTCGCCCTATTCTAGGGGGAGCTACCGTAAAGGGGGAGTTAGAGATACGTGGACTATTTTTCCACACTTTATTTCTTCATTAGGGTCACTTTTATTTTCGACAAAAAGGGGGAGAAGAAGTAAAACTTATGCTTTCAAAACATACATCTAATCTTAAGTTTTACTCATCATAACATTATGTTTTGTCATAAAAATAAAAAGTGGGAGATTGTTAATACAAATAAAATGTAAAAACATTTATTAATATTTAGCGATCTCTTTGTGTTTTGTTGATAACAAATATAATGTTGTCATAAGTAAAATTATACGGATACATGTTATTTTTGTAAATCATCTACATATATAGTCATATAATATAAATTTTTGTAATAATTCATTTATTGTAATAGTTTATTAGGATGAGTAAAAATCACAACCCATGACCCATACCCATGGAGCTTATCCATGACCCATGGAGTTAACCCATAACCCATTGTCGAGATGCATTGCATCTTTTAGATACATTGTATCTACTTAGATACCCATGGTCCAAAGTCTAGGACCCATGACCCATGACCCATGACCCATCACCCAAAACCCATGGGCAAACAGGAGCGTCTTACGGATCCCTCCGTTTACACTAGACGGATCCCTTAGGCAAGGGATCCATGCAATAGTAGCAAGAAATTGCCTATAAATAGAGAGCCATTTCTTCATTGCAACTCACCCTTCTTCTTACAAACTCTCTCATTGTTAGGATTTAGAAAATCCAGTTGTTAAAGTGTCGGTCACCTCAAGTATATGTAATCGTTAGAAAGCTCGTAGTTGTAGTTATTTAATGGTAGTTAGTATTTAGTTAAGTAACACCGTGGAGGACAAACGGGTCTTTACCCACTGTATGCCTGATCCACAGCCCGTAGGTGGCGTTTTATGTAAGGTACTATAAATACCCTCTACCTCCCAAGGTAGAGGGTTGGAGCTCATAATAAAACTTTTCTTTCTCTCTCTAAGTTCCCTAAACCTCTAAACTTTCTCTCTCTAAAACCTTAAGTGTACGCCCCATATAAGTCATGGTTTGATGTGTTTGTGAAATCTAATATGCTGCAAATGGTATCAAGAGCCATGGTTTGATTATATCTCTTACATATTCTTGGATTTCTAGTGGTTTTTATATGGTTTTTAGGGTTGAAAAAGTTTAGTGGTATTTGCATCATTTGGACCATTTCTAGTGTTAAAGTTTGAATTTTGATTGTACTTTTTTGTTTAGAATCATTATAAGTGCTTAGGTTTTGATTTGGAAGGTTTGAATCAGTGTGGTTGGGTTAGTTTTTGGATTGAAAAGTGTTGCTTTTGAATATTTCTATCTAGCGACTTGTGTCTCGGACTTGAATTCTTCGTAGCGACTTGTCTCTACGTTCTTCAGCGACTTGACTTTGTTGTGGGAAGCGACTTATGCTCTAGCGATTTTTCTTTTGAGACAAAGTGACAAATAGTACAAAGTAGTGGTCGTATTGTTTTGTCTAGCGATTTGTCCCTAGCGACTTGTCCATCTAGTGACTTGTTATTCTAGCAACTTCTGTGTCTAGCGATTTGTCACTAGTGATTTGTCTTCATAGCGACTTGTGTCACTAGCGACTTGTTCTTCTAGCGAGTTGTCACTCTAGCAACTTGTGAGCCTTGCGACTTGTCCATTGAAGCAACTTGTATACCTAGCGACTTGGTGCAAAGCGACTTGGTGCTAAGCGACTTGTCCTTTGAGCAACTTGTATACTTAGCGACTTGAGTTAAAGCGACTTGTCTTCAAGGTTTGAAGCGACTTGGTTAATTCTTGTTTCTGATTGTCACATTTTTTGGTTTTCTCTTGATTTAGTAAAATCCCATGAAAGAATCTATTTCCCGGTTTAATCATAGAGTTATAAAATCCCGTGAAATCTTTAATCATGTCTACCAACGTGCCTACAATCATCTCTTCATGGTGAGGACGTTCAGCAAATGGATCGATACTCGTCCACCCATGCTTGATGTAATCGATTATGACTCATGGGCTCAACGAATTAGGTTGTCTTGTTTGGGAAAGGAAAATGGGGTTAACATTCTCAAATCAATTGATGAAGGACCTTATCGATTGAGACTACAGAGACATACTTGAAACCGCTACGATGGTACAGGTGATCTTAGGTTTGGACGGACCAAAGATGTATGATGAGCTCAATGATAAGGAGAAAAGAGATACGATGATGATATCGGGGCTTCAAACATTATACTGTGGTCTTCCAAAGACATCTACAAGTTAATCAATCACAACACCGAAGCCAAGGCGGTTTGGGACAATGTTAAGATGCTTCTCTCCGGTTCGAATTGACCAAAGAAGCGAAATCTCAATTGTATGATGATTTTGAGAACTTTGAGATGAACCACAAGAAAGTGTCACCGAATACTATGTGAGGTTCCACAAACTTGTGAATGATATGAGGAATAACAAAATGACCATGCCAAATATTCACTCAATTCAAAGTTTGTGAACAACTGAATCCCGAATGGCACAAATTTGTCACCTCGCTTAAGTTAACCAAAGGATTAAGGAACACCAACTATGAGCAATTTTATGCCTTCCTACTTGTATGAATGAGAAGCATGCTATGTTTGAACGAATGATTCTTGAAAAGTTCAAATCTAATCGGGAGAGGCAAGCTCATCAAATGACTCAACAACATTCTACACAAATGTAGAAATTACCACCAAAGCCTCTCAAGTCATAACAACGGGTAACGGTAACCACAAGCTCATTCCAGATCCAGCATATAAGCCTCTAGACTCTAACACAATCATGGAACACTTCATCAATCAACTAGCTCTTATGGTTAAGCAAAATCTGAACCTCACTCCACACACTAACAATTAGATCAGAACTGCATCCAATATACACAATCATGCTATTGTCAGAGATGGTAAGATCATGGTGCAACCAGTGCAAGGAAGACAGTATGAACAAGGAAAAGGTGGAGTAGGTGGAGGTATGTGGCTAATCAGAATCATGGAAGGAATGTAAATCAAGGACAAGGAAAGCCAATCAAGTGCTACAACTGTGGTGGTGAAGGACATATTGCAAGGAACTGCACATCTCCAAAACGCCTCAAAATGCGGCGATTTCGGGGACGGATGTTCGGTGCAAGCTCGGGATAGTAGAGCGGTTTGAATGAAGAAGAGTTTTGTTTCTTCGAGGAAATGCCAAAACATATGATGTTGATGTGGATGAGCGACCAATTCAGAAATAGGTCACAATCATCAAAATGCCTTTCAAGTTGCCGATGTGATGCATTTGACTCGATGTCGATGATGAACCTCTTGCTCGGACAATCTTCATGGCTAGCATTTTACCAATGGTCTCTCCAAAGGTCTCATCACCACAACAGTTGGTCCATCCAAAGATTCAATCATTTCGTAGGTATTAAAACTATACGATGAAGTTGATGAGCAAAGATACATAACGGTACAATCACATGAAACTAATGAATCGATATAGATAATGTGGGTAATAGTAATATTGTCCCATATAATCAATATGTGATACAAAGTGAAAGTGAGATTGTACCAAGTGATGCATCTTCTGCGATCAATGACGACTATATTTTTATGAATACACCGCATGTGCCCTAATGATTCTGTTATCTCCGAATCGAATGCCTATAAAGAACAAGTTGCTATTTATGAACAACGTGCTAAGTTTGATTTAACTACCCGTGAGCGGAAATGGATGACCAAATGCGTACAATTATTAGAAAAAGTAATTTTAGGGAAGAAATATTAAAACAAGAGTTGGATTCCTTAAAAGACAAACTAAACAAAAGCTGTAAGCAAAAGCAAGAACTTCAAGAAAATGTTAAAGTGCTTAAACAGAATTTAATTCTAAGGAATCAAAACTTTTAACCGATTTTTCCAACCTAAAACTTTGAAAACAAGCTTGAAAATAAGTTGTACCTACAAGGGAATACCATTCGGACTACTCACATGATCACTAAGCACAAAGTCTTAAGCGATAAGCATAGTATACCCCTAGTAGAGGAGCCAAATCCGAGTACTATAAAAGGCTAAAGCTTTCCATACGATTGTATATGATGGTAATGAGATCCTCAAGCCTAGGCTAACACCATCATGTATTGGAAGCATCAAGAGGATATAAAATTAGAAGATGCCTTTAGGGAGAAAATGGATAAGAAGATAAAAGATCCCGAGTGTAAAAAGAAAACATAACGATCAAACCCCATGATTACATTAAAGAAAATTGGATTTCCACGAACATGTTTAAGCCTCAAACTCAATTAACCCCGAACAAGTTTTTGGAAAAGGACATAGATATGCAAAAGCAAATGTACTTGTTGAAACAAACACTCCCTTAGGAAAATGCCTCCACCATCGTGTATCCTCCGAATACACCAATGCATTTAGTTCCTAGAACTATTCCCACTAAAAGCAAGACCTTAATCAAGCATGTATGTTGTTTATCAACTATTCGTTGATTTTGAGAAGACATGTAAGAAGAGAATCACACCTATAAGGATAATCAAGGGAAAGGGTGTTGAGCAAACAAAAGAATGCTATTTAACGAGGTCATACCTTTCTTTAAACAATTAAAGGTCAATTTGAGAGTCTTCAAAAGAGATAGACTCGGATATTAAAGAAATGGAAAAGGAATTTGATGCAATGATAGTTGAGGTCAATGATTATGAACGGAACTCAAATATAATGAAATTGAAAGGAAGAATCGCATATCTTAAATGAGAACTTAGTATTGAGTTGTGTGGCTCAAGATGTGTTTTATATCGTTACTAAGCATTCTATTATCGCTTCTCAATTTCATGAATTATCTGTTGCTTTGAAAGTTTCCCATGATCGTGTCATTGAGCTTGAAAACAAAACTCAAAACTAAATAAGAAAATTGACCGGGATGATCACGATAATTTGGTAAAACATTTTCTAAGCTAGAAGTTGAACATTTTGATTTGCAACTAAAATATCAACATCTCAAAGAAAATGTCAAAACCTCAAACATTAAGACATCCTCAAATGTTCCGAGTTTGATGCGCTTTTGAAATAAACAAACGTGACGAATGATTCAAGCTCATCAGAACACGATCGAAATTTGAAAGCCCAAATTTCATAATTAAAGGGTGAAAAGAACAATGTGACTGGCTCCCAAATGCCTCCTAATTTAGATTCTCAATTTTCTCAAAACTTTCATCTTCAAAATATCATTAACGTATTACAACAAGAAAATGAGAGTTTTCTTGAAGAAAATGAAAAGGTCAAATGACACTTCAAAGAGTTATACGATTCAATGAAAGTCACTCGTGACAAGAACAATAAAAAAATAACTTCGTTACAAAAGGAAATTGAGAATCTGAAGAGTCAGGTAAAAGGAAAAATGCCACTTGTCTTTAATTAAAATGTTGCATCAAACGCATCTACAGACTCTAAATATACTGTGACTGTTAAATACATTCCTCGTCATCTTAGAAATAACGAACTTTTGTTTCATAACTATTTCTGTCACCTTAAGGATAGTCTAGAATGTCTCCGTGAGATTGTAGAAGAGGATCGCATAAATAAGCCACTTGATATTGAAATTAGGTATGCTTGCATATATGCCAAACGATCTCGTGAGTCATTAGAATGTTTAAGAGCAACATGCCCTAAATCCTTATGTGAGAAAGATAAAGTCGTGATGCCTTGTTCTATGCCTAGTGCTAAGTATGCAACCCATTCTATGCCCAGATTAAGAAAGTGAACTTTAATGTGCCTTTAAATAGCTCGGATCCCAAAGACTTCTAAACCCGAAATGCAAAAGTAGCAAAACCAACTAATGTTCCCATTCCTCTACAGAGTAAAAGTGACACCAAAGCAAGCGGGTCAAAGCCTCAAGGAAACACAAAGAATGATAGGACCTTGCAAGCTAGGAATGTTCAAGTGGAAGAGAGTAGAAGATCACCTTAGGAAGAATGAAACTATGTTGAATAAAATGAATCGTGTTGATTCTAGTGTTAACTCTAAGCATGTCAGTAATTAATGCGACTTCGCTACTTTTGGCAAAACATGTAATGATGATTGCTTGGTTTCATTATTAATCATGTATGTGGTGTGAATGATTTGATTAATGTTGTTAAATACCCAGTTAAAATTGTTAATACCAAAAATCAAGCTAATAAGGCTAGAAAACAAAGGCGGAAGAAGATTAGAAAACATTGGAAACCCACTGGAAGAAAATTTAGTAATATAGGTTATCAGTGGATACCTACTGGCCGCAAATATAATCTTAATGAGTTGTGCCCTAAATTATCTAAGTCAATGCCCATTAGGAAATGGATGCCCACTGGTAGAACTATACCTTTAAGAAGTGAACATACTTTGAATGGATCTTCTGTTTCTACTAGCCCGACATCTACCACTAATGATTGTTTTGACTCTGCTTCTGATATGGATGTTCCAATCTTTTTGTCTAACCAAGTGGAACCCATTATTGCATGAGGATCCCAATTATCCGCTTATCCATTCTTGTCTGTGTTCAACCGCAGTCGTTCAAATCGTTATGTGGTACCGGACTCACTGCTCCAAGCATATGACCGGAGATCGCTCGCAGCTCATGAACTTCGTGAGTAAATTCATCGGGACTGTTAGATTCGGGAACGACCATTTTGGTGCAATTATGGGTTATGGAGATTATGTTGTTGGTGACAGTGTAATTTCCAGGGTATATTATGTTGAAGGTCTTGGTCATAACTTGTTCTCTGTTGGTCAATTATGTGATTCCGATCTAGAGGTGGCTTTTAGAAAACATACTTGTTTCGTTAGAGAACTTGATGGTGTGGAACTGTTAAGAGGAACACGTGGTTCAAACCTATACACCATCTCTATCGAAGACATGATGAAGTCTTCTCAATCGCTTGTTGTCAAAGGCTTCAAAACAAAGTCATGGTTATGGCATCGTCGTCTCAATTACTTGAACTTTGGCACCATTAATGATCTTTCCGAAAGGACCTTGTAAGAGGCTTACCCAGTTAAAGTATGAAAAGATCATCTTTGTTCAAGATGCCAATTGGGAAAAAGCATGAAATATGCCCACAAACCCAAACCCACAAACTCGCTTATGGAAGTTCTTCATACTCTTCATATGGATTTGTGCGGACCAATGAGAGTGCAAACGATAAATGGGAAGAAATATGTTTTAGTCGTTGTTGATGACTACTCTCGATTTACTTGGGTTAAGTTTTTGAGGACAAAGGATGAAACTCATGATGTCATCATCAAACTTATCAAACAATTGCAGTTCGACTTAATATGATGATTAGAATTGTTCGAAGACAATGGCACGGAGTTCGTTAACAAAGAATTAAGTAAATTTTATGAAAGCATTGGAATCGGTCATCAAAGAAGTGTTCCACGACGCCTCAATGTAACGGAGTTGAAATCGGACCTTGTTGAAGCCGCAAGAACAATGCTAATTTACTCAAAGGTTCCAATGTTTCTTTGGGTGAAGCCATTGCCACTCCTTGCTACACCCAAAATCGCTCCTCATACACACCACTCATGGAAAACTCCATACGAACTTGTCCATAAACTAAAACCCGATCTCTCATACCTTCGTGTATTTGGTGCTTTGTGCTATCCAACGAATCACGGTCAAGATTTAGGAAAATTAAAAGCTAAAGCGGACATTGGAGTTTTTGTGGGTTATGCATCAAACAAAAGGGTTACCGAATCTACAACAAAAGAACTCGAGATATCATGGAAACTATTTACATCACGCTCGATGAGTCGTCCGGGCAAATGGCTCCGGGACAATCAAATTATGGACCCGCTTCACAACCTTCATTAAGTAGTCCCATTAGTTCTTCTCTTGTACAAAATCCTCACCAAGAACTCCATATGTACCCCTTCGAAGATGATTTGAAGAAATTGTTTGATCCAATGTTTGATGAACACTATGAGCCTATTGCTAATAATCGCCAAACCCATCAACAGAGGTGCCCCTAACCTAGTCAACGAGATAACCCTTCGCTTCTATGTCATTGAGTCAAGATGCACCTCACGCTATCACTCATCCTCATCATCAAATCCTTAATCATCAAGTGTACATCATGGAAATGTTTCGCACCTATGATGGAGATAACCCTTTGCTACTCCCGAAGATGCTCCATTTGAGAACATATTTGCTCTGAACCAACTTCGAACCATCTTCTTCGGAGATCCAAACTCTGCTACTTGGTTCCTCAACAACAACCACACGAACACCTTAGAAAATATACACATGACCATCCATTGGACAACATCATTGGAAACCCTTCTCGTCCGATATCCACTCGTAAACAACTTGCAACTGATGCCTTATGGTGTTTCTTCAATTCCGTACTATCCAAACTCGAACCTAAAGACGTTAAAACTACCATGAATGAAGACAGTTGGTTCAATACCATGCAAGAATAAATTCATGAGTTCGATCGACTAGATGTATGGGAATTAGTACCTGCTCCTGAGTGTGCTATGATCATTGCTCTAAAGTGGATCTTCAAAGTAAAACTTGATGAGCATGGTGATGTACTAAAGAACAAGGCTTGATTGGTTGCAAAAGGATACCGTCAAGAGGAGGGTATTGACTTTGAAGAATCATTTGCTCCAGTTGCACGTATCGAGGTAATCGAATCTTCTTGGCTAACCCCGCAAGTAAGAACATGGTAGTCTATCGATGGATGTAAAGACGGCTTTTCTTAACGGAGATCTTAAAGAAGTCGTATCGCCACCAACCTTGAAGGTTTTGTGAATCCGAGCATCCTACTCATGTTTATCGCATGAAGAAGGCTCTTTACGGTTTGAAGCAAGCTCCAAGGGCATGAGTGCGATACGCTATCAAAGTTTCTTCTATCTCATCGTGTTAATACAAATAAACCATAAAAACGTTTATTTATATTTTACGATCTTCTAATGTTTTGTCGATAACAAACGTAAAATCATTTTAACGAAACAAATAGAGTAAGTAAATAGTTTGAGTTAATAGTTTCCTTACACACTTACGCTTTCACATAAAACACTAAAACAAGCTTAAGTGATTTTATGATTTAGATATATATGTACAACAACTAATGTTTACATATTGGGTTAGCACATACTTAAACTAAGTATACTAAAATGGGTAAAAACATGTATATACAAAATGGGTAAAAACATGTTAATACTAAAATGGGTAAAAACTAGCAAATGGTATTGACCCATAACCCATGGTTTTATATATACCACTTAACCAAGTTCATTGTATCTAGAAAGAAAACCATGGATCAACCCATAACCCATGACCCATGACCCATAACCAAAAATACCCATGGGCAAAGAGGAGCGTTCCACGGATCCCTAGCTTTGTGCTAGCCGGATCCCTTGTGGAAGGGATCCGTGGGATCCGGGAACAGTAGAGAATTTTCTCTATAAATAGTGAGCCATTTCTTTCCTTTTAGCTCATCACTTTACACACATACTTCCCCCAAGTATTCTAACCCTCTAACCTCATATCCAAGTGATCTATGTAGTTTATCTTTTGTTTTTGTGTGATCTTCTAGGTTCCTCTTAAAGGAGAGATCATCACTTCTTGAAGAAGTGCAAGCTCAAGTCCATGAGTTGCCATGCTTCATCATCTTCAAGACAACTAAAGTGCTATTGTTGATAGTTCTTCCTTTCTCCATAGATGTTGGGTTAAAGGCATTAGTGAAGGATGCCGAAAGTGTCAAGACGAAAGCATTAGTGAAAGGTGCTTATCGTTCGTGTCAAGAGCATTAGTGAAGAATGCTATAGGTGTCAAGACGAAGGCATTAGTGAAGGGTGCCAAGCGTTGTGTCAAAGGCATTAGTGAAGGATGCCGAAGAATCAAATCAAGTAGCATTTGGGAAGAATGCCTAGTTTGTATAATCGATGAGGTGCATCATTATACATATAAGTATTTGTTTATTTACAAGGATGGTGATATCCTTGATGGTGTTGTAACAAGGAGTAGATCTCCTTGAGATTAGGTGTTGTGTCGTGAAGGGTAGTAGTTCCTCCATAGTAATGGAACTAGGTGCTTAGCCTAGTACCTAATAAAGGGTAGGCGACGTTGTGATAGGATTAGTTCTTCTAAGGTGTGAAAGAACTCGGTGGTTAGCCTAGCACCGTATAAAGGGTAGGCGACGTTGTGTTAGGTGTGGTTCGCCTTGGTGTGAAAGAACTCGGCATTTAGCTTTGTACCGGAAAAAGGTTAAGCGACGTTGTGAAGGCTTCTCCGCCATAAGGAGTTGGTGTAGTGTTTACGAACTCTCGAGTAGGTGACTCGGGGAGTGGAGTAGGGCAAGGAAGGTGTCCTTGTAGCCGAACCACTATAAATACTTGTGTCGTGGTGATGTGCTTCTTACTCCTTATCTTTCATTACATGTTTATATATCTATCTATCAACGTCCAACATAAACAACCAAATAGATTGACATAAGTCGATCTAAATATTTAAAAGGAAGTTTTAAATTGGTAAAACTATTCAACCCCCCCTTCTAGTTTTCCACAATTGGCATCAGAGCCAGGTTACCAAGTTTCTTAGAGTATGTTGTAATTTAAAAACTTGATACGATCCATGTATGTTTGAAAACTACAAAGAAGGATTACTTTGTCATATCTTAAAAACCATTATATTGTTTATTGTTGGACAATGATAGAATGCTCTAATATTTTTTTTTCCTTAAGCATTATCCATACTTGGATTTGGAGTTACCAAGAAGAGCATAAAGAATTTATCTAAATATTTCTTTTTGCAAAAGAATGTTTAGTATTCTTACAACACCAAGTACTGGAGATTCCAAAAGATCATGAAGTATTTTTTGGTATTATGCCAAACCAAGAAGCATAGAGGTATGTTTAACTTTTCATTAGATAGGTTACATGAGGTCAATTTATTTTCATAAGTTTTCTTTGTTTATTAATCACTAACATCATTAGAAGTCTCTTTCGTCACTTCTCCGTCTTTTTCATCATCGGAATAGTATTCCTTTTGATTCACAAACTAACGCCGTCATCACATATGAACCCTCGATATGTGATTCATCAAAAGCCGTCATCCAAAACAATCTTCATCTAATACCTCCGAACTATTTTTAGCAAGCTAATTTATAAGCCTACTACAAAATAATGCCAAACAACTCCTTTTCTATCCACAGTAGCGGATCCTCTAGTTGTACTAGCGGATCCCAAACATAAAGGATCCGGGGAACCGTGGAGCAGAACTCAGCTATACACTTTCAAAAATTCACCACCGATTGTTTTTCCTCTATTCACACAACACAAAAACGACCAAGCTACAGAACTCATCCTCATTCGCTTCCATACTTTCAAGTATTCCCTCCTAGAATACCATTGTAAGTAATTACATTAACTTGTTCTAACTTTCATCATCCTCATCCTAGGGTTTATGGTTTCTTAATATCTAATCAATTAACTAAATTAGGGTTTTTCAAATTAATCATGAAAAGGGGATTTTAACAAAATCACTGTGTGTTCACAACATTGTTAATACAAATCAAAACCATAAACCCATTCCAACTAATTTTTCTTAATTGAAAATTTGTATTTTTAGGACCAACCATGCCCAAAGCCACTCAACAAGATCATCATGACACCGTCCATTACCTTACTCACTATTATTGTAAAAAGAGATTGACCAAAACTGACCGTAAAATATTCAAAAGCCTTGTAAAATGACTTATCCACGAAGGTCGTGTAGTCAAGGAATGTTTCCTTGAAGATACCGACATTCGTCAAGTTTTCTCGACGATCAACTTTGATTGTCTCCTTGACATAGATGAGCAAATTTGTCCGGTCTTCATTTTTGAATTTTACAAAAGCTTTAGGATCATTAGAAACACCGACAATAGCATCTCAATCGCCTTCATCATCAACAAACAAAACTTTATTTTTCCCCTCAACACCTTTGCTCAAATTCTTCGCATTCCTTGTGAAGGAATTTGTATGTACTCTCAAGATTGGGCAATTAACGCTCAAAATCTTGCACTTGATCCTAAGCCTCTCTATAACACTCCTCTCGACGATCCCAAAACCATTAGAGATACTATCTTCAAAGTTAGGACCGACCAATCTCGTTACGACCGTAACAAAAAGCTTATTCACCGTAATCCCTTTCAAATGGAACTTTTCGAAATACATCCCATGTTTAGAAAATGGGAAGAAATCCTTAGGGAAAATGTCATTAGCCTAGTTGGAAACAAAGATCATCCAAACGCATGTCTTGTGCAAATGATCTATTGTCTTACCCACCAAAGGCCATTTAATCTTGCCTATTACATGGTAAGGAGAATGGCTGGGGTATTCAAAGCTTCCAACATGGTACTTCCATATGGTATGCTCCTAACACGACTTTGTAAGTATGTTGGTACATTGCAACCATCTCCTATTAACGATGATCATTACCTTTCCGATCACGTCATGGTACCTCTTACCAAACAACGCTCTAAACGGTTCATGGTTAATGGAGAGAAACCTGAAGCTCTCTCGGACTCCTCGGCTGGAGAAGAAGAAGATGAAGATGAGGAAGACATCGACCCCGTAGCCAACATCAAATTGGAAATCCTTGAATACCACAAACAACTTCCAACCATTCCAAACGAGACCGGAATTTAAGCAATTGAGGGCATGATTCAAAACCTCGCTTACAACCTCACTAAGCCGTCAAAAAGGAAAAGAAAGGATTGACGAAAGAGACAATAGGATTGTGCTTATTTTTGTTTATTTTATGTTTGGATGATTACGTGTTAGTTCTTTTGGTTTATGGAAATTTGGATATTGTTACTTTATCATACTTTTATAAGTGGTGTTTTGTGATAACATGCTTGTTCCTATTGCTTTACTTATAGATTTATTAGTGTGCAAAATCTGCACATGATTTCTATGTAGATTCTGATCGCAGATGCCGGATCCCAAGGATTAGCCTAGCCGGATCCCTTTCTTGAGGGAACCGTGGGATCCGTGACATCAGATCAATAATTCAGCATTTCTTGCATCAAGTTAACTTCCTAGATAACATCTCATTAGCTAAGCATATGTTTTTAGAATCCAACTAGAACCACTTCAAGGATGAGAAAGGCTTAGACTTACTAAAGTCTTACTTAAAATCTTAGTCAAAATGCCTCTTGATTTATCAACGCATCAAAACTCATCATATTTCCGCTTCAACTACTCACAAACTATTTCTCATCTCTCAAAACACTTAAAGAGGACAAATTAAACATTTTTAGGAAATTGCTTCTAGTCATTTCTATCTCAAAGTAAGATAAAGATTAGTTTTCAATTCTTGTGATTTTAAGAATTTTTCCTAATATCACCTCAAGCTTAAATCGATCACTAGGATCATTTATTATGACTTGACACCTATATAACTCTTAGTGTTATCCTTGGACATCCATTGGTAGTCATCTTGTCCCATCCTCCTTCCATAAGAAGCAATCATTTGCTATAACACTTATTACCTTTGATCATTCAAGTACCCTTTCATCTTAAACACTTAGGAGAACTGAAACATTCAAAATGAGATAGGTTTTAGCTCCTAGAAACCTCATTTCAAACTGTCATAATCACGAGAGCCGGATCCCTAGGATTAGCCTAGCGGATCCTCCAAGGAGGGAACCGTGGGATCCGGGTGACAGTTTATCTCAAACATTGCCAAAACAATCATTTCAACTCATCTTCCTAACTCAAACACTCCATCTCATCTTAAATGAGTTCCTAGATCAGTGAAACTCTGAATCTCAATCTTGTGCATGTTAATCATCACATTTCCAAGAACATTAGTGGATTAAGTCTTAAATGCAATTGCCAAGTTCTTCCCTTTATAAGCCACATTGCTAAGAACACTTTAGTCATCAAACACAAACATAATTATCAGCAATTGCAACCATCTTCCTTAGTCATCTCATCATGAGAAAAGCTCCTAGTGCTAACTCATCCACTCAAGAACCACCCAAGAAACTTGCTAGAATCATACACGAAGTTTCCTCAACCGAATCATCTCCGGTTAAGTCCACCAATGCTAGGATTTCCCCTACACCAAGGAAACCTATCAAACTAATCCCCAAGAAGAGTGTTCCTACTAGGATTTCATCACCAAACTCTACTATCCCAAACATACTCTCCACAACTCAACAAACACCATTAGTGCCTAGAACCACCTCACAATCATCTCCACATTCTCACAATATAGAAGATTTACCTTCTTGGCCATCTCACCTTTCACCATTACCAACAAATTCACTTGAAAAGATTGAGCAACAAAATCAAAGTGTTGAATCAACACTTGCTCCAAAAGCAAACTCTATCATTCCCCCCAATAGTCCATTTTGGATTATGAGAAGACATCAAAGGCAACCACCCGACCATATGGAAGTTGATGCTTCTTTACCTTCACCCTCAAACATTGTAGAGCCATCACTTAATAAGCCTCCACCAATTCCTCCTTCATTTGAAGATACTCAACCCACTTTACTTGAACTTCCACTACAAGAAATTCAAAACCATGACAAGGATTGCTATCATTGTAAACATGTTGAAAGGTTGATACATGAACTACGTGAAGAGCAACGTTTCATGTTTTATCACCTCCTCGAACGTTTCGAAGAGGTTAACAAGCCTAAACTACAATGAGCATCATAGTCAAAAGCTCAAACTTAGAACGTTTAGGAAACCTTTCTCATCCTTGATCATCATTAAGTTTTAGTTGAACCTTGAATTTGGGTAACTCATTAGTATTAGTAGTACTTGTATGGCTAGTTCATTCTCTTAGTCTTAGAGATTTGTTTGGTTATCTCTTGTTTTATTGAATGAACATTTATATGTTTTGATTATTCTGTGCGTTGTGCTCTTTATTGCACACATATATTGTCTCCACACTAGCATTATTTGACACTTCTTCACTGCTGAAGAAACTGTCATCAGATGGCCGGATCCCTACAAAATGCCTAGACGGATCCCTCCAAGAAGGGAACCGTGGGATCCGTGGCACAGAAGTACAATTTACTACTAACATGAGTCTTATTTGCAGGAAATTATGCACTATACTCTTGTTTTCTAACCTTTGTTTTGTAGTTATTCAAAATACACATGAAGATGTTGACACCATAAAGCTAGGGGGAGCTTTGTGTCAAACGACATTGCAAAATCATTTGCAACTTAATCCAATTTTGGATTACACTTCATGATACCCCATTGCAACTTTGCAATATTCGAGGGGGAGCACGTTTTCGTCACTTAGACGAACCATTTGCAAACTTAATTGCAAAACCAATTAGTTTATTTTACGCTATGTCCTTGGCGCCCTTTCAAAGGGATGGACTCGTCAAGGGGGAGTTAAGACGAGTACCATTCCCGTCACTTGCTCTCTTTACATCTTTACATAATTTTTCTTATAAAAATTGTGTTAGTTTCTTTTAACACTTTTGTTTCGACAAAAGGGGAGAAAAAGTAAAACTACAAATTCAAACTTTTACAATTTTAGCTTTTCCTTAAAATAATTTTATGTTTTGTCATCAACAAAAGGGAGATTGTTAATACAAATAAGCCGTAAAAGCGTTTATTTATATTTTACGATCTTCTAATGTTTTGTCGATAACAAACGTAAAATCATTTTAACGAAACAAATAAAGTACGTAAATAGTTTGAGTTAATAGTTTTCTAACACACTTACGCTTTCACATAAAACACTAAAACAAGTATAAGTGATTTTATGATTTAGATATATATGTACAACAACTAGTGTTTACATATTGGGTTAACATATACTTAAACTAAGTATACTAAAATGGGTAAAACATGTATATACTAAAATGGGTAAAACATGTAAATACTAAAATGGGTAAAAACTAGCAAATGGTATTGACCCATAACCCATGGTTTTATATATACCACTTAACCAAGTTCATTGTATCTAGAAATAAAACCATGGATCAAACCATAACCCATGACCCATGACCCATAACCAAAAATACCCATGGGCAAGAGGCGTTCCACGGATCCCTAGCTTTGTGCTAGCGGATCCCTTGTGGAAGGATCCGTGGGATCCGGGGAACGAGAGAATTTTCTCTATAAATAGTGAGCCATTTCTTTCCTTTTAGCTCATCACTTTACACATACTTCCCCAAGTATTCTAACCTCTAACCTCGGATCCAAGTGATCTATGTAGTTTGTCTTTTGTTTTGTGTGATCTTCTAGGTTCCTCTTAAAGGAGAGATCACCACTTCTTGAAGACGTGCAAGCTCAAGACCATAAGTTGCCATGCTTCGTCATCTTCAAGACAACTAAGGTTCTCTTGTTGATAGTTCTTCCTCTCTCCATAGATGTTGGGTTGAAGGCATTAGTGAAGGATGCCGAAAGTGTCAAGACAAAGCATTAGTGAAAGGTGCTTATCGTTCGTGTCAAGAGCATTAGTGAAGAATGCTATAGGTGTCAAGACGAAGGCATTAGTGAAGGGTGCCAAGCGTTGTGTCAAAGGCATTAGTGAAGGATGCCAAGAATCAAATCAAGTAGCATTTGGGAAGAATGCCTAGGTCGTATAATCGATGAGGTGCATCGTTATACATATAAGTATTTGTTTATTTACAAGGATGGTGATATCCTTGATGGTGTTGTAACAAGGAGTAGATCTCCTTGAGATTAGGTGTTGTGTCGTGAAGGGTAGTAGTTCCTCCATAGTAATGGAACTAGGTGCTTAGCCTAGTACCTAATAAAGGGTAGGCGACGTTGTGATAGGATTAGTTCTCCTAAGGTGTGAAAGAACTCGGTGGTTAGCCTAGCACCGTATAAAGGGTAGGCGACGTTGTGTTAGGTGTGGTTCGCCTTGGTGTGAAAGAACTCGGTATTTAGCTTTGTACCGAAAAAGGTTAAGCGGCGTTGTGAAGGCTTCTCCGCCATAAGGAGTTGGTGTAGTGCTTACGAACTCTCGAGTAGGTGACTCGGGGAGTGGAGTAGGGCAAGGAAGGTGTCCTTGTAGCGAACCACTATAAATACTTGTGTCGTGGTGATGTGCTTCTTACTCCTTATCTTTCATTACATGTTTACATATCTATCTATCAACGTCCAACATAAACAACCAAATAGATTGACATAAGTCGATCTAAATATTTAAAAGGAAGTTTTAAATTGGTAAAACTATTCAACCCCCCCTTCTAGTTTTCCACATGCTGGATTCAGCAAAGGAGTAGTTGATCCGACATTGTTCACCAGAAAGTCAGGCAAACACTTAATTCACGTTCAAACCTATGTTGATGATATTATTTTTGCCTCGACTGACCCCAATGAATGTGACCGTTTTATAAGGAGATGGGCTCCAAATTTCAAATGTCAATGATGGGACAAATGTCATTTTTCTTGGGATTACAAAATTCACAAAGTCTCGGAGGCATTTTCATCAATCAATCTAAATATGCTAATGAGATTTTAAAGAAATTTGGATTTGATTCTTGTGACCTGTTGACACTCCCATGGTGGGCGTACTAAAGCGGATGAGGACCTCTCGGGGATCATGGTTGACCGGACTAAATATCGTAGTATGATTGGGTTCTGATGTACCTTCTCGCCATGAGACCGGACATTATGTTCATTGTATGCATGTGTGCTAGATACCGTGCTAAGCCTACCAAAAGCACCTTGAAGCGGTTAAACGGGTCTTTTGGTATCTCCAGGAACCATCAACATGGGACTTTGGTACTCGAAGGACATCGGCATGTCACTAACGACCTATGCGGATCTTGACCATGCAGGATGTCAAGATACACGTCGAAGCACGTCGGGAGGTGCTCGATTTTGGGTGATATGCTTGTGAGTGGTCTTCAAAGAAATAAATGAGTACTTCTATATCCTCTGAGAGGCGAATACATAGCCATGTCATCTTGTTGTGCTCAAATCCTATGGATGAGATCCCATTATCGACTATGGCTTTGAATTCAACAAAATCCCTCGTATTGTGATAACAAAAGTGCCATTGCTCTCTCATGCAACAACGTTCAACATTCAAGAGCAAAGCATATCGACATTCGACATCATTTCATCAGGGAGCAAGTGGAGAACGGTGTGGTGGAACTTTATTTTGTAAGGACTGAATGCCAGTTAGCAGACATCTTCACCAAAGCTCTTCCTAGAGAACGTTTTGAGTTTATCCTTCCACGACTTGGTCTAAAGAGTCTACAACCGGAAACACTCAAACGTCTTTAAGAGGAAGACGAGGACTAAAAGTTTTTCTTCATCCATCTCTTGTAAATATTTATTCAAAAATCTAAATACAAAATTATAAAACCCACAAAAGAAAATAGAAAAATATAAAATTTCAAAAAATCCATAAAAATCAGAAAATCTTTGAAAAAGCTAAAAATATTTTTCCCATCTTATCTTTTATTCAATTTCATCTACGGTCTTTGTGTTGTTATTCAAAGAGTGACACGGTCTTTAGATGAAGTTCGAATGTACATAAAAAAAAATCAAAAAAATTGAGAGAAAGAAAAACAAAAGGTTTATAGTCATTTCATCTATACCCGTTTTTAAAAGAAAGAACGAGCCATGCTTTATCTTATTTTTCAAATCTCATGCTCGATTCTAAAACAAATGTTTGTCACCAAAAGACAAATGTTTCCTTCACAAATATTTTCCTTCTATAAATTCTTATATTTTTATCTAATGAAAACTAAATAGCTTTGAAAAATAACTCGGACTCAATTTTCAAAATCATCCGGATTAGACATTTGTCAAAATCTCTATCTCTCAATCAACAACTTATGTCATTGATTGAGGGGAGAATGATTTCATCTAAATCAAAAGTTATTTGTCATACAATTGGTTCACCAAGGCTAATGTCATGTTTTCAAAAGATACTCAAGCATGTTTAATCGTTGGAGTTTAAAGTCTCATATTTGATCCTTATCGGTTAAATGTTTTCATAAGCAAGTCACAATTCTCCTCAAAAGCTTTCAAAATACAATTTAAATCTATAAGAGATCACAAATCTCAATGACTTGAAAATTGTGATCGGGGAGAATTTGTGATTTAAATTGGATTTAAACCGATAATTCGACAAATGGTTTGTAAGTGATTAGCAAGCTCTCCTTCCTACATGTGCCAAACGATTTCAAATTTTCCATGCACATGTTAAGGGGAGCATCTATATCAAACCAAAAGGATTGAAACGTGATTGATTTGTCTCTAAGTGCGAGTTTTTCCTAATATGTGCAAAACACTTTCGAATCTCAATGCACATATTGAGGGGAGCAACTTTTGAAAACCACATCCTTTCCCAAAAATGTCTTTAACAGTATTTGAAACACTAATTTTGATCGGAAGGTGATGTAAATATTTTTAGAAAATGTTAATCAAAGAAGTGAATTCTTCCTCTTGCCTCCATGTGTCAAAACGATTTCAAATATATGATGCACATGTTGAGGGGAGCTCTTTTCTAAAATATCAAAAACAATTCATGTACAAAATGCTTTGATAATATATCACAAGTACGGATTGATTTTCAAATGGTTTTCAATTGGTTCCAATGGCGGAAAAACAATACCAAAAGACCAACCAAATTTACTTTATGTATGGAGATATAAGGATGGTTAGGTTAGGTATTCGTTCTCACGATCCCGCCAGAGCCGGAGGGATCTACCGAGGACAATCCACTAGATAGTGTAGAGTCCTTAGGTATGATGAAAAAGGAGAAAAGTGAGGTATGGGAAGAGTGCCGATGAGAAAGAGCTAGAACCGGAATAAACCCAACAAGGTTCTAGTTATGAAGTCTCGTAAGCTTGAAGGGTTGAAGAATGAAAAAGAATTGAATGTGAAAAGGGTGAAAAGAAATAGCCCTCCAATTATTCAACCTTAGGGCGTAAACCGGGTTCAATACATATGCTACTTGGTTGTTACTAAGGAAACACCGGTATTGAAGACAAGACGTCATGAACCCGGTGGCGCACTACACTACAACTTCCCAAGCTACTCAAGTTCCTCTTAAAAGGACTTGTTTCATTCTCACGGGAACCTACATTATCTATCGACTTTCTCTTAGAGATGGTTGATATTGAAGAAGGAGACCCTCTCCTAGTCTCCGACATAGGAACCAAATGTGCACTATTGAGTCTAGAGCCACGAGATCATCAATAAATCTCATTAGGACACATCAATGAAGACTCTTTGTTTCACACAATGTGGAAAGAGAGAATATATTTTAAGAGTCCTAGGCATTATCCTTGTGGTATTGCCAGAACATCTGAGTGATATGCAAACATATTCACAATGACGATGGAAAGCCTTCTAGAGCCAACATCAAACAAGCTCTTGGTAGGTGGCATGTGAGATCTATCCAATAGATCAAATATGTGACAACTGGATTGAAACAATGGGGTGATTCATTATTGAATCAACCTTGGTCCAGGAAATGGATTGACGGATACCTTTGAAAAACCGGTCGTTGTGCTTAAAATTCTTTTCTAGCACATCGACTACGTACTAATATTTCAAAATAAAAGGTTTTTATGATTGATAACTGATTTTCTTTAAAACTTTCATTGTATTGCAAAAACACTTTATATTGAGCAGTACACGAATGTTTTCAAATCTCTTTTCATCAATCGGTGAATCTCAAATTCATCGGTTCACTCACTCCGTGTTGTCTTCTTTGAGGCGTTCGGTTTGAGAACAACTAGAGCAATTGCGAAACCCTATCAAAGAGATTCTTGATTCATACCTAATCACGAGCAAGACTTGTCTTGATCAACGGGGAACCGTGGGCGTGTACCTCAATTCAACAAAGTGATCAAAGACACTTTCGTGCGCTTTATTGCTAACTATTGTATGCGGTACACCCAATGTTTGCGGTGATCGTAATGGAGAGGTCAATCCATAGCCGCATGCTCACACAACACATTCATATCTAAAGAAATCATGATAAGTGCATCAACGACTCGATATTGTCACTCCATGCTTCGCTACTGTTGCGCAAATATCATGAATCAACTAAAGCTTCTGCTACTCTAATGAGAAGAAATCATGATCTAGAATGTGAGCATGTCGGTCCAACGTCACAACTTCACATAATGTCAACACTACAAAGGAAAAGTCAGAGATTTATGGTAGTTGATGATCTCAAAGTTGGCTCAAAACTCATTATCACGTGGATCAGTTAAAGACCTCAACTTGGATTAACCAAACATTCAAAACATGAAGAATCAAAGACTACGGGCTTCAGAGCAAAGAACATTAACAAGAATCCAAGAACAATCTTAATTTAATATTTGTTTGTATTCAATGTAATTTGAGGTGACCTCCCTTAGGGGGAGATTGTTAGGATTTAGAAAATCCAGTTGTTAAAGTGTCGGTCACCTCAAGTATATGTAATCATTAGAAAGCTTGTAGTCATAGTTATTTAATGGTAGTTAGTATTTAGTTAAGTAACATAGTGGAGGACGGACGGGTCTTTACCCACTGTATGCCCGATCCACACCCGTAGGTGGCGTTTTGTGTAAGGTACTATAAATACCCTCTACCTCCCAAGGTAGAGGTTGGAGCTCATAATAAAACTTTTCTTTCTCTCTAAGTTCCTTAAACCTCTAAACTTTCTCTCTAAAACCTTAAGTGTACGCCCATATTAGTCATGGTTTGATGTGTTTGTGAAATCCAATATGCTACACTCATATATTCTTACATTCTTCTAACCTAAGATCACTTGATCTAGAGAGTAGTTCTTCTTTCTTTTGTTGTGATTCTCATATAGGTCCTTCTCTAAGGCGAGATCACGAGCATTCTACAAGTCATCCAAGCAAGGGTCCTTGATTGATTTGTTCCTCCACAAGATTTCTGTAGCGAAGATCTTGTATTTCATATTTCACATATTTGTTGTGTTATAGTAGTGTTGGTTGGTCCTCCGTATTAAGGACTCGGTATTTAGCTTTGTACCAGAAAAAGTGTAAGCGACGTTGTGAAGGCTTCTCCGCCGAGTTGAAGGAGTTTGTTGACATAGTGCTTGAACTCTCGAGTAGGTGACTCAGGGAGTGGAGTAGGGCAAGGAAGGTGTCCTTGTAGCGGAACCACTATAAACCGGTTGTGTCATTTTTATCCTTTACTTTACTTGTTTTCTTTACTTGCATTACTTATTGATCTATACTTTCTCTCTATCCACACGATTTCACATTACATCGAATCTAAAGTTTTTGAAACTAACTTAAAATCGGCAAAACTATTCAACCCCCTTCTAGTTTTCGACAGTCTTTGTAATATTATTCAAATCTACAAATTATTATATATCATAAACACAAAATTATATGAATGTTTCATGGAACTATTATCCTAAATTATGAATACAAAATGTTTTAGAGGATTAACATGTTGTTTTTTTAAATTCTATGAAACTTAATCCATAATTTGTGGTTTTTTAGTTTACTTTCGAGAAAAGTAAGATTGGGTCGTATAAGATCTTAGGATCCTATGGTTAAGATCGGGATCAGATTTGTTTTTACTTTGTAGTATTGTAAAATTGTAAGATCCTATGATCGGGATCATGATCTTAACAACTATGCAAAAATACAAGAAAAAATTTAAAAAATAAAATTAAATAAATAAATAAAATCAAACCTTATTGTGTAAAAGCGAGAGGAAACACACAATAAACAACAATACAAATCTGAAGTTATGAGAAAAATAAGACCAAAAGTCTTTTATATCTCTAAATCTTCATCTACACTTTGCACCCTCTACCCTTAGACACATATACATCTTCAAACCTTGATCTTTATCAAAACTTGCAAACACAAAGCTCGCATACCCATATGGGCGTGTTTTTAGACGACCAACATATGTACTTTAATTTTATTATCAAAAAGTATGCGTTTGGTTCTTGTTTGTGTTCATCGAATATCAAAGAGAGGGTAAGGAATGGTTTCAAAACATTAAGGTAAAACAATTGAATGAAAACCTTAATTCCTAGTTAGGGGTATTTATAATACTCTTAACGATATCTTTTATATTCATATAAAGATATACTTTAATAATTGAAAATAGATAATTAACTTATTAAAAGGATATAATATTATCTAGTAAGATACTTATCTTTTATTCTAAGTAACTAACTAAACTCAAAATATCACCCACACCCACATGGGGCGTGCATTTGGACGGCAAGCAGATGGGTTTTCCACCCCGTTTGTCTAGTTTAGGCCCATTGCTTGTTTATTCAGTCCCAATGATTAAACCCGTTTCTGCCTTATTAGATCATTTATTCATTTACAACAAATACATAAAACTAAAGTCTCGTGCTATTTTGTGTGACCTCAAAGTATCATATATTGTCGGCAGTATTTAATTATGTTACATCATGCATATAATCCTACACTATATATATCAATTCATCACATATATATGCTTAACGTTCGAATATCCGAATACCAATAATCAAATGTTTTAGACTTTATGACTTTCATAATTATCAATATAAACCATTTGTACTTGATGTGTCTTTGTCTTTAATTTGATCATATGTTACTCTAAATAACATTCAAATTGTCGCTTAACTAAATCTTTAATTGTAAATTTTTGGAAAACCTTACAATCTACACGAACGCGAATTCTAATTAACATTTAATTAAAACTCTAATCATCCTTTCCTTATTAACTTTCTCAAGATTATATCGAAACTTCAGTTAGCCATAATACAATCTATCATTTTATTACCATAAATTCAAATATCAAACATCCATTGAATTTTAGTAATAATTTTCATTTAAATTGATTAGCTATCTATTATTTGAATTTTGATCCTACAAATCATAAAAGAATAGATTTCAAGTTTTATATTGTTAGAATGAGTTTGGGTTGATAAGATTGGAGATTAGTGTGTGTGAAATGGGTGTGTCGATTGAGTGATAATTTGAGAATTTTGATCTTGTATTGATATGACAAGAAAAAGTTACAAATGAAAAATTATAACTCCTCCTTTATTTATACTTGTATAGATGACTAAGTTTGTTTACTTTACAATAATAGTCTACACTTTCTAATACAAGTTGATCATTTTTAAATCTAACAACACCCCTAAAGGATCTACTTGTGAACTATCTGACAATCTTGAAACTTGTAAACTTGAAGAAGAATATTTTGTAGAATTATTTATCTTCTTTTTGAAACTTTTCCTTACTTGGATTGTTGTTGAAGAATTATCTTCTTTGACATTTCTTGGATTGTTTGCTTAAGTATTTTAGAAGATTTAATCTTTCGAAGATAACTTTGAATCCTTCATAACATAGCATTTGCTCCTCTCAAATTGTTAACCATATCTTGCATTCTTTCCTAAACATTTCTCATAGCGTTGAATAATCTATTGAATTTATTAATACACTTTTGTATATGATCTCACTGAAACTAACAATCTCTTTTTCAACTTGATAGTTTGTGTGATGTTGATCTTTGAAGTCTTTGTCTTTTCACTAATCAAACTTTTGAACTTGATTTGTCTCGTCAGAAACATTGTAGTCTTTGATTATTGGTTGATGACAATGATGTTGATATCTTTGTTGAGGTTGTTGATGTTGAAGTGGTGATCTTTGTTGAACTTTACTCGGAAAATATCACTTTACAACTTGTTGTTATAGCTTCAATGCAATCAAATTTGAACATCTCATCGCCTTTCTTTAACATTCTTTTACAAATCATTATTGATATTATCTTCTTTATTATCATCTTCAAACAATTTTGATTTTCATATTCCTTGAAATTCAAACAATCTTGATCTTTCTTTAAAGTGAACATTTGTTTGAAGTGACATTTGCTTGAACTAACAAATTATTGATCTCAAATTTTTCCATAATAACAAATTTCTTTACATGATTGTCGACCGATATAAGTTCTCCTTCTCATGATGATTATGATTCATCATGAGCATCATGAATAAGAAACTTCAAGTTGATAATAATTAAAGTGTTAATCATTTAAAGTCGATGAAGTAGTCATTGAGTATCAAAATTTATCTTGAAAAACTAACCAATCTCCCTTTAGAATCAAACATACTCCCCAAAATAACCAATAATCTCCCTAACCAACAAACTGATCTCTCATTCTCATGAAGGTTGAAGGTTTACTTTTAATGATGTAAGACTTGTTGAAGGTGTAGTGCTTATTAAGGTAGAGATGTTGTTGTGTTGTTATAGAAGATGAATATAGCAATATCGATTAGTGAACAATCTTCCACCTTTAATTTGACGATGTAATCGATGTATCATAAGGTGATGCTAAGGAACCACCATTGGGTTGTTAAGTATGAAAATAAAATCAAAATCTCATGATAATGATGCGGAATATGATCGTGGAGTAAGCATCAATCGTGTGAAATTCAGAGTAAGCATCAATGGTATGTAAATCGGTTTAAAGAGATAGGATGAGAATGTTTTTATTGTTTGGTTTCCCATGTAGAACGGTAAGGACCCGAGGAGATAAATGAGGATCAAGAAGCTCTGATAACACTTAAACAAAGACCATGCTTTACTGTTGGGTAACACCCCCAAATCTCGGTACAGCGGAAGACTTAAACAAGTTTTCGGGGTGTTACTGGATTGGTACATTACACAAGTATAGGAAACAAGATAATCATATTATAGTTCAAAAACCAATCCCATAAATAATTATCCAAATACAATCAGCCCAAAATACTCAAATGTGAGGCCCAACATAATTTATGAATAGGTCCGCATAATATTATCAGAGTTTAAATATGATCCTTCAACCATGCCTCATTGCCAAGCCTCCACAAACGAGCATTCCAAACATCAACTTAGATACAGAGAAAAACATGCTAAAGGCCATTAACGTGGTGAGTTCATAGGTTTAAGTACAAATTCAACAATGGACCTATAAGAGTTTATTTGCTATGCGAGACTAATATAGATACACAATAACACACCAATCACATATCATCCACAAACCAAATCACAACGGGGCCCCCAAGCGACTCTAGCCAGCACGGTCGTAGCAAGGCCTAGAACACAAGCTACCTTGGTCTAGGTCGGAGTAGATATCTATTCTTAGCTAGGCATCGCGTTATAGCATTGAAATGCTACCCTAGTCTAAGTCAACATCTACCACATATCTATCAAAGCTAGTCAGCGCATGAGCAAATCAAAAGAGTTTAAGAAGGTCAAAAAGAGTAGCATGATTTCTCACCCCAATTTAGTTAAGAACATATATAAAGTGGGGCTATAAAACTCACTTCAAGCAAGAAAAGCACAAAAAAACACTAGCAATGAAGATAACAGCTAACACAGCTCAGCAACTAGTGACTCGGCACAACCTATTAATATAAACCAATTCTCAATATATAATACCAAATTCAATGTTATCTAACCCAATGTATTCCTTTTCTTATCTCCAAAAATATCTTGTTTCACCATTTAATTCTAGCGTTTGGTATCGTCATGTGTGTAGTATCGACTCAACAAGCCACCATGAATGCACTCAAATGACCACAATGCGACTCATAATGACATAATGAGACGTCTAAGCGATAAGCTTTATAGTCCAATAAGTTTTGGAATAAATAGTTAGACCTTATCGAATTCGTCAACTCGATAAACTCAATCACTTATTCGTATCACTTACTATCCCAAAACCACCACATCCTAATGAGTCATAAGGATAATTCACCCATTAATAACGTTATCCCACGTGCTAACAGAGCTCTTATTAGATTCGTCAACCTAATAAGTCCGCCATCCACGTGGATTGACGCTATTAATGTTAGGTCATCCGTAACCCATGCACAAGACGTAAATAGTATTAAATGCTCAGAATGGTATTAAATGCTCATAAATGGCACATTTTGATAGACGTGCACTCGAAACATTAAATACTCATTAATTAGAAAATATATCCATTTTTAGATGTTAGTTCCCATTTAAAATAGCGAATAACAAGGCGAGTCTTGTTAGCAAATGTTTAGTATGAAAACCATTTATTATTTATGTTTCTTATTTTTATTAACATGTTTATATATATATATATATTACATCAATTTCAATGTAAGTTTCAAGTCGTTATCCGTTTCGAGTCCACAAGCTCGAGTCATGACTTCTCTGCTTTTATCGTCCTATAGTCCAATATATACTAAATTCCATGTTATGGTGTTGTCGGGGTCAACTAAGACTAAAAGTCAAAGTAACACCGACGTTGCATAAAGTTGACAAATATAATATTAAGTCCAAAGTAAATAATCAAAATATCTCAAATCAACCCTAATGGTCTTGGCACGGTCCCGATTAAGACCACGTGAACCAAACAAGCTCTAGAAGCTTTTCGCCCACGCGTCTCATCCAAACTTCAACCACAACTACCAATATGTTACCACAACGTCCCGACCTGCACCCTTGGTCCTTAGGGGTCTCGTGACGCCACACCAATCCCATGAACGTGGCCCTAGTGGCTCGTTCAACCTATCCATCTCCATCCACAAGCTCCTAAATGGCTTTTCCAATACCCAAACACACCAAACAACATCCAAACACCATCAATCATTAAACCAATCAACTAGTCATGACCAAGAACATGTAACAATGATAAAAATGCAAAAACACAAGAAATGACACAACACACGATACCAACACACTATTTAACATGTTTAATTAGTTTTAAACTCGTTTTAGACCCGTGTTCATCAAAACCCAACAAAAGTCGCCACACATACGTGACATAAAGGTCACGTACGTGGCTTTACAAGACTCAAACGAGTCGTTAACAAGCTCCTTTTACCTTTTCCAAACTCGATTTATAAAAATATCAAGAAACCCTAGAAGTTCAAACTAATTTTAAGGGATTTGGAGGTGTTAACGAGGGAGTTAGGGCGCGTGATATATGGATGGAAAGAGGCGAAGAAGAAGATATACAAGATGGCGGTGGAGGTGTAATCTCACTCGTCGGAAAATGGTGGAAAGTGGCGGAAAGGGGGCGACCGTTTATAATGGTGGCTAGGGTTAGGGTTTTGTGGAGGAGGAGAGAGAGAGAGAAAGTGAGGAGTATGTATTTTTAGAGAGAGGAAGTAAAGGGGTTATGAGGAGGGTGAGGGTATATATACTTGGGAGAGGACCTAAAATAATAAAAAGGGAGGAGGAGGGGCTGGCCATGGTGAAATGAGGGGGGCCAAACCCGTAATTTTTGTTAAACTATCCCGTTTACCCTTTCCCGAGCTCATATTTTACCCTACGAATGTCCCATGAATTTCCTTTGACTTCATATTGTTTTTATTTACGTTTTCCTCGAATTTTGATTATTTATGTGCCACGTTTAGTTACAGTTTAAAATTTACGTTATCTCTCGTTATAGGATTTTATTGTGCCGAATCACATAGTGCTTAACTTAAAGGGCTATAACTCATACGACGACTCATACAATAATAAAATAAATCATAAAACCAATAACGATATCAAAATAAGTCATGGTTAACCGAATAGCTCCTAAAGGCAACTACTCGGTTTAACTTAGCGTAATGCGGTTACCTAAAATGGGCTCCCTAATTGCCGGTTGTCACGGCCTCCTAGTTACGTAAGAAACCCGCCTCGGGTTTCACTCGATTTGCTTGATTTTACGAAGAGTTTAGGTACTTCCTCTGAATCGTCCTCACGTTCCCAAGTGAACTCCGGTCCATGACGAGAGTTCCAACGAACTTTGAAAATCGGAATACGGCTATGCTTAAGTCGCTTAACCTCACGATCCATGATCTCAATCGGTTCCTCAACGAAATTAAAATTCTCATCTATACGGATATCTCTCATAGGTACAACTAAGTTTTCCTCGAAAAGACATTTCTTAAGATTACTAACATGGAAGACATCGTGTACTGCGCTCAATTTGATGGTAGGTCAAGATGGTAAGCTCTTTACAATTCTTTAACATGGAAGATATCGTGTACATCGCTTTCAATTTCGATGGTAGCTTAAGACGGTAAGCTCTTGGTCCAATTCTTTCCGTGATTTGAAAGGGACCAATGTATCGGGGTTGATTTTTCCACGCTTGCCAAAGCGTATCACTCCTTTCCAAGGAGAAACCTTCAACATGACATGGTCTCTTACCTGAAACTCTAAGGGTTTACGTCTCCTATCGGTGTAACTCTTTTGTCTATCACGGGTGGTTTGTAAATGATTACGGATCTGCACTATCTTCTCAGTGGTTTCTAGAACGAGTTTGGGACAAGTAAGCTGGCTCTCCCCAACTTCCGCCCAACAGATCGGAGAACGACATTTTCGGCCATATAATGCCTCAAATGGTGCGGCCTTAATGCTAGTATGATAACTATTGCTGTAAGAGAATTTGGCCAAAGGTAGGTATTTGTCCCAACCTTTGCCAAAATCGATGACACAGGCATGAAGCATATCTTCTAAGGTCTGAATGGTTCTTTCACTCTGACCGTCTCTTTGAGGATGATAAGCAGTGCTCATATCCAATTTTGTTCCTAATGCTGTTTGTAAGGATTTCCAGAAGTTGGACGTAAAACGGCTATCTCGGTTGGAAATGATAGATATCGGTACTCCATGACGTGATACTATCTCTTTGACATACAGCCGAGCGAGCTTGTCGATACTATCGACCTCGCTAATGGCCAAGAAGTGAGCAAACTTAGTTAATGTAACACCCCCAAATCTCGGTACAGCGAAAGACTTAATCAAGTTTTTGGGGCGTTACGATTTTGATTGGTATCTCACACAAGTATAGGAAACAAGATAGTCATTTTCATTCAAAACCAATCCTAAATTTAAATATTCAAAACATTAATCCAAAAGTATAAATATTAGGCCCAAAACATGATTTAATAAAATAGGTTCCCATAATTTATCAGAGTCAATTATGATCCTTGAACCATGCCTTCTTGCCAAGCTTCCACCGATCACGTATTCCAAACGTCATTTAAATACACGAGAAAACATGCTAAAAGGTTAGCTTACTGTTGGTGAGTTCATAGGTTTAAATTCAATAAAATCATAGTGGACTGTAGAGGAGTTGATTTGCTATGCAAGACCTAAGATAGATAAACATCGTTCACAAACCGATCCTAACCAGATCACCAACCGATCCTAACCGGATCACAATCCATATCCCGCATCTAGGGATCACTCGGGCCTAGTGACTCTAGTCCAGCACTGTCGTGGCAAAATCTAGAACAATTGCCAACCCCGGACTAGGTCGAGGTAAAAGTCTATTCTTAGCTAGGCAACAATTATAGCAATTAGGATTGCTACCCTAGTCTAAGGCAACAACTACCGCACATCTATCTAAACAGTCAAGCACACAAGCAAATTCAAATAGTTGTAAAGGTCCAAAACAAGAGCATGATTCTCACCCCAATTTATTTAAAAACGAGATAAAAGTGGGGCTATGAAACTCACCTCAAGCAAGCAACGTGCGAATAAACACTAGCGAAGATAATGTAATCACGGCACATCAACTATCTACTCGGCACAACCTATTAATGTAAACCAATTTTAATATATAATCCCAAAATCAACGTTATCTACCCCAATGTATTCCATTTGTTATTTCCAAAATGTCTCATTTCACCATTTAATCCTAGTGTTTGGTAACCTCGTGTGGGTGTATCGACTCAATATGATGCCATGAATGCACTCAAACAACCAATATGTGACTCAATGCAACTCAATGAGACATCTTAGCGATAAGCTCCATAGTCCAATAAGTTTGAATAAATAGTAGACCTTATCGAATTCGTCAACTCGATAAACTCAATTATTTATTCGGTCGCTTATTATCCCATAAATCGATCGCATCCTAAAGAGTCATAAGGATAATTCACCAATTAATAATATTACCCAACGTACCTAACGGGCTCTTATTAGATTCACAACCTAATAAGTCCGCTACCCACGTGGATCAACACTATTAATGTTAGGTTATTCAGTAACCCATGCACAAAATGTAAGTAATTAAATACTTGAAAATAGTATTAAATGACCATAATTGGCATATTTCGATAAACGTGTACTCAAACATTAATTACTTATTTATTATAAAACATTTCATTTTTAGTCGTTAGTTTCTATTTAAAATTGTAAATAACAAGATAAGTCTTGTTATCGATATTTTGGTATGAAAACCCTTTTATTATTGATGTTTCATAGTCTATTAGCATTTTCATATATATATATTTTGTCAAATTCCACTATTAGTTTCATATCATTATTCGTTTCGAGTCCACAAGCACGAGTCATGACTTCTCGGCTTTTAATCAATCAATAGTCCAAACTATACTAAAGTCCATGTTACGGCGTTGTCGGGGTCAACTATTGACTAAAAAGTCAAATTAACACCGACGCCCCTAGCTCGTCTACTGCTAATGAGAGTGCGAATAATGCTAATTCTGGTGCGCCACATAAAGTCAATAAAAGTAGTGCTAAATCTAATTTGGTAAAGGATTCTGGTATTACGCTTACTAACTCGTTTGGGGCTCTTAGTGAGGGGGTGGAAAATGATTCTATGGTTACTCACACGGAGGATGATCCTATTGGTGATGATGATTTGCTGAATGTTTATGATGAAACATCGGGTTTTCTGGCTTCTACTTCGACGGGTGTTACTAAAACCACAGGGGCAAGCACTCCTGCATCTAACATTTTTAATGTTTAGTGTTGCTTCCAGGAATATTAGAGGTTTGAACTGTTCCCCTAAACAAAGAGAGGTTCGGCAGGTGGTAAATGAGAATAATTTGTGTTTATGTGCTATTTTGGTGTCTCATGTTGATGTGTCTTGTGTTTATGATACGTGTGCTAAGGTTTATCATGGCTGGAAGTGGACATCTAATAGGAGTTTGTGTGATAAAGGTTCCCGTATTATCCTTGGGTGGGATGATGCGGTCATTGATGTTTTACTTATGTCACAAACTAACCAGGTTATGGATGTGCAGGTTAATGTTAAAGCTGAAAATAAAGCTTTCTTTGTTTCATTTGTTTATGCTCATAATTACTATATTGATCGGCGTGTGCTGTGGCATGAACTTGAGGTTCATGGTAGTCTTATGCGAGATAAGCCTTGGGTCCTACTTGGTGATTTCAATGCATCTTTATTTCTGGAAGATAAATCGGGTGGGGGTTATGAGCCTACTATTGCTATGAATGAGTTTAAAGACTGTGTTAATAAGATTGAAGTCTCGGATATTAACTCTTCGGGTCTTCATTTCACTTGGAATCAGAAGCCTAAAGGTAGTAATGGTGTCTTGAAGAAGATTGATCGTGTTATGGGTAACGTTAAATTTAGTGATGACTTTCCTGGTTCATTTGCTATATTTCAGGCTTACCGTATTTTTGACCATTCTCCTTGTGTTCTTAGAATTCCCACATTATCTAAGAAGTAACTAAAGCCGTTTTAATTTTTTAATTTCCTAACGTATAAAGCTGGTTTTTTGGATGTTGTGCGTGAAGGGTGGAAAAATGACATCCAGGGGCATAATATGTTCAAGGTGGTGAAACGCATGAAGCGTTTGAAAACACCTATTCGCAAGCTGCTTAGTGTTAGGAATTAGAAAATTCCATAGTGAAGTGTCGGTCACCCCAAATGTTATCTAGCATAAGTTAGCTCGTAGACTTGTAGTTATTTACGTTGTTTAGTAGTTTATTTGTTAGTTAGTAGAATAGTTTAGCGTAGTGTAACACCGTGGAGGAAGGACGGGTCTTTACCCACTGTATGCCTGATCCACAGGCTGATAGGAGGTCGTGTATTCTGTAACTATAAATACCCCTTCCATCCATGGAAGGGGTGGTGCTTTTAAATCTAATATTCCATACTTTTGTATAAACCTCTACCAAGAAAACACCCTCTCTCTCTACTAACTCTCTAACTATGGCAAACATGTATTTTGATCATCCAAGACCACCCGAATCATCAAACACAATAAAATAACGATCCTACAATTGGTATCAAGAGCCAAGGTTATTGTGTTATCTTTGATTTGTGTGGTTCGTACCATGGTTGTCTCATGGTTAAAACTGTTTTTTATCACTTTTTATGGTTGGAAATATCTTTCTTGTTCCTAATCTTGTTTCAAACAGTATTGGTATTTCTTGATGGTCAGAAATCTGTGGTGAAATATTTTTCTTCTATAACTGTGGTGAAATATCAGTTTTGTTCATAAAGTTTTGTTTTGGTGAAACTGCTTTTCAACGTGGTCATTCTCATGGTCATAAAGGTTAAAAATGTTGCAACTTTATGCAGTTTTTCTGGGCAGACATGAATATGGTCGGGTTCTTCTTAGCGAGTTGTCTATGGTCTTTTATCCAGTGAGTTGTCAAAATGCTATTTAGCATTTTGTTCTTCTTAGTGAGTTGTGTCAGATTTTGTCCATGTACAATGTATCTGTTGCATAGCGAGTTGTGTGACTTAAACCTAGCAACTTGTATTTACAAGCTAGCGACTTATGTCAAGAAATGATGTAGCGACTTGGTATGTCATCTGTAGCAACTTATGTCATGATAAAATATCATAGCGACTTGTAATGAAAACGTTAGCGAGTTGGAATGAAAAATACTAAATAGCGACTTGCCATGAGTCTTTACTCATGGTAGCGATTTGCCACAAAACTTGACCTAGCGACTTAGACCTTGCAACTTTGGCCTAGCGACTTAGACCTAGCAAGTTGACAGAATGGAAGATGAAGATCACGACCACAACGAATACCATATAGCAAAAATAACTCGACCTCTGCTATAAGCCATCATCGGTCCAAGACTCTTATTCTGAATTGAAACATGTAACAAGATTCGTTCCAACATCAAAATCATACCATCCTAATCACAACTACCTCAAAAAGACTCTATGATCAAGGATACAACCTTCCATGACTCAACTCTAGCATTAATGTTAACATGAAGATCTCAGATCTTTTTAATTCGTGGTTCCAAATGAAGCATCATGACTATATAGTCTATATCACGAATCAAAAACTCATCATCATTGATCTAAGATCTAACTCAGTGATTCTATACGAATTAAAGAAAGGATATGTAACATGAATGTTAAAATCATTTCCTTGGTTCGATTAAAGAAGAAAAACATGTTACTACTTATCTAAAGATCTCGCCTCTTTTCATGGGGTTTTATGACCTTTTCAGATCTATAACCGAAAGAAACAACCCTCATTGATCTTATGTTAATATACGAACATAAAAGAGAAGAAATCTAACATATGTGTTAGGTTCTTTCTTTGATTCGTCATGTCATTTACTAAATGGAAACAATATTACCTGTCCAAAACACTCGAGCCATCCCTGTGGCGAGTATAAGATGTGAAAGATCTTGGATGGTTTTGTGGAATGAAGGGGGGCGGATGTTTAATGAGATTAGGGTTTCTTAGTGAGAGATTTTAGGTGTAATGCTGATAAGTGGCGGACTGATTGAGGAGTGATTTTAGGGAATGGAGTGAATTTGTTGGAGTGGGAGGCGTGTGATAAAATGGGAGAATGATTAGGGTTATGTTTAGTGATATCATGCGTTTTTATAATCCCCTACAAATTAGGGTTAAAAGATGTGAGATTTTTTGTGTATACCGGACATTTCTATGGGCCTACATATGGGTATTATTTGGACCTCAGGAAATTGTAAACAAAGATTGAATGGGCCATGATTTTAGTGAGTAGCTTGGATGGGCCGAATTATACTAATGTCTTGTGCTCATTTTTTTGGACCGTATGGTGTCTTGTGTTGGATATGTTGGGCTGACATAAATTTGTGGCTTGTGTATCCGTGATGTTTGTGAATGTTTTATGAAAAACGTGAAAGCTCATATAAACATTCATGTTTGAAAGTGTACTTATGGATCAGGTATAATTATATGAGATTTTTGAGAATTGTGATATTTGAATCGGGTGCATATTGACTATTGGCTTGAATGGGTTAATCAGTGATTCTAATGTGACTTGATATTAGACTGGTATGGTTTTTGAACATGGTCATGTTAACTTGATTGTTTGGATCGGTTGATATACATTATTAGATTTGGTCGGCGAGTTGTTAACTGATGATGCGATTTTTGATAAAAAGATTTGATGATGTGATTTGATTTGTTATTCAGATTTGGTGTGAAACGGCTTAATACTTTGGTTTATGCATTTTCTCAAAGGGTATTTTGTTACGACTTGAAGTGTTTAATGAACAAAGTTGACTACGGGGTTATTTAAGTTCGATATTTCTTATTTGGATTTGAAGTGAGGTTTTTCAGGGGGTGTTTACTTATTTCATCTTCTTTCTTGCTACCTTTCCGCGAAGATGACTTGTTTGGGCTTTTATAGAGTGTGATAAAGACTTGGCTATTTAGTTACGTTTGTGATTCTTTCTCGCTTAACAACGCTGCTATCACTTCGGTGTCTCACTCTTTTGAGAATGTCAAGAGGTTTTGTACATTGGGTACACCGTTTCTTCTTCACAAGGATTAGTACAAGGTTAAGTAACAAATCTGAAAAATTCTACTTCATGATCAAGTTTGGTATATCGGGTTTACTTCTCCATGTGGTCATTACAATAGCCGACAGATTGCGTGATTGATTTGTTTTCCAAAGTGTTGATTGGATGGTTGTTGATGTTGTTGATGTTGGATAATGGACCGTTGATGAACCACTGCATGTTCTCCTAAAACAGATATTCACCGAAACCAAAGTTGTCATAACATATTCAAGCTGACATTGTTTACGGTTTTGTCTTGATTTTGTAAAATCCCGCGAAAGAACCTATTTCTCGGTTTAAATCATAGACTTGTAAAATCCTGCAACAATGGAAACATCCTGATAATAGTAAGGTGCCTTTCCGGATCTATATTACGGTTTATTCTTGGTTCTTGTAAAATCCCGCGAAAGAAACTATTTCTCGGTTTAAACTATAGAATTGTAAAATCCCGTGATGATGGATCCATCTTGGAGAAAGGAAAGCGTATTGGGGTCTTCGATTACGGTGTTACGGTTTCATTTGAAGAAGGATAAAAGGTGTACTTCATGAATTGGATGTGTGTTTGGATATTCTTCATGGCTGTTTGGTTATTACATGGTTTTATGGGGTGATGTACTTTTAACCATGGTCGGGATGAAACCATTATCAAAGTTCATTTTAATGTCAAAGTAGGCTAGATTTGAGCAGTTCAGAAGATGTGACAACAGCGTTAATTCAGTATTAGGTATTTGAGATTGAAGTGAAATATCACGGGCAAGTGTACTTAGTATCTGAAGGTATCGGGGATGGTTGGATGAATATTCTTCGAGATCCTTGTTCGAGCTTATTTTCAAATACGAAGACATGGAAATCTAGTTATTTTTGGGTGACCTTTTCTTTATCTTTTACCACTTGGGGGAATTGGGCTTATATCACAACAAAATAACTATCACTTTAAGGAGTTACGTTGTAGTGCTCAGTGTCACATTCAATTGTGGATTTTCAAGAGGTGATGTACGTCTATTACTTGATGGTTGGTTGGATGAAGAGTATAGAGTACTTAGAGATTCAATGGAGGATGAAGTCTCGGCACCGCTCTTAGTTACATATGTGCAAGTTTAAGTCATGAGTTCGGGTTGTTTTACTTCAGGGTCAAATTCATCATACTGGGTTTTCTCCATAAGCTGTCACAACAAAGAGCCTACTGAATGATAATGGGGTGATTACATGTTTTGCCTAGAGATGATGAAAAGAGAGAGATTATGACGTATGAACACAACAGTTCATGCCTCGTACTCTAAAGAAAAGAAAAGTGTACGTCTCAATGCGCTTTATCTTCAAGAAGAAGAAATCTTCTTATGACGTATGAACACAGCAGTTCATGCCTCGTACTCAAAGAAAAGAAAGTGTACGTGTCGGTCGCTTTATCTTCCTCAAGAAGAAAATCTTCTCTATTATGACCATTTTCATCAACATGCTTCATACTTTTTCCATGCGCTTGACCATCAAGTGAACCGAGCTCTTGTTGATTGTTTTCTCGATTCCACTTTCTCAACTATAATGACGATGGCGACATCTTGTGCTAATTTTATGGGAGAAGTGTGAATAGACTACATTTGGATAATGTAAAACCCTAAAATCTCAAACGCGTGAAATGACAATTTTGCCCTCCAATTTAAAATTATACAAACCCGGGGAAACACTTCAACATCGTTAAACAAATTATCTCATTAATAATATATACACATTATGAAGTAATAAACTTATGATATAAATTAAAAGAAACATGAAAGATTAAATTCTAAGTGACAATTAAACATACCAAAGTGTACATATTAACTTGAACTAAAAAGAGGACTAAATACATTATGTATAGATAAGTATGGAAGTTACAAACTTGGTCTTCTCCCCCCCCCTATGATCGGCCACCCTTTACTCCTCCCATTTAATTCTCAATCAATCATAATAAGTCTCATTTACCATTTCCTCTTCAATTCAAAAATACCAAAAGAAACCCTAAAAGTATTTTTCTCTCATCTCATTGGCGGCCATCATTTATTTTCAACATTTTGATCCGAATTTCATACAAACAAAAGGTTCCTTGGAAGCTCGTGATAGTGTATTATCGATTGGTGGACGTGGTGATTGTGTTTGGTTCGAAAACAAGCTTGGTCTTGGGGTTTTGGTTTGTAGCAGTGGGTCTAGATAAGCCTAGGAGGCTTGGTTTTGATTTTGGTACTTTGATTCTTGTTCCTTGTCACGTACACGCTACAAGGGTAACGTATAATCATCTCTCGTATCTTTCTCTTTGTTTCCTATTCAAATAGTGGCCATGGAAGTATTTTCTAGGGCTTGTATTTCGAATTATAAGACACATAAAATCATAAGTACTTGTCACATGAAATCGTAAAACAAGAGTACATAAAAACCTTGATTATTAATCTTTATAAATCGTATGATGTATGATATGTTAATATGAAATCAAAACTGAATTTGGTGATCTCTTTATGTCGACATAAGTATGTTTTGGTTAAAGGGTTTAATGTGCTTGTGAAACTATACGAATACGTATGTGATTAATGGATTTGATAACGAATGATTTACGGGTTTGTTTTGATTTAATCATGGGGCGTACAATATGATATTTGGAAGGGGTGTCTCGAATTGAAATGGACACCTCATAGGAGTCGTATAATCTTTTGATAAACAAGTCTACATGTGTTAAAAACCTATACGTAATCATAATCTAAAACTAGGGTTTTGTAATTCATGATTTAATAAAGTTAAGGGGTTATTTTGTAAATTATGAAACTTGATGGATTAACTTGTTAATATTGTAACTAAATGGATTTAATGAGTAAAATGAGTAAACTTGCTATATTTACACTTTTAACCCTATACTTTACATTATTGACATTTTAAACCCTAAACTTTTGTAACTTGTCATAAATGATTCTTAAATCATAATAATACTCATTTTCATTATTTAACTATAGATAAGTGACTAAAGTTACTAAGTATGGAAACCTGCTAATTATGGAAAGTTACTAAGTATGGAACCTGCTAATTATGGAAAGTTACTAAATATGGAAACCTGCTAATTATGGAAACTTACTAAATATGGAAACCTGCTAAATATGGAAACCTGCATAAAATAGAAAGTTGCCTAAAATAGAAAGTACTTAAAATGGAAAGCCGTCTTAAACGAGTAATCGATTCTTATAGAACGTTATTTAATTCATATAGGTTCCAAGCGGAAGTTGATCTCTTTCTTGATTTTACTTTCATTGTGATTTGCTTGAATAAGGTACGGATATTCGACCTTATCTCTTAAGGTTTCTCGTGATTCTTATACATCTTCGATATTAGCTTGAACTGTTACATTGTACTCTAAGCCTCATGATTAGGGCTTCCCTATGACTTTGCTATGCTCCCTTTGATATGAAACTTATATGAACCTTTGATATGAAACTCCGATATGAAACTATGATATGAAACTTTGATATGAAATCTTATATGAACCCTTATGATATGTATATGCTTTGACCCTTCATCGATACCCAAGCCAAAATATGTTTCCTAGTCGAAGGTAACTCGACCGTGTCATTGATGCACCAATGGCATGACTCCGGTCGTCGAGTGATGATACACACCGCCCCCATTATGATATGTTATGATATGATTTGATATGTATATGTTTTGGCCATCGGGGGCGATGGATGCATCCTAGATATGATATGTTTCGAGGATTTGATCGATTGGAGCTTTGTGCGGTGAATGATGTCGGGTGCAATTAGCGTCTTCACATTTCGGGAGTTGATCACTCCATGGTTACTCGAGGTGTCCCTCCTATATATGGTATTTCGAGGTCACCCTCGGGATACAACTGATATGATATGTTATGATATGTGTTTGATATGATATGGGCTCATGGTTGAGGACTGACCTTTCATTTCTATTTCTATTCGTTATCCTTTGTTATGCCTTATGATATTCCCATTTACACCTTATGATTATGCTACCTTTGTACTTAACCTTCGATTATTCGTTTGTTATATATATCTGTTCACTGGGCTTTTTAAGCTCAGCCGCGTTTTCTTTCCATGCGGCAGGTAATTAAGCTAGATGCTGGGATTCTTAGCTATGGGTTTGAGTGATGAGCGGATATGCGGACTTATGGCTTTAGTCATCTTAGTTTCTACTTCATTATGTTGACATTAATTAGACTCGGATTATGCCTATTTATGTCTTGGAATATTTCCTTTGATTCCTTTGAACTTATGTAACGTTTAAGCCGTGTTGGCTGGATTTTACTTTGGTTATTTATTTAAGACTTCCGCTGCTTTGTTACATTCATTATGTATGCTTTGATATGACACCATTTTGTAATACTTCTACCCTTAGCGGGTTGGGGTGTTACAGATAATGTTCACTTGTTTAATCAAGAATGGCATCTCCGTATGCAATTCTTGAGGGGAGAAGAAGTGTGAATTTTTGCATTGTTGATTGATATTTGAGAATATAAATGGTCATATCGGCTTTAAACTCATGTAAGAACCGAGCTTCTTCTTATCGGGTCATCTTTACATGGAGTTTTTCTCTAAGAGCCGCTGGTTGACATCTTCACTGGATTGATGAGTTTATCGACAAAGTGCTTCCGGTTAATGCCTCACGATACATCAACATGATGATTCGAACAATCTCTCGTTCTTGTTTGATGTGATTGGTAGTTTGGTGTTACCATCTTGTGTGTTCGCTATGACTGATTGTTGAGTTCCTTGATGAACATCTTTCGTTCTTGTTTGATTGGGAGGATTTTAGTTAAGGGATTTGCAAGATGTAAGTTGATTGGGATGCTTTTGGTGATGTTCTTGTTTTTGGTGAGTTGAAGATGTTAACTATCTATTCCCCAACCGCACAATCTTGAAGAAGGTCGAGTCTTCATCGTTTCTACATTTTCGCTACATGTTAGAAGACTAAAGACGTGTTGCATTTAACGATCTAAAGACTTCTTCTTAATCTAGGCATTTATCAAACAGATTGTCGGTTTAGGGAGAGCACTAATTGGGGAATGTGATATGTCTAATTTAATCCCCAATTAGACTTGATCACATTATTTAGCATGTTGATTCTCACAAAGACTTCAAGCGATCTTCTCAACAAATTTCAAGTATTTGAGCATTCAAAGAGTTGTTTGATTCAAGTATCAAAACCAGAAAGAGGGAAGGAGACAAGCATCTAAACGCGAGTAAACTTGATGTACTTAATACTTCTAAGAAATTGAAGATATCCCGGGAAGACAAATGTTATTACCGCAGAGAAACTCAAGGTTTGACTCACGGCGAGTAAACTTGATGAACTTAATTCTTCTAAGTGATTGAAGATATCCCGGGAAAAAAAATATCACGACCGCAGAGAAACTCAAGGTTTTACTCATCAAGGCGTTTAGTATTCTTATTCCAACTATGTGGGGGAAGCGATGGAAGAGTTAGTTTTGAAGATAAATGAGGTACACAAGTGCGTGATGATCTCGATGTTATCACAATCATCGAGAGAGAGAGAATTGTGTACATTGGGGCTCAACTGTTTCACTTGAGGGCTTAATCGGTGATTCGTAGATATAATCACTTATTCGGAGTTGACATCCGCAGATTGTCATCCGCAGAGATATAATCACTTCTTCAATATTATCGGTTGTTCTCTCTTTGGGGAATGTGTGTACTTGGTCCTTGAGCTTCATACACGCTCATCGGGAAGAAAAATGTGAACATGGGAAGGTGTTCTTCATTCCCTCATGATGTGTATTCGGAGAGTTCTTGGATATTGGTGTACTTGGGTTCTTGAGCTTCATACACGCTCATCGTGGAAGAAAAATGTAAACATGGGAAGGTGTTCTTCATTCCCTTACGAAGTGTATTCGGAGAGTTCTTGAGCATTATACTAAGAGACCGATCGCATCTTTTTAACTACATGGGGAAGTGTTCTCTTGACACCTTTGGAATGGATCGTTTCAGACTTCAAGAGAAAGGAAATTTGAGAAGAGGTATTCAAATGTGGGATGATACGTTGTCGTTCTTCTACTTGATGATATAACCCGAATGGAGATCCTCGATTATCGTTCTTAAATGGAGCAATGGATTTATGGTAATAGTGTGCTTTTACATGCACTGCTAAGGCAAGCTTGAAATAGAGCTTCAATCGCTCACCTAAAGGATTTTCATTTGGGGGAAGTCGCCAAAGTCTCACTTTCAGATGGTTCTATTTCTTTCAATTCAAGAGCCCTTGGAAGATTTGGTGGTGGATGTTTAAGAGATGACGAATTCTATCTTCTACGACGTGCTACTCGATATCCTTATCTCGGTACTCGTATCATCATCCTCTTTAACTATATCATCTACTCTATCCTTGTATATATTTATCTGAAAACAAAATACAAAAATATAAAACCAACAAAAAGAAAATAGAAAAATATAAAACCATCAAAACAAAATAGAAAAGTATAAAACCTTCAAAAAACCCATAAAAATCAGAAAATTTCAAAAATACCAAAAATATGTTTTCACATGACATGTCTTCTGGTATCGATAACGTCTACGGTCTTAGAAATGTCATTCAATAATGGCACGGGACCATAGATGAAGTTCGAGCAGGAGGTGTAAATATTCTTTTCAAAACATGTCTTAAACTATGGCTTGCAGTTACTTCAGACTGTAACCCGTGCGTAAACCACTGTTTGCTATTATTTCATATAGCAACCCGCTCTTCAAGAAAGGAAAGTGCTACGCTAAACCATTTTTCAAATATTTCGTGCACTTATCCTAAAAACAAATTTGAGGAAAGTATGTCGAAGGACTGCTGTTCCTACACAAATATTTTTCCGTCTAAAATTCTTCAGAAAAATATTTGTTGTTTTCTTAAATGGTGGAAAATGAGTTGCTTTAATCAATCAGCTTCAGAGTTTTTATAAATTTGCAAAACTCAATCAATGACTTCAGCACTTTTAAAATCTTTTATAAAATGAGTCATGGATTGAGGGGGATAATGTTTTTCAAATCTACATCATCTAACGGGCTTTCTTAATTATCCTAATATGCTTTATTAAAAATGATGTTAACCTATGTTGCAGGACTAGGTGCATAGGATATGATTC
The DNA here is from genome assembly GCA_022545495.1 of Chrysanthemum lavandulifolium. NCBI lineage: Eukaryota > Viridiplantae > Streptophyta > Magnoliopsida > Asterales > Asteraceae > Chrysanthemum > Chrysanthemum lavandulifolium. The sequence continues at coordinate 181,964,758 of CM040243.1, forward strand.
CTAGGATTATATGATTAGAGTTTGATGAACACATTATTCCCATACATTTATATGATCTGATTGATATGTTGCATTGACTTTTATTAGTCGATTGTTGTTTGGGTGATGTCGACCACCATATATTTGTATGTGTGTTTACTAACATATGCAGATATCATGGATATAAGAATGTTCCCGATCCGGATCCCACAATTGAAGATGATTGGATGCCGAAAGGAAAGGGTAACTATATCTTGGGTTGACAAATGAAGAAACGGAGCTTAAATTTGACTTCAATGGAAAGTTGGCATAAATGCAACATAAGAGGTCTCACTGCATCAGCAGATGGTTTTCTTCTAAGTGATTGAAGAAACGGAGCTTAATTCGACCTCAGTTGGCATTCAAAATGCAACGTAAGAAGAAGTATCACTGCATCTGCAGACGGTTTTCTTCCAAGCCCTACAGCAACAACGGAAGCTTCTCAACCACCTCACGTATCTTTGTGCAGGATACTATTTTTAAACAATTTTGAATAATTTGATTAAATTGTATTGAAAATGGAAAATATTGTTTTTGAAAATAAATCAGATTCAAAGTTTTGAAATCAACCGGACTTTATCTTGTCAAATCTTAAGTGATTTCAAATTATATATTTTCAAACGATATTTCTTAATAAAAGGTCCGTTTGTATGCTAAAATGTGGTGATCTAAAGATTTAATGTTATGTCATGGTATGGTTTTCTTTAAAACTCAAAGATCCGCAAAATGAAATTTTTTCATTCTTGTTTGATTGTGAAATTGTTTTATTTTACTTAAAGATCTCTTAAAACTATCATACGACACTAACAATCTTTAATGTCTAAATCTTGTCCTTATCTATCATTTTCAAAATTAAATCTTGCCACGCCTTTTCCTAAAACTTTCTAAATGGTTTAAATCAATCGATCCAAAACCCTAATTGGTTTGAAATTTTTGATCAAGGGAGAGATCGTGATTTAAATCTCAAATCTGCTTTTTATGGAATTGGTTTAGTCCTTCAAAGGCACTCCGCCTCCATGTGCCAAACGATTTCAAATACACAATGCGCATGTTGAGGAGGAGGATTTATCCAAAAACCAGATGAGTATCCAAACAAGGCCACATTTTCTCCCATGTTCTCTAAACCTAATTAAATCTCTTGGGATCCAAAATCTCAAAGGGTTTGATATTTTTGATCGGGGGAGAATTTGTGATTTAATAATGAAATTTGATAAAAGGTGATTGTTTTGAGTTAATTGTGCACGCTGCTCGCTCATATGTGCTAAACGCTTTCGAATCTTGAAGCACATATTGAGGGGGAGCAAATAAACTATCGAGGTACGAAAGCTTTTTAAAGTGATTTATAAAGTACCTTGATTGAGTTTTCAAATGGTTTCTTAATGGCTCTTGTGATTGTGGATGTGCTTCAAAAGAACTCTTGCCTCTATGTGATAAAATGATTTCAAATATCCTATGCACATATTGAGGGGGAGAATTTTACCAAAGAAAATCAAATGGCTTTTTTGTATGAAATTGTGATCAAGAATTTGTTTCAAAGAACTCTTGCCTCCATGTGCTAAACAATTTATAAAATCACATGCACATGTTGAGGGGGAGCATTTCTAAATGATCAAAAACAATTAAGGCACAAAATGTTTTGATTTTATATCACAAGTACCTTGATTGATTTTTCCAAATGACTTTTCGATTGGTTTCATGAAGGAAAGAACAATACCAAAAGACTGACCAATTTACTTTATGCATGGAGTTATAAGGATTGTTAGGTTAGGTATTCATTCCCACGATCCGCCAGAACCGGAGGGATCTACCAGGATAATCCACTATATAATGTGAGTCCTTAGGTATATTGAAAAAGGAGAAAATGAGAAATGGGAAGAGTGCGGATCGAGACAGCTAGTAATCGGAAAAACCCAACAAGGTTCTAGTTATGAAGTCTCGGTAAGCAATTGAAGGGGTTGAAGAATGAAAAGAATTGAATGTGAAAAGGGTGAAAAGAAATAGCCTCCAATAATTCAACCTTAGGGCAAGAATCGGGTTCAATACATATGCTACCGGTGGTTACTAAGGTAACACCGGTATTGAAGACAAGACATCATGGACCCAGTGATGCATCAGACTAAACTTTCCAAGCCACTCAAGTTCCTCTTAAAAGGGCTTGTTTCATTCTCACGGGAACCGACATTATCTATCGACTTTCTCTTAGAGATTGTTGATATTGAAGAAGGAGACCCTCTCCCTAGTCTCTAACACAGGAACCAAATGTGCACTATTGAGTCTAGAGCCAAGAGATCATCCAATATCTCATTAGGACACTATTCTTGAAGACTTGCTGTTTCACACAATGTGGAAAGTAAGTATATATTAAGAGTCCTACGCATTATCCTTGTTGTATTGCAAGAACATCTGAGTGATATAAAAATATTCACGATGAAGATGGAAATCCTTCTAGAGCCAACATCAAACAAGCTCTTGGTGGGTGACATGTGAAATCTTGCAAAAGATCAAGCTTGTGACAATCGGATAGAAACAATGGGGCGATTCAATCTTGAATCAACCTTGGTCCAGAATGGAATTGACGAATACTTTTGGAAACCGTTCGGTGTGCAAATCTTCTTTTCTAGCACATCGAATGTGTATTCATTTCAAATTCAAAAGTATATCCGATTGAAAATACTTTTAGAAAACCGTTCGATGTGCGAATCTCTTCTTTTCGCTAGCACGTCGAATGTGTACTCTTTTCAAATACAAAAGTATTTTGATTGAAAATTGATCTTTCTCATAAAACCTTCGCCATATTGCAAAACTCTTTCTTCTAAGCAATACGCGATTGTTTTTCAAATCATTTTTCATCAATCGCTGAATCTCAATTCATCGGTTCACTCACTCCGTGTTGTCTTCTTTGAGACGTTCGGTTTGAGAACGGCTAGAACACCGCGAAACCCTATCAAGGAGATTCTTAGGAATCCCACCGATCACAGTGCAAGATTTGTATCGATCAACGGGAACCGCTGGCGTGTACCTCAATTCAATGAAAGTGATCAAAGACACTTTCGCGCGCTTTATTGCTAATCGTCAGATGCGTACACCCCGACGATTGCGGTGATCGAAATTGAAGAGTCAATCCAAAGCCGCATGCTCACAGATCCACACTTAATTTGAAGAAATCATGATCGGTGCATATCTACGGAACTCGCTAAGATATTTCTTATACTATGTTCCACAAGGCCGCAAATATCTTGAACCAAGAAAGCTTCCGCTACTCGATGGAAAGATGTCATGATTCAAAAGTGTGAGCATGTCGGTCCGAAAGTCACAACCTCACATGATGGCAACACAATAAAGGGTGATCCAGATTTACTGTGGTCGGTGATCTCAATGAAAGCTCAAGATCATCAAAGATGTGGATCGGTTTAAGGCCTCCACTAAAAGTACAAATCGGTCATGGGCTTTGAAGAATCACTACTAAAGCACAAAGATTGTTGAAATGAAGAATTGAAGTCTACGAGCTCAAGAACAAAGACAAGAATAGAATGCTAGGATTCGAAATGTAAAACATGGGGTGACCTCCCATAGGGGGAGATTGTTAGGAATTAGAAAATTCCATAGTGAAGTGTCGGTCACCCCAAATGTTATCTAGCATAAGTTAGCTCGTAGACTTGTAGTTATTTACGTTGTTTAGTAGTTTATTTGTTAGTTAGTAGCATATTTTAGCGTAGTGTAACACCGTGGAGGAAGGACGGGTCTTTACTCATCGTATGCCCGATCCACAGCCGATAGAGGTCGTGTATTCAGAATTATAAATACCCCTTCCATCCATGGAAGGGTGGTGCTTTTAAATCTAATATTCCATACTTTTGTGTAAACCTCTACCAAGAAAACACCCTCTCTCTCTACTAACTCTTTAACTATGGCAAACATGTATTTTGATCATCCAAGACCACCCGAATCATCAAACACAATAAAATAACGATCCTAGACTTAGAGACCAAGGTTATCTTCGTACCCGTGTTAACAACTTACGTGTGGAACTTGATGAGGTCCAAAAGTCCCTTGATAAGGACCCGTCTAATCTCGTGCTTCGGGAAGAGGAGGGTATTTATCTTCAGGTATTTCGTAATGCCTTACTGGATGAGGAACAATTTTTGAAACAAAAGGCTAAAGTGGAGTGGCTTCGCGAAGGGGATTCTAATTTTGCTTACTTTTACAATATTGTTAAGAGTAGAAGTCATAGGAGTCATATTGAGTTGATTACTGATGTTAATAATGTTATGCACCAAGGCAACGAAGTGCCTAATGTTTTTGTTCAACACTATGAGAATTTTCTTGGAGTGGAAGGGAATACTATTCCGTTAGTAGATCAAGGTTTGTTCTCTTCTTCTATTGATTCGGATAGGGCTGCTTGGATGGTAAGGGATGTGACTAATTTGGAAATTAAGAATGCTATATTTTCCATTGGTGACAATAAGGCCCCGGGCCCGGATGGTTTCACGAATGCGTTTTTCAAAAAGGCTTGGGATATTGTGGGTACTGATGTTTGTTTGGCTATTCGGGATTTCTTTTCTAATGGGAAGCTGCTTAAGGAACTCAATCATACTATTATTGATCTTATCCCTAAAGTTTCCATGCCTGCTAAGGTAAATGACTACAGACCTATCTCTTGCTATAATGTGCTTTATAAATGCATTAGCAAAATTATATCTAATCGAATTAAAGAAGGGCTTGGTGATATTGTTAGTATTAACCAGTCGGCATTTGTTCTGGGGCGTAATATCTCGGATAGTATTCTTCTTACACAAGAATTGATGCGTAATTATCATCGTCCTCGTGGACCGCCGAGATGTGCCTTTAAGATTGATATCCAAAAGGCTTATGATACTGTTGATTGGTGTTTTCTTGAAACTATTCTGGTTGGTTATGGTTTTCACAATAGGATGGTTTCTTGGATCATGGCTTGCGTTACTAGTGTGTCATACTCCATTTGTATTAATGGTGATATCTATGGGTGGTTCAGGGGTAAAAGGGGTTTACGGCAAGGTGATCCTATGTCACCTTATCTTTTTACTCTTGTTATGGAAGTACTTACTCTCTTATTGCAGTGAAGGGTTGAGCAATGGGATGATTTCCAATATCATCATCTTTGTGAAAGATGTTACTTAATCTTTGTTTTGCAGATGATCTATTTATTTTTACGCATGGTGATGTTGTCTCGACTAGTGTGGTTATGGATGCTTTAGATGAGTTCAAGAATTTGTCGGGCCTTGTTCCTAGTATACCAAAGAGCACGGAGTTCTTTTGTCATGTTCCAAACCAGGTTAAGTTGTCCATTTTGAACTCTTTGTTGTTTAAGGAAGGTACCCTCCCTGTTATGTACTTGGGTGTTCCCCTTATCTCGTCACGGCTGTTGTATCATGATTGCAAAGTGCTTGTTGAAAGGGTTCAGAATAGGATATCCGATTGGAAGAATAAATTTTTATCAATGGCGGGTCGTTTACAGCTCATTATATTTGTCTTATCATCTATGCATATATATACTGGGCCTCTGTGTTTATTCTTCTTGTCCACGTCATCCATGATATTGAACAACTCATGCGTGGTTTCTTTTGGTGTCAGGGTGATATGAAAAAGGGTAAGGCTAAGGTGGCGTGGGAGGATATTTGTAAGCCTAAAGAGGAGGGTGGTTTAGGCATTCGTAGTCTTCATGAATTTAATGTGGCACTTATGGCAAAACATGTTTATAGTATTTTGACCCATAAGGAATCTTTATGGGTTAAATGGATTCATGCATAAAGCTACGTGGCAAGAGTTTTTGGGATGTTCCATGTACGGGTGATATGAGTTGGGGCTGGAGAAAACTACTTCTAATTCGCCCCACTATTCGGCCTTTTTCATGTTCCATATCCGTGATGGCAAGAGGGCTTTTATTTGGTTTGATAATTGGTGTTCATTGAGCCCCCTTAGGAGTTTGCTATCGCTAGAGATATCTCGATCTTGATTTTCGTTGAATAATTCAATTGGTGATTTGCTTAATGATGGTGCTTAGAGATGGCCTAGTGAGTGGATTGATAGGATTCTGGATTTATTGCTGATTAACCCTCCAACACTTACTGATGGTATTGCCGATGAGGTAGTTTGGAGAGTACCTAATGGAGAATTCAAGCAGTTCACCATCTCTTATGTTTGGGACTCTATCCGTGTTAGTGCTAACCTGGTTCCTTGGTTTCATGTTGTGTGGTTCCCTCAGTGTATCCCTAAACATGCTTTTAATCTTTGGTTGGTCGTTAATTGCAAGCTAAAACACAAGATAGATCGAGGCAATGGGATGTCGGTCCCGACACTGACTTAAACCTGCTTCGTTGTCTATTTTGCGATAACCAACCCGACTCTCATGCTCACCTTTTCTTTGAGTGTCCTTTTCTTTACAGTGTGGACGAGAGTTTGTGCTCTTTGTGGAATGGATAATGTTCCTCCTAGGTCGGATGATGTTGTTTCGCACCTTATACCTCTGCTCAAAGGACGATCGACCTCGATGTTATATCCGCCTTCTCCTTGTCGCTTCTTGCTACTCTATTTTGCGTGAACGGAATTCAAGGATGTTTAAGAAAGGAATGAAGTCATATACTCAGGTGTTTGATGATATAGTCTCTATCGTTCGTTTGAAGATCCTTTCGTTTCGATTCACAAAGAACACTTTGCGGATTCGAAGGATTTTGGATACATGGAAGTTACCTGGATTGGTGATCAATGTGGATGGCTCAACGTCTTAATGGAAGTTCTCCACTGCTTATCTAGTTCGCAAAGGGAGTGCCAGGAATGGGTTGTACTCTCTTTCCCTTCTCCAAGGTTTTTCCTTTCAGGGTTTTTCTTGGAAAGGGTTTTTAAGGAGGCAAACTTCCTGAGTCGTCTTGCTCCTTTTGTACGTATGGTGATTGCGGGATGCTCGCTTGTTACAATTTTTTCTTGTTTTATGCCCGGTTAGATGATTAATGTATAGCTAGGTTCATTGTGTTTATGGCATGTCATAAACAATAGTTATCAAGCTTTAGCTTGAGGTTAATGTGGTATCACACATTCCATTTGTACTTAACATTTTTTGGTTATATATTTACCGGGGTAAAACCCTTTACCCAAAAAAAAGTCCAAATAAAAGTCGTAATAGCACAATTCAATCCCAAATCAACTCCAATCAATCTCGCCAACAAATCAACCAACCAAATATACCCGAAACCAATGTTATGACCCTAATGGTCACGCCATGGTCACGGTTAAGACCACGCGAACCAAACAAGCTCTAGAAGCTTTTTGGCTCCACGCGTCTCATCCAAACTCTAACAACATCAACCCACAAGCTACCACGACAACTAAACCCGGACCCTTGGTCCTTGAGGGTCACGTACGCAAGACAAGGCTCACGTACGAGCCCTATGTGGTTCGTACACTCTCCTTTCCCAACCAAACACTACCAAATCACTTCCAATACATCCAAACACAATCAATCATCCTCCAATCATCAACCAAACATCAAAACTAACATCTATTCTAACCAAAAACATAAAACTAGACCTAAAATGCAAAGACCCAACAATATGATACACCACATGATTCCAAAACACTAGCTACATGTTTATTTAAGTGTTAATTAATTTAATCCCATGTTTCAACCAAAAGCCCCAAAAATTCGTGACATGTACGAACCCTAATGGTTTGGACGTGGCTTATTAAAGCTTAAACAAGACATATTCAAGTCCTTTTTACCTTTTCCAAACACGAATTACAAAACCCACTTGAAACCCTAGAAATTTGAATCTTAATTCGAAGATTTGAAGGTTTTATGGAGGTCTAGATGGTGCATGTTATATATGGTTGGAAAGAGGAGAAACAGAGCTTAAAGATGGTGGTAGAGGTGGGTGGTCACGCGTCGGACGTTGGTCAGAGGTGGCCGGAAGTGGCGGTGGCCGGAAATGGTTTAGGGTTAAGGTTTTAATAATTTTGAGGAGAGAGAGAGAGTTAGAGAGAGAAAGGTGTGAGTGTGTTTTTAGTGAGAGAAAGTAAATAGGTGAAATGAGGAGGAGATGGGGTATATATATTTATGAGGAGGGACCTCAAAATAAATAAAATGGGGGGAGGGGTGGCCGACTATAAAACCCAAAAATCTGACACATTTGAAAAGACTATTTTACCCTCAAGATTGATACTGATAAAATACGTAAACTACACCAAGCTCATTACATGCATTTATAATCTAACTTAAAAAAATGATGATGATCAAATTGTACGAGATAATTAAAATCGATTACACTTATGTTAATTTGAAACATGGGTCGAATTAAATACCCAAGATTATAAGAAAATACACTTAAATATAGGACCATTATATTTTTGAAGTGCATTAATAAAGAAATTGATTTAGTCAATAAATTCTTCCCCAATACTTGGCTGAAATCATTTCCCCATTTACTCCATAAACACCCAATTTAATCCCATCATCTCTATCAAATGTAACTCATTTTCACGATTAAAAAATCACACATTGAAACCCTAGTTTATAAAAGTGACGGAACACTTAGTTTTGGTCCTTAATTCTTTCGGAAACAAAGCAAACAACAAGGAGATCGATAGGTGTTCCAAGGAGGCTGTCGTGATTGTGACTTTGGGTTCGAAGCTGCTGGGTCTTTGATTCGAAGGAACTTGGGTCATGGGTTTTTCTAGGTCAAAAGATGTCGATATGATTGGTTCTGAGTTCATCCTTGTCTCTCGTTCTCCACACATTCACGCTTCTAGGGTAATGATATCACGAATCTCTTTTCAATCCTCTCTCATTTTATTTGTTACTCGTGTGATGTTTGTCTCCATAAGAATGCATGTAACCAACTAAAACTTCACATAAAATCATAAGGTTTGTCACTTGATAGCATAACTTGAACCCATAAATTGTTGAATGAGAAGCTATATAATTTAACCCACACCTTTACACCACCACCGAACTGCTTTCGACCTCATATACTCGACCATTTACATGTTTCATATATTGTTCGAGCTAAAAGGGATAACAACAAAGTAGAATATCACGCTTAGTTTCATGTCGCTAAATAAAATGGAAATGGGTTTCTTTGTATTTAGAGTCAAGCCATATACATGAGTTCTCAAACATGAACTAATAACTGTAAAATAGGAACTTTTGAATTTGCCTTTTAACTAGAGTCTAAGCATGTTATTTTAAAACTGTAATATGAATGGCATGATAGATTCAAATGAATATGTCTAGTTTCTTTTATACGCATAATGATCAAAGTAAGACTAATGAAGTGTTCTTGGGGGTAAGTTTAAAGTTGATCGCGGGATTCTTGGGTAAACCATTTTGTAAGTTTGAAAGTGTGTCGGGAAGATGAGTCGGGGGTTAATCATATGGCATGATTTTTAAAGCATAGATGTTATTCGTTTGAGTCGCGAGCGAGCATTAAGATGGGTCGAACATGTATATGGAATATTGTGGGGCTAACTTTGAGGGTGATCGCGGGAAAAACTGTTGGGTCGTTTAGAGTTTTGAAAGGGGGTCGGGGGAGACGGGCTTCGTGTTAGTCCGTTTGCATGTTTACCTTGTCGTAGTTGTGAGTATTGTGAACCGCGAGCAAGTATAAAGATTGTCAAGATTTCTAACAAATGACGTTTGTATTTGAGTCCTTTAAAACTAAATGTACGCATGAATCATTTTAATTGCATGATAGTTTTATTTAAATTACTCACTCAACCCTATACTATGATAAGTTGTCGCTAATAACCCTATACTTTGAAATAATGACCATGTAAACCTCAAACTTTGAGATAATTACCATGCGAACCCTATACATTGAGGTATTATCTAATAAAGCCTTAAAATAGGATATTTGTCTTATTAAACATTTAATTTTGCCATTTATCATTTATAACCCTTAAGTTTGGCTAATTAATGATTTTCACCCTAAAGTATTTTAATTCGGTCTATTATTAAAAATGAGAATACGGTTAATAACTCTAAAAATATTAATACGATTCATATAACCAATAAACCCGTTATGACTTAAATGAGCTAATAAGTATTTTACGAACCGTAATCCGTGTAGATTCGTTGAAGAAGGCATGACATTGTTTCTATTGCGTTCCTTCCATTTTCTCTCATTTCATTTGCTAAGGTACATATATTCTATCCCTTTTCAGTAGGGGTTTCTTATGATTTTCTGATCCTTCGACTTTGTTTCGCTTATGATATTTCATTGCTATGATTCCTTTGCCATTGACCCTCTGATATTGAACTTTTGATATCGATTCCTTTGCTATTTGACGATTGCTATTGAACTATTGCTATTGAATCTTTGCCTTGCTATTGATCCCTCTGTTATTGAATCACTGTTACTGAACTTCCGTTATTGAACCCTTTGCTACTGAACTGTTGCTATTGACCTGTGCTATTGAACCTATGATATTGAAATTTGATATTGAACTGTTGCTACTGAACTTTGATAATGAATTGTTGCTACTGAACTTTGATATTGGATTGTTGCTATGAACCTCTGAATTGTGAACCACTGATATTGAACCTTTGATTGTGAAGACTTATATATTGCTACACTTTGAACCTTTGTTTGACCCTTTAGATTGATACCCGAGCCAAATATTGTTATCCTAGCCATGAAGGTAACATGGCCGTGTCATTGATGCACCAATGGCATGACTCTAGTGTGGTTGAGTGATGCTCCACACCGTCCCTATATTGTATTGATTATGCGCGCTTCATTATTATTGTTATGGCCACTATTGTTCATAGGGCGTATGGATGCATCCTAGATTTGTATTGTATTGGATTGATATTGATATTGTATTGGTGATGTGGTGCGTGTGCAATACACCCTCATAGTCTGGGAGCTAGCTACTCCATTGGTTACTGAGGTCTCCCCTCCTATTGTATTGGTATTCCGAGGTCACCCCTCCGAATACAATGGCTACTATTGCATATTGGGCTACTAATGCCACTATTGATTGTATTGTATTGTATTGTATTGTTGGCTCGAGATGGATTTCTGACAAACCTTACACTATTGATATACCTATATTATACCTTCAGTATCCCACAACGCACCATATTCTGTATTGATTATCAACCAAGACATGCGACTCACTCTACTACCATGATATATTCCATTGCATTGAACCTCTTATTCTCGCTACTTGATTATCATTCCATTCACGTACCAAGTTATGCGACTCACTCTACTACCATGATATACATTCCATTGCATTGATCATCATACTCTTATTCGCTACTTGATTATCATTCCATTCACGTACCAAGTTATTATATGATTGTTGAATTGATTATCTTTGTTACATGATTTATGTGATTACTGTGTAGCTCGGCCGCGATATGACTAACATGCGATTATATGATTTAACTGTCGTCATCTGAATATATGTTATCTTACTGTTATCTGAACCTTGATTGGTCTGGTGATAAGGTTGGTGTGTAACCAGTTTATTTATCTGTTTATTATGGATACCTTCGTTTAAATTATGTTCATGGGCTATGATTATCCATGGATGTTTTATTGCTAATTGACGACCTACCATGCTTATATCTGTTATGATATTGTTATGTTATTAATCTGTGGGTCATTTGTCTTGTGTGATTGCCGTGCTCACTTCTTAATTTATTTGCTTCCTCTTGCTTTTAGTTTTCCGTTGGGCTTAATTATATTCTGATTTCCTGATTTGACTGCATGCTATTCTATGTTGAGTGGATGCGATTTCTGCTATGCTTGATTTTGTTTTGGTGCTTGTGTGTCTGATTTCTTATATGTGATTATATATGTCATGGATGTGTTGCTCTCTTGTGTTCTCCTTGATTCTTTGTTCTTTTGCCGGAAATCAGATAATTGTGTTTCGCAGGATCCTCATTGACTCATTGTTCTCATTTCGTTGCGATCTTGTTATCGGTTTCCTACTTCATTTGTATCTCGATTTAGTTTAGCTTTCTTTTGTTATATCTGCTCACGGGCTTTTAAGCTCAGCCGCATTTCTTTTCCTGCGGCAGGTTTTTAGGTTTGAAGATGGGCTTGTTGGGCTGAGAGTTGGATTATTCGAGTAGACCGACCTTAGTTACCTTATCATTTTTTATTTAACTTGAAGAGTTATGGTTCTTAGATTTTATTTCGTTTTGGACATATTGGATTTTGTATTTTTCTTGTAAGTCTTTTATTTATATGACTTGGTAATTTATTTTATAAGGCTTTCGTTTGAAATTTTTTTATTTGTATGTTACGATATGACACCGAATGTGACACTTCTACCCTTGCCGGGTTGGGGTGTTACAATTATGGTATCGAGCAAAGGTTTCGCCTTGTTGACCTTAGGATTGACCCGTGAGGACCGGGTAGATACTAGGCTTCGTCCTGCTCGATATCTTCGATCCTTTTGATTGTCGTTCGATTTGACTTGATATTCTTTGTCTTCACCGATTTGACCTCCTTCTTTCGCATTTGATTTTGTTTGTTTTATCTGCGCATTCGTTGTCGATCATTTAAATGGAAACTACCGTGGAGTCGAAGATGACGGTGCCGACCCCTTCTTTGCCGCAACAGCTTTTGAACCGAGAGGTTCGTGAAGCGTGTCGCAACCGATCGTGATGTCACGGAGACAACAGGATGTCATGGAAGGGAGTGGACGGATCAACCAAAGCGCAAAGATGGAGACAAGATTCAACCGGTGGTGAGAAGGTTCATCTCCTTCATATGATTGGGCGCGACTCGTGTCACTCCGATTTGTTTGCTATATGATTTGATCGATATTGCTTTTCGTTGATTTGTTCGAACTCGCTTGAATCGGGAAGTTTTATGATTTAGCATTTTGGTATTATCTCGACTTTATATTTGGGTCCTCAGAATGAGTCATGAGGAGCCGCTTCGAACAAGTGGTTGGCCTCCTTCTCTTGTGTTATGGTAAGTTGTTTGATGTATAAGATGTTGTATGTATGTGATTTGTCCTGTTTTGGTATGTTACATGCTACATGTATGTTATTTGTTTCGTTGTGATATTGGTTATGTGGGTGGTCATGACCCGAGGCAGAATATGATGACAATAAGGACTTGTTATGTGATGCAAGTATTATGATGCCTGATCAACGTGATAATACCAAGATTATATAATCTGACCTTATTGAAATCATACGATGTCTTGGGAAATGCCTGAGGTTGGTACGTGAATGGAATAGGACTTATGTCTGTTATTTGTCACTCCTCATGTTCGTTTGAAATTTTGTACCTCCGTGTGAGATTCTCACCGATATCTGTTACGTATAAGTTTTGTACGTTTTGGGATCAAAATCATTATGATCTGTGTGAAACTATGGATTGCTACGTCTGCCTTAAACTCGCACGTCTCTGTGTACCTCTGCGACTTCAATTTTAGAGGAAGAAAAATTTCTTTTAGAGGGGAAGAGTTGTAAAACCCAAAAATCTGAAACATTTGAAAAGACTATTTTACCCTCAAGATTGATACTGATAAAATAAGTAAATTACGCCAAGCTCATTACATGCATTTATAATCTAACTTAAAAAAAATGATGATGATCAAATTGTACGAGATAATTAAAATCGACTACACTTATGTTAATTTGATACATGGGTCGAATTAAATACCCAAGATTATAAGAAAATACACTTAAATATAGGACCATTATATTTTTGAAGTTGGAAAGTATTATTGCTCTTGTGATCCCCCTAATCTCGTCCCTAACTCACGCCTTAACCACCAATTAAGTGCATTAATAAATAAATTGATTTAGTCAATAAATTGTTCCCCAATACTCGGCTGAAATCATTTCCCCATTTACTCCATAAACTCCCAATTTAATCCCATCATCTCTATCAAATGTAACTCATTTTCACGATTCAAAAATCACACATTGAAACCCTAGTTTATAAAAGTGACGGGACACTTATTTTTGGTCCTTAATTCTTTCGGCAACAAAGCAAACAACAAGGAGATCGATAGGTGTTCCAAGGAGGCTGTCGTGATTGTGAGTTTGGGTTCGAAGCTGCTGGGTCTTTGATTCGAAGGAACTTGGGCCGTGGATTTTTCTAGGTCAAAAGATGTCAAGTTGATTGGTTTCGAGTTCATCCTTGTCTCTCGTTCTCCACACATTCACGCTTCTAGGGTAATGATATCACGAATCCCTTTTCGATCCTCTCTCATTTTATTTGTTACTCGTGTGATGTTTGTCTCCATAAGAATGCATGTAACCAACTAAAACTTCACATAAAATCATAAGGTTTGTCACTTGATAGCATAACTTGAACCTATAAATTGTTGAATGAGAAGCTATATAATTCGACCCACACCTTTACACCACCACTGAATCTGCTTTCGACCTCATATACTCGACCATTTACATGTTTCATATATTGTTCGAGCTAAAGGGATAACAACAAAGAGAATATCACGTTTAGTTTCATGTCGCTAAATAAAATGGAAATGGGTTTCGTTGTATTTAGAGTCGCCATATACATGAGTTCTCAAAACATGATCTAATAACCTGTAAAATAGGAACTTTTGAATTTGCCTTTGTTAGGAATTAGAAAATTCCATAGTGAAGTGTCGGTCACCCCAAATATTATCTAGCATAAGTTAGCTCGTAGATTTGTCGTTAGTTACGTTATTTATTGTTTTATTAGTTAGTCAAGAGCGTAAAATAGTTTAGTGCAACACCGTGGAGGAAGGACGGGTCTTTACCCATCGTATCCCCGATCCACAGCCGATAGGAGGTCGGTATTTGTAGATAAATACCCTTCCATCCATGGAAGGGTGGTGCTTTCAATCTAATATTCAACATTTGTGAAGTAACTCTCTACCAAGAAAACACCCAACTCTCTAACTTTCTCTCTCTAATGGCAAACATGTATTTTGATCTCCCAAGACCACCCGAATCATCAAACACATAATATACACGATCCTACAATTGGTACCAGAGCCAAGGTTTTTTGTGTGTTTTGATGATTTATTGTGGTGTTTGATTCTTGTGTTGACTGTTTTTTTGTATCCGTTTTTATGGTTCGAAATATGGTCTTACATTATTTTTGGTAAAACTGTGTTTGTGTATCTGCTGTTGGTCGATTATGTGAAGTCTGCTTATTGTCATCCTTATGTCCAAACAATATATTGTCATGTTATCATTTGGTCATTTTATCGCTTGGTCATTTTATTGTCTATCATGTTACATATCCGTAATATATTGTTTCGATCATTTAGTCATTTTATCATTGGTGAAAAGGGCTAAAAGCATGATCTTTATGTCACTTTTTCTGGGCTTATATGAAAAAAATTGGTCTAATCTTGCTGCTGTTCTTGTTTGCGACTTATCTCACTTAAAAAGTACTGGTGGCGACTTGTCCTCACTCATGTCCAGATTCAATGTATTTCTGTAGCAACTTGGATAATCGTTGACTTTTTTGAAAGTCAACAGCGAGTTATGTAAAATGCTAAGTAGCGACTTGTCTAGCGAGTTGAGACTTGTAGCGACTTGACATAACTCGCTAGCGACTTAGATGAAATCTTAGACCTAGCGACTTGTATTTACAAGTCGTAGCGACTTGGTGACTTGTGACTGAAAAGGTTATGTTAGCGACTTGATATTTGGCTAGCGACTTGATATTTGGCTAGCGACTTGGACAGAAAAGAAGGGATGAAGATGAATATGACTCGACCTCGACCATAATCAACCATAACAAATACCATTTTACAAATATTATTCGGACCTCAGTTTGTTCAACCATCACAGATCCAAATCACAACCTAAACGAATCAAAACCAAACCATCACAGGTTCTACCCATGACTGCTACTCTTAACGATCTCAGTTGTTTCGGGGTTATATCTCTAAGCACATCAAAAGTACAAAACCCTCGAACACACTCATCACAGATCCTTGCTCAAACAACATACATATTCGAAATAAATATAAATTCATGGAGTGCTATCAAGAATTGATCTCAGCTGTGTTTCTTTTTGTGTATGGTTCTCATAACACATAGATCTATAGAGATCTACACACAAAAGAAGTAACTTCATTGATCTTAAATGGTTGTTAATTATTCGAATGTTAGAAGCAAGATCAAAACCATAAGGGTTTCATCCCTCCTCTTGTTCGGTTAAAATGAAAAACTAAATGACATGTCTTTACAAGATCTCAAAATTATTTCGTGGCACTCAAACGATATATCAAGACTTCCAAGAGCCCTTATCACGAAATAAACTTACATCATAGATCAATTTGTTTGTGACAATTTTCGAACTTAAGAAATGATGTTAACAACTTTGTTAATCCATTTTCTTGATTCGTTTCATATTCAAAAGCAAAACGAAAATAAAAATCACAACAAAACCTACCCGTGAAACTTTGTCTCGTAAGTAATATTGGAAGATCGATTCATACATGAAGTGGAGCCATCCCTGTGGCTGTGATATCGAGCCCTTGCCATCCCTGTGGCTAGCTCAAAAGATCAATGGTTCGTTGTTAAGGAAGATGAGGAGATCTACGTAGCAAAAGTGATAAAAGGGACGGATTAATTGTGAGTTATTTTAGGGTGATGTTTATTGATTGTTTGTTATAAGTGATAGGCGATTATCTTGATGTGGAAGATTAGGTTTTGGAAGTGTGACTGCTGGAGAAGAGAGGCGTTAATATTAGAGTGTTTTTAGGGTTGAAAGGGTGTTTAGTGGGTGTTATATATCCACAAATTTAGGGTTAAGAAGTGAACCGGTGTGTAATTTTTGGGATAGGGCTGATTGAACGCATCTAGTATATCTTGTGTTTGGGGTGAAAAGCGAATTGGGCTTGTGATGGATCCTAACGTGGGTTTTGTTGTTCATGGGCTGAATGTGAATCTTTGAATTGCATACTGTATACTCGTGACATATGTGAATCTAAAGGAGTTATTCTTAGATTTTGAGTTAACTATTACGTTGTGACATTTTTTTGGAACCTAGATATCAGTTTTGTGATAATATGGATACAAATGTATTGATACTTCTTTAGAAAAAGCGGTAACTTTGGCAATGATTATTATTTCACAAGGGATATTTATTCATTGGCTTGAGTTATTTAATGAGTTCGAGGTTCTTGACCGATTGTATTGATTTGGTATTGATGTGACAGTTCAAAATTTTTTTGTTAGACTTGGATATACTTCAGACGTTGAACGCATATGAGTAGGCCGTGAATTCTTATCACTCTTAGATCCGGTTGTGTGTTTAGATTAATGGACTATGGGCTTTTCTAACTTGGATCGTATTTAAAAGGATTGTTAATAATAAGATTTGTTAAAGGGATTTGAGAATATGAGATTTGATATCATGAGGCTTATAAGATTTGGACTTGATACATTTTGAGGATGATAAGATTTGTTGTGAAGTTTGATACTTGGTTGTATACATTTTCACGGAGATTATTATGTCACGGCTTGAATTAATGATTGAACAATGTTGACTACGGGGTTGTTTGGACGATATTTCTTACTTGGATTTGAAGTGAGGTTTTTACGGGCACATTTACTTATTTCATCTTCTTTCTTGCTACCTTTCCGCGAAGATAACTTGTTTGGGCTTTTATAGAGTGTGATCAAGACTTGGCTATTTAGTTGCGTTTGTGATTCTTTCTCACTTAACCCACAACGTAGCTATCACTTCGGTGTCTCACGCAGTTGAGGATATGTCAAGAGGTTTTGTACATTGGGTACACCGTTTCTTGTTCACAAGGATTAGTACAAGTTTAAGTAACAAATCGGGGAAATTTTACGTCATGTTCGAGTTTGATATATCGGGTTTACTTCTCCATGTGGTCACTACAATAGCCGACGGATTGCGTGAATGATGTGCTGACCAAAGTGTTGATTGGATGGTTGATGATAATGTTGGTGTTGGATAATGAACCGTTGATGAACCACGCATGTTCCCTAAAATGTATATTCTCTCAAACCAAAGTCGTCAGAACACATTCAAGTCGACATTGTTTACGGTTTTGTCTTGATTTTGTAAAATCCCGAAAAGAACCTATTTCTCGGTTTAAATCATAGACTTGTAAAATCCGTGACAATGGAAACATCCTGTATTAGTAAAGTGCATTTCGGATCTATCTTACGGTTTATTCTTGGTTTTGTAAAATCCGCGAAGAAACTATTTATCGGTTTAAACCATAGAGTTGTAAAATCCGTAATGATGGAACCATCTTGGAGAAGAGAAAGTGTAATTTTGGATCTTACTTGATGTTGATGCTACGGTTTCGCTTCAATGAAGGATAAAGGGTGTACTTCATGAATTGGGTGTATGTTTGAGTTGTCTTCATGGCAGTTTGGTTATTACATGGTTTTACGGGGTTATGTGCTTATACCATGGTCGGGATGAAACCATTATCAAAGTTCACTTTTAAGATCAAAGGAGGCTAGATTTGAGCTATTAACAAGATGTGACAACGGCGTTAATTCGATATTATTTATTTGAGGTTGAAGTGAATTATCACGGGCGAGTGTACTTAGTATCTGAAGGTATCGGGGATGGTTGGATGAAGATACTTCGAGATCCTTGTTCAAGCTTATTATCAAAACGAGACTTGGAAATCTAGTTATTGTTGGGTGACTTTACCTTTTCTTTTACCACTTGGGGAATTGGGCTCTTATCACCTCAAAATAACTATCACTTAAAGGAGTTACGTTGTGTGCTCGGTGTCACATTCAATTGTGGATTTTCAAGAGGTGATATACGCCTTATACTCGATGGTTGGTTGGTTGAAGAGTATAGAGTACTTAGAGATTCAAATGGGCATGAAGTCTCGCACCGCTCTTTGTGACATATGTGCAAGTTTAAGTCACGAGTTCGTGGTATTTTACTTGTGGTCAAATTCATCATATTGGTTATCTCCATCGCTTGTCACTACAAAGAGCCTCTTGAATGATAATGGGGTTGATTACATATTTTGCCAAGAGATTGAAAAGAGAGATTATGACGTTTGAACACAACAGCTCAAGCCTCGTTCTCTAAAGAAAAGAAATGTGTGCGTTTGGTGCGCATTATCTTTTAAAGAAGAGAAATCTTCTTATGACGCCTGCTCACATCGGCTCAGCCTCGTACTCCAAAGAAAAGAAAAGTGTACGCTTGATGCGCTTTATCTTCAAGAAGAGAAATCTTCTTATTATGACCATTCTCATCAACACGATTCATACTTTTCCATGCGCTTGGTCATCAAGTGAACCGGCTCTTCGTTGATTGTTTTCGATTCCACTTTCTCAACTATAATGAAGATGGCGACATCCCGTGGCCGATTTTATGGGGAGAAGTGTGAATAGACTACATTTGGATAATGTTCACTTATTTATTCAAGAATGGCATCTCCGTATGCAATTCTTGAGGGGGAGAAGAAGTGTGAATTTTTTGCATTGTTGATTGAAATTTGAGAATATAAATGGTCATACGGCTCTAAACTCATGTAAGAACCGAGCTTCTTCTTATCGGGTTATCTTCACATGGAGTCTTTCTCTTCTAAGAGCCGTTGGTTGACATCTTCACTCGGATTGATGAGTTTATCGACAAAGTACTTCCAGTTAATGCTTCACGTATACATCAACATGATGATTCCGAACAATCTCTCTGTTCTTGTTTGATGTGATTGGTAGTTTGGTGTTACCATCTTGTGTGTTCGTTGTGGCCTAATTGCTGATTTTCTTGATGAACATCCTTCTGTTCTTGTTTGATTGGGAGGGATTTTAGCTAAGGGGATATGCAAGATGTAAGTTAATTGGGATGATTTTTGGTGAGATGCTTTTGGTGTGAATTGAAGATGTTAACTATCTATTCCCAACCGCACAATCTTGAAGAAGGTCGAGTCTACACTGCTCTACATTTTACGCTACATGTTAGAAGACTAAAGACGAGTTGCATTTAACGATCTAAAGACTTCTTCTTAATCGGGCATTTATCAAAGCAGATTGTCGGTTTAGGGAGAGCACTAATTGGGAGAAAGTTATAAGTCGATTCAATTCCCAATTAGACTTGCTCATATTCTTTAGCGATGACTACTCGAGACGTTGATATTGACTATTGTTGGACATTTGACACAAGGTGATTACTTGAATTAATCATTTATCACTTATTTGAGATTGAAGTTGACTTTCACAAAGGCGTGTTCTTATTCGATAACTTGCTCGGGCTTAAGAATTTGAGTTGAAGACTTGGTTTATCTAGTTACCGCAATCGAAGTGGATGGTTGAAGACCAGTTAACTATCACAATTAGGAGTTACTTTGTTTTACTCGATGTCACACGATATGACGTGTGGATAATCGCAAGAGGTGTTAATGTCTCATACTTTGTTTGGGTAGTGAGTACTTAGAGATTTGCTGAAGCATAACTTCTACACCGTTCTTCCATCATTAGGTGCAAGCTTAAGATACAAATGTGGGAAGTTGACTTCGGTTTCAAGTATGGTATAGCGGGTTTTCTTCGTCGGTGGTCACTTCAAATTGTCTACGAAGGGTTGATATAAATAGTCGAGAGAGTCTTCAAGATGTTGATTCTCACAAAGACTTCAAGCAATATTCTCAACAAATTTCAAGTATTTGGGCTTACAAAGAGTTCTTGATTCTAAAGTGTCAAAAACCAGCAAGGCGTAAGGAGACTCACATATAAACACAAAGCGAGTAAACTTGATGAACTTAACTCTTCTAAGTAATCAAGACATCCCGGAAGACAAATGTTAGTACCGCAGAGAAACTCAAGGTTTGACTCATGGCGAGTAAACTTGATGAGCTTAATACTTCTAAGTGATTGAAGATATCTCGGAAAACAATTGTCATGACCGCAGAAACTCAAGGTTTTACTCATCAAGGCTTTTTGTGTTATTATTCCAACTACGTGGGGAAGTGATGATTAGAAAAGTTTACAAGATAACAGAGGTACACTAGTATGTGGTGATTTCGATGGTGTCTCAAGGATCGGGGAGAGATTGTGTACATTGGGGATGCTCAAATTGTTTCACTTGAGTGCTTAATCGTGATTCGAGATATAATCACTTATTCCGTGTTGACATCCGTAGAGATTGTCACCCGCAGATAATCGATGACTTGGTCTCGCTTCTTCAATGTTATCGCTTATTCATTCCTTGTGTATTGGTATACTTGGATACTTGAGCTTCATACACATTCATCGTGACGAAAGATGTGAACATAGGGAGGTGTTCTACATTACCCTCTTGATGTGTATTCGGGAGAGTTCTTGGATATTGGTGTACTTGGGTTCTTGAGCTTCATACACGTTCATCGGGGAAGAAAAATGTGAACATGGGAAGGTGTTCTTCATTCCCTCATGAAGTGTATTTGGGAGAGTTCTAGAGCATTATACAAAGAGGTCGATCGCAACAATTCAACTACTTGGGGAATTGCTCTCTTGACACCTTTTGGAATGGATCGCTTGGACTTGGTGGAAAAGAAATTTGAGAAGATTATTTAAGTGTGGGATGAAACGTTCTTTGGTGTTCTATTGGATGATATAACCTCGAACGAAGAATCACGGTGACTATTCTTAAAAGGAGCAGACAAGTTCGATGATAATGGTGTGCTTCTTTGTGCACTGCTAAGAGAAGCTTGATTGAAAGCTTTGAATCGCTTTCACTAAAGGATTTTCGGTTTGGGGAAGCGCGAGTCTCACTTTCGATGGTTCAATTTCTCTCAATTCAGAGCCTCGAAAGCTTTGGTGGTGAATGTTTAAGAGATGATGACTTCTATCTTATACAACGGGGTTGTTCGATATCCTTATCTCGGTACTCGTATCATCATCTTCTTTAACTATATCATCTATTCTATCCTTGTAAATATTTATTCGAAAACAAAATACAAAAATATAAAACCAACAAAAAGAAATAGAAAAATAAAAACCATCAAAACAAAATAGAAAAATATAAAACCTTCAAAATCCATAAAAATCGAAAACTTAAAAATACCAAAATATTGTTTTATCTAGACATGTCTTCGGTATCGATAACATCTACGGTCTTAGAAATGTCATTCAATAATGGCACGGGACTTTAGATGAAGTTCGACGAGAGGTGTAAATATTTCTTTTCTAAACATGTCTCAAAATATGGCTTACGATTATTTCAGATCGTAACCCGGGCTTCAAATGATGGCTTGCGCTATTTCGATCGTGACCCACTTAATCATGGCTTCTGATTATTTCAGATCAGTAACCGGGCTTCAAATAATGGCTTGCTATTATTTGAGATAGCAACCGCTCTTAAAAGGAAGGAAAGTGCTACGCTTAAACGTTTTCACAAATTTCGCTCACTTATCCTAAAAACTAAACAAGGAAAGTATGTCAAGGATCTGTTGTTCCTACACAAATGTTTTTCCGTCTATAGTTCTTCGAAAAATATTTGTTGTGTTCAAAATGGTGGTAAAGGAGTTGCTTGAAAATCAATCGATTCGTAGTTTTCATTAATTTGCAAACTCAATCAATGACTTCACAGACTTTAAACTTTTCACAAATTGAGTCATTGATTGAGGGGGATAAAGTTTTAAAATCTATATCATCTAACGGGCTTTCTTAATTATCCTAATATGCTTAATTAAAAAATGATGTTAACCTATGTTGAAGGACTAGGTGCCTAGGATATGATTGCTAGGATTAGATGATTAAAGTTTGATGTATACATTATTCCCATACATTTATATGATCTGATTGATATGTTACATTGACTTTTATTAGTCGATTGTTGTTTGGGTGATGTCGACCACCATATATCTGTGTGTGTTCACTAATGTATGCAGGTATATTGGTATATAATAATGTTCCCGATCCGGATCCCACAATTGAAGATGATTGGATGCCGAAAGGAAAGGGTAACTATATCTTGGGTTGACAAATGAAGAAACAAAGCTTAATTGGACTTCTAAGGAGAGTTGGCATAAATGCAACGTAAGAGGTCTCACTGCATCAGCAGATGGTTTTCTTCTAAGTGATTGAAGAAACGGAGCTTAATTGGACCTCAGTTGGCATTCAAAATGCAACATAAGAAGAAGTCTCACTGCATTTGAAGACGGTTTTTTCTTCCAACCCTACAACAACAACAACGGAAGCTTCTCAACCACTAACGTATCTTTGTGCAGGATACCATTTTTAAACAATTTTGAATAAATTAAATTGTTTTGAAAATGGAAAAATGTTGTTTTTGAAAATATATTGGTCTAAAATTTGAAAATCACCGGACTTCATTTTATCAAAACTTGAGTCACTCAATTATCGACTACGGTCATCGATTGAGGGGGAGAGTGATTTAATTTAAAATATTTTCATACAATATTGCTTCATAAAAGTCCGGTTTGCACGTTAAAAAGTGGTGATCTAAAGATTTAATGTTATGTTATGGTATGATTTTCTTTAGAATCAAGGTCTTTCAAACTGAAATTTTTTCTCTTTGTTTGATTGTGAAATTGTTTTATTTTACTAAAAGATCTCTTAAAACTATCATACCGACACTAACAATCTTTAATGTCTTAAAATGGTCCTTATCAGTCATATTTCAAAATTGAATCTTGCCACGTCTTACCCCAAATTTTTCTAAATGATTTAAATCAGTTGGGATCACAAATCTCAAAAGGTTTAAAATTTTGATCGGGGTAATGATCGTGTTTTAAATCTCAAATCTGTTTTAATGGAATTGGTTTTAGTCCTTTAAAGGCACTCCTGCCTCCATGTGCCAAACGATTTCAAATACACAATGCACATGTTGAGGAGGAGGATTTATCCAAAAACCAAATGAGTATTTAAAACTAGGCCACATTTTCTCCCATGTTTTCTAAACCTAATTAAATCACTTGGGATCCAAAATCTCAAAGGATTTGATATTTTGATCGGGGAGAATTTGTGATTTAATAATGAAATTTGATAAAAGTTTATCGTTTTGATTCGGTTGTGCAGTCGCTTCTCATATGCGCTAAACGCTTTCGAATCTCGAAGCACATATTGAGGGGAGCAAAACCATCGAGGTACAAAAGTTTTTAAAAGAGATTATAAAGTACCTTGATTGTGTTTTCAAATGGTTTTCTTAATGGATTTTGTGATTGTGGATGTGCTTCAAAAGAACTCTTGCCTCTATGTGATAAAAATGTTTTCAAATATCCTATGCACATATTGAGGGAGAATTTACCAATGAAAATCAAATGGCTTTTTCGTATGAAAATTGTGATCAAAGAAAATATTTCAAAGTTCTCTTGCCTCCTTGTGCTAAACAATTTCTAAATCATATGCACATGTTGAGGGAGGTTTTCTAAATGATCAAAACTATTAAGGTACAAAATGCTTTGATCCCGTATCACAAGTACCTTGATTGGTTTTACAAATGATTTTTCAATTGGTTTCATGAAGGAAAGAACAATACCAAAAGACCGACCAATTTACTTTATGCATGGAGTTATAAGGATGGTTAGGTTAGGTATTCGTTCCCACGATCCGCCAGAACCGGAGGGACCTACCCAGAAACAATCCACTAGATAGTGTAGAGTCCTTAGGTATATTGAAAAAAGGAGAAAAGTGAGGAATGGGAAGAGTGCAAGCGAGACCGAGCTAGAATCGAATAAACCCAACAAGGTTCTAGTAATGAAGTCTCGGTAAGCAATCGAAGGGTTGAAGAATGAAAAAAGAACCGAATGTGAAAAGGGTGAAAAGAAATAGCCCTCCATCAATTCAACCTTAGGCGTAAACCGGGTTCAATACATATGCTACCGGTTGTTACTAAGGTAACACTAGTATTGAAGACAAGACGTCATGGACCCGGTGATGCATCGCACTAAACTTCCCAAGCCACTCAAGTTCCTCTTAAAAGGGCTTGTTTCATTCTCACGGGAACCGACATTATCTATCGACTTTCTCTTAGAGATTGTTGATATTGAAGAAGGAGACCCTCTCCTAGTCTCCCACAGAACCAAAAATGCACTATTGAGTCTAGAGCCAAGAGATCATCCACAATATCTCATTAGGACACTAAATTATTGAAGACTTGCTGTTTCACACAATGTGGAAAGTAAGTATATATTAAGAGTCCCACGATTATCCTTGTGGTATTGCCGAACATCCGAGTGATATGAAAATATTCACGATGAAGATGGAAATCCTTCTAGAGCCAACATCAAACAAGCTCTTGGTGGGTGACATGAGATCTTCTCGTAAGATCAAACTTGTGACAACTGGATAGAAACAATGGGGCGATTCGGTCTTGAATCAACCTTGGTCCAGAATGGAATTGACGAATACTTTTGGAAAACCGTTCGATGTGCAAATCTTCTTTTCTCTAGCACGTCGAATGTGTACTTATGTTTTCAAAATTCAAAAGTATCTCGATTGTAAAATACTTTTAGAAAACCGTTCGATGTCGCGAATCTCTTCTTTTCGCTAGCACGTCGAATGTGTACTCATTCTCTAATACAAAAGTATTTTGATTGAAAATTGATCTTTCTCATAAAACCTTCGTCGTATTGCAAAACTCTTTCTTCAAGCAATACGCGATTGTTTTTCAAATCATTTTCATCAATCGAATCTCAATTACCGGTTCACTCACTCCGTGTTGTCTTCTTTGAGACGTTCGGTTTGAGAACGACTAGAACAATTGCGAAACCCCATCAAGGAGATTCTTAGGAATCCCACCGATCACAAGCGGATTTATCTTGATCAACGGGAACCGTGGGCGTGTACCTCAATTCAATGAAAGTGATCAAAGACACTTTCGTGTGTTTATTGCTAAATGTTGTTTGCGGAACACTTGGGCGGTTGCGGTGATCGTAATTGAGGAGTCAATCCAAAGCCGCATGCTCACAAGATCCACACTTAATTTGAAGAAATCATGACCGGTGCATATCTACATAACCTGGTGCGATATTTCATACTATGCTTATGCTTCACTGCAAATATCATGAACCAAAGAAGGCTTCCGCTACTCGATGGAAAGATGTCATGATTCAAAAGTGTGAGCATGTCGGTCCAAATGTCACAACTTCACATGAAGGCAACACTACTATGGATGATCCGAGAGATTTATCGTGGTGATGATCTCAATGAAAGCTCAAGATCATCAAAGATGTGGATCGCTTAAAGCCTCCACCGAAAGTACTAAGCACTCGGACTTTGAAGTATCATCTAAAGCACAAAGATTGCGAAATGAAGAATTCAAGTCTCGAGCTCAAGAACAATGACAAGAATAGATTGCTAGGATTCAAATGTAAAACATGGGGTGACCTCCTTAGGGAGATTGTTAGGAATTAGAAAATTCCATAGTGAAGTGTCGGTCACCCCAAATATTATCTAGCATAAGTTAGCTCGTAGATTTGTCGTTAGTTACGTTATTTATTGTTTTATTAGTTAGTCAGTAGCGTAAAATAGTTTAGTGCAACACCGTGGAGGAAGGACGGGTCTTTACCCACTGTATCCCTGATCCACAGGCCGATAGGAGGTCTTGTATTTGTAAGTATAAATACCCCTTCCATCCATGGAAGGGGTGGTGCTTTCAATCTAATATTCAACATTTGTGAAGTAACTCTCTACCAAGAAAACACCCAACTCTCTAACTTTCTCTCTCTAATGGCAAACATGTATTTTGATCTCCCAAGACCACCCGAATCATCAAACACATAATATACACGATCCTACAGCCTTTTAACTAGAGTCTAAGCATGTTGTTTTAAAACTATAATATGAATGGCATGATAGATTCAAATGAATATGTCTAGTTTCTTTTATACGCATAATGATCAAACTAAGACTAATGAAGTGTTCTAGGGGGTAAGTTTAAAGTTGATCACGGGATTCTTGGGTAAACCGTTTTGTATGTTTGAAAGTGTGTCGGGAAGATGAGTCGGGGGTTAATCATATGGCATGATTTTTAAAGCATATATGTTATTCGTTTGAGCCGCGAGCGAGCATTAAGATGGGTCGAACATGTATATGGAATATTGTGGGGGTAACTTTGAGGGTGATCGCGGGAAAAACTGTTGGGTCGTTTGGAGTTTTGAAAAGGGATCGGGGGAGATGGGCATCGTGTTAGTCCGTTTGCATGTTTACCTTGTCGTAGTTGTGAATATTGTGAACCGCGAGCAAGTGTAAAGATTGTCGAGATTTCTAACAAATGACGATTGTATTTGAGTCCTTTAAAACTAAATGTACGCATGAATCATTTTAATTGCATGATAGTTTTATTTAAATTACTTACTAAACCCTAAACTATGATAAGTTGTCGCTAATAACCCTATACTTTGAAATAATGACCATGTAAACCTCAAACTTTGAGATAATTACCCTGTGAACCATATACTTTGAAGTATTGTCTAATAAAGCCTTAAAATAGGATATTTGTCTTATTAAACATTTAATTTTGCCATTTATCATTTGTAACCCTTAAGTTTGGCTAATTAATGATTTTTACCCTAAAGTATTTTAATTCGGTCCATTACTAAAAATGAGAATACGGTTAATAACTCTAAAAATATTAATACGATTCATATAACCAATAAACCCGTTATGAATTAAATGAGCTAATAAGTACTTTACGAACCGTAATCCATGTAGATTCATTGAAGAAGGCATGACGTTATTTCTATTGTGTTCCTTCCATTTGCTCTCATTTCATTTGCTAAGGTACATATATTCTATCCCTTTTCATTAGGGGTGTCTTATGATTTTCTGATCCTTCGACTTTGTTTCGCTTATGATATTTCATTGCTATGATTCCTTTGCTATTGACCCTCTGATATTGAACCTTTGATATCGATTCCTTTGCTATTTGACCATTGCTATTGAACTATTGCTATTGAATCTTTGCCTTGCTATTGACCCCTCTGTTATTTAATCACTGTTATTGAACTTCCGTTATTGAACCCTTTACTCTTGAACTGCTATTGACACGTGCTATTGAACCTATGATATTGAACCTTTGATATTGAACTGTTACTCTTGAACTTTGATATTGAACTGCTACTCCGAACTTTGATATTGAACTGTTGCTATGAACCTCTGAATTGTGAACCATTGATATTGAACCTTTGATTGTGAAGACTTATATATTGCTACACTTTGAAACTTTGTTTGACCCTTCAGATTGATACCCGAGCCAAATATTGTTATCCTAGCGATGAAGGTAACATGGCCGTGTCATTGATGCACCAATGGCATGACTCTAGTGTGGTTGAGTGATGCTCCACACCGTTCCTATATTGTATTGATTATGCGCACTTCATTGTTATTGTTATGGCCACTATTGTTCTGCAGGGGCGTATGGATGCATCCTAGATTTGTATTGTATTGGATTGATATTGATATTGTATTGGTGATGTGGTGCGTGTGTGCAATACACCCCTCACAGTCTGGGAGCTAGCTACTCCATTGGTTACTGAGGTCTCTCCTCCTATTGTATTGGTATTCCGAGGTCACCCCTCCGAATACAATGGCTACTATTGGATATTGGGCTACTAATGCCACTATTGATTGTATTGTATTGTATTGTTGGCTCGGGATGGATTTCTGACAAACCTTACACTATTGATATACCTATATTGTACCTTTTGTATCCCACAATGCACCATATTCTGTATTGATTATCCTTTAACCAGTACCCTTATGTGACTCACTCTACTACCGTGATATACATTCCATTGCATTGATCTGTCATACTCTTATTCTGTTACTTCAGATTATCGTTCCATTCATGTACTAGGTTATTATATGATTGTTTATTTTGATTATGCTGTTACATGATTTATGTGATTACTGTGTAGCCTGCTGCGATATGATTAACATGCGATTATATGTTTTAACTGTCGTCATCTGAATATATGTTATCTTACTGTTATGTGAACCTTGATTGGTCTGGTGATAATGTTGGTGTGTAACTAGTTGATTTATCTTTTTATTATGGATACCATCGTTTAAATTATGTTCATGGGCTATGATTATCCATGGGTGTTTTATTGCTAATTGACGACCTACCATGCTTATATCTGTTATGATATTGTTATGTTATTAATTTGCTTCCGCTTGCTTTTAGTTTTCCGTTGGGCTTAATTATATTCTGATTTCCTGATTTGACTGCATGCTATTCTATGTTGAGTGGATGTGATTTCTGCTATGCTTGATTTTGTTTTGGTGCTTGTGTGTCTGATTTCTTATATGTGATTATATATGTCATGGTTGTGTTGCTCTGTTGTGTTCTCCTTGATTGATGTTCTTGCTGGACATTTGTATAATTATGTTTCTGCAGGATCCTCATTGACTCATTGTTCTCATTTCGTTGCGATCTTGTTATCAGTTTCCCTATTTCATTTGTATCTCTGATTTCGTTTAGCTTTCGTTTTGTTATATCTGTTCACTGGGCTTTTTAAGCTCAGCCGCATTTCTTTTCCTGCGGCAGGTTGTTAGGTTTGAAGATGGGCTTGTTGGGCTGAGAGTTGGATTGTTCGAGTAGACTGACCTTAGTTACCTTATCATTTTGGATTTAACTTGAAGAGTTATGGTTCTTAGATTTTATTTCGTTTTGGACATATTGGATTTTTTATTTTTCTTGTAAGTCTTTCGTTTATATGACTTGGTAATTTATTTTATAAGGCTTTCATTTGAAATTTTTTTATTTGTATGTTCTGTATGACACCAGAATGTGACACTTCTACTCTTGCCGGGTTGGGGTGTTACACCGGCTAGGGGAAGGAGAGGCCGAAGGCGTCATTTTTCGTAAACTATCCCGTTTACCCATTCCCGAGCTCATATATTGACCCCGAATGTCCCACGACATTCATTCGACTTTCTATTATCGTTATATATGTTTTTCCACAAGTTTTGACTATTTATTTGTCAATTTTTGAGTTACGGTCTAAAAGTTACATTATTTCTCGTTTTAGGCTTTTCTAGTGCCGAATCGAATAGTGCCTACCAAAAAGAGTTAAAACTCACACGATAACTCGTCCAATAATGAAATAAGCCATAAAAACCAATAGACGATATAAAATCAAGTCACGATTGATAAAAATAGTGTTAAAGGTAAAACTCGGGTTAGTTTAACGTAATGCGGTTACCTAAAATAGACTCCCTAAATTGCCAGTTGTCACAGCCTCCCAGCCTCAGAAGAAACCCGTCCCGGGTTTCACTCCGAGTTGCTTGATGTCATGAGTTTAGGATACTTCCTACGGAAAGCGTCCTCACGTTCCCAAATGAACTCCGGTCCATGTCGGGAGTTCCAACGAACTTTGATAATCGGAATACGGCTATGCTTCAGACGTTTAATCTCACGATCCATGATCTCAATCGGTTCCTCAACGAAATTCAATTTCTCATCGATACGAATATCTCTTAAGGGCACAACTATGTTTTCTTCAAAATACATTTCTTAAGATTACTAACATGAAAGACATTGTGTACATTGCTCAATTCGATGGTAGCTCGGTGCGGTATGCTACCGGTCGATTCTTTCGAGATTGGAAAGGGACCAATATATCGGGATTGAGTTTTCCACGCTTTCAAATTGAATCACTCCTTTCCAAGGAGAAACCTTTAACATAACACGATCTCAACTGAAATTCTAAAGGTTTACGTCTCCTATCGGCATAACTCTTTTGTCTATCACGAGCGGTTTGTAAACAGTTACTGAATCTGAACTATCTTCTCAAGGGTTTCTAGGACAAGTTCGGGACACAGAAGTTGACTCTCGGCAACTTGACCTAACAAGCAGAGAACGACATTTTCAGCCATACAGTGCCTCAAATGGAGTGGCCTTAATGCTAGAATGATAACTATTGTTGTAAGAGAATTCGGCCAAAGGGAGATGTCTCTCCCAGCCTTTGCCAAAATCAATAACACAGGCTCTAAGCATATCCTCTAAAGTCTGAATGGTTCTCTCGCTTTGACCATCGGTTTGAGGGTGATAAGCATTACTTATATCCAAGTTTGTTCCTAACGCTGAATGTAAGGATCTCTAAAAGTGGGATGTAAAACGGCTATCTCGATCGGAAATGATAGATATCGGTACTCCATGACGCGATACTACCTCCTTAAGGTACAGTCCAGCGAACTTGTCGAGACTATCAGTCTCGCTAATGGCTAAGTGAGCAGACATAGTTAAACGATCAAAAATTACCCAGATAGTGTCATTGCCGCTAGCTGTTCTTGGTAATTTGGAGATAAGATCTATGGCGATTCGCTCCCATTTCCATTCTGGGAGTTCGGGTTGAACTAAGAGTCCTAAGGGTTTCTGGTGTTCGGCCTTTACCTTAGAACAAGTCAAGCACCAACTGACATACTGAGCTATGTCGGCTTTCATGTTAGGCCACCAGTAGAGTTTCTTAAGGTCTTGATACATCTTATCGGCTCCGGGATGAATAGAGTATTTTGAGTTATGCGACTCATGCATAATCAACTCACGGATTCCACCATGAAATGGTATCCAACTTATGTCTTTGAAGCACAAGGTTCCATCGGAACACTTCAAGAAGTCGTTTTCACTTTCTACCATTCCATGAAGATTCTTTTAAGGACGGTTCTCTGCCGTTAATGCTGCAGCCTGGGCGGCTAAGATTTGATTCCTAGGGATCGAACGAGCAATGGTGGAATGTTCTCCTTACGACTAAGTGCATCCGCCACAACATTAGCCTTACAAGGATGATAATGAATCTCACAATCATAATCACTAAGCAATTCTAACCAACGACGTTGTCTCATATTCAGTTCCTTCTGATCCAAGATATGCTTCAAGCTCTTATGGTCGATAAATACTACACACTTAGTCCAATACAGATAATGTCTCCAGATTCTAAGGACAAACACTACAACACCTAACTCAAGGTCATGGGTGGTGTAGTTTTTCTCATGCTTCTTAAGTTATCGGGATGCATAAGCAATCACCTTCTCCTATTGCATCAAAACAGCCCCGAAGCCTTTATGCGAAGCGTCGCAGTACGCGACAAAGTCTTCGCTTCCTTCAGGCAAAGCTAGGATGGGCGCACTACACAACTTCTCCTTCGAAGTTGGAATGCTTCTTCTTCCTTTTCTCCCATTCATACTTAACGTCCTTCTGCGTCGGTTTGGTCGTGACTTAGCTATTTTGGAAAATCCTCAATGAATCTCCTATAATAGGTCGCTAAACCTAGAAACTGGTGGATTTCGATGGGTTCTTAGGAGCGCCCATTCCTTAATGGCCTCAATCTTAGTTGGGTTAACATGAACACCTCGACTATCTATCACGTAACCTAAGAATTGTGCGGACGGTATCCAAAATTCACACTTAGAGAACTTGGCATCTGACTTCTCCTCTCAACAATCCTAAAATGAGCCTCAAATGCTCTTCGTGCTCCTCACTATTCTTGGAGTATATCAAGATGTCGTCTATGAATACTATCAGAAACTTATCCAGATATGGCTTACATACTCGGTTCATGAGATCCATGAAAACCGCTGGCGGGTTTGTCAAACCAAACGACATCACTTGGAATTCATAGTGTCTATAACGAGTCCTAAACGCCGTCTTAGGGATATCCTCCTCTCGAACTCTAAGATGGTGATAACCAGATCGTAAGTCGATCTTAGAAAAGATACTAGCTCCTTGGAGTTGGTCGAATAGGTCATCTATTCTAGGTAACGGATATCGGTTCTTCAAAGTCAACTTATTCAACTCCCTATAATCAATACACATCCGAAACGATCCATCCTTCTTCTTCACAAACAACACCGTGCTCCCCACGGTGTGAACTTGGTCGAATGAATCCTTTCTCGACAACTCGCTTAACTGTTTAGACAGTTCCTCCAATTCTCTTGGAGCAAGTCGATAGGGTGCCCGGCTACGGGTGATGCACCGGTATCAACTCTATTTGGAATTCCACTTGTCGGACGGTGGA
The DNA here is from genome assembly GCA_022545495.1 of Chrysanthemum lavandulifolium. Taxonomy (NCBI): domain Eukaryota; kingdom Viridiplantae; phylum Streptophyta; class Magnoliopsida; order Asterales; family Asteraceae; genus Chrysanthemum; species Chrysanthemum lavandulifolium. The sequence continues at coordinate 181,997,701 of CM040243.1, forward strand.
ATCCACAGCGATTCGTCGGAAACACATCCGAAAATTCTCTAACGACGGGTACATCATTAAGGTATCTTTCACTCTTCTCCTCGCTTTTCTTTTCAGAAATTCGAGCCAAGAAAAGACAACCTCCTCTATCGATGTACTTCTTGGCCTTAATAGAAGAGATGATGCTCAACCGGGAAGGACTTCCACGGTCGCTCCGATCTCCTTGTATGCTCAGAACTTTTCCGCCATACGGTAAACGAAAGATCTTCTCATAGCAGATGATGTGTGCACCGTTCTTCGACAACCAATCCATTTCGATAATGACGTCAAAACTTCCCAAGGTAACTGGCAATAGGTCTATGCTAAACGGGCGGTCTAGGAAACTTAAGGGACAACCTCGAACTACAGTGTCTATCTTCTCCCTATTTCCGTTAGCTAATTCCACATCGTAACTAAACCCTAGAGGTGTTTGGGAGATTACTAGTAATGGCATAAAGTTGGTGGATACAAAACTCATATCAGCACCAGTATCCAACAGTATGGAAGCATAGCCATTATTAAGAAGGAACGTCCGTAACTACGTTAGGGTCCTCACCACTTCCTTCCCAATAGCATATACACGTTGTTCCCATGTCTCTCTGCGATTCCTAGCACCATAGTTTCCTGGTTCTCCACAACCTCACGCTTCATGGGGTTTAAGCCATTATTTCCCACCTCGGTTAGCAAATCCTCCTACATTACCGGATTTCCTCTCATCCACGGCTCTCGGCACTCATTCTTGAAGTGCCCCTTCTTTCCACATCCAAAACAGTGTGATGGCCTTCCGGTCCGCCCCTTGTGCGGTTTGAGCTTGGAAGTGGTGGGACCTCGATTTTGGCCAAGTGTCCTACCTTAGAGCACTTCCTACATACGTTCGGGCACGGTCCATGGTGGTGTCGGTTGCAACGACCACACATGGGTCTACTACCTTCATAACCCTTCCTTTTTCCATTTCCTATGGCAAACACCACAGGCGTCTCATGCCGTTTGTTGCCATTCCTTTAACAACTTCATTCCTCTTCCTCTTATCGCTCCTATCATTCTTACCCTTGTCTCCTACTTCTAATACATAAGAGTCCATCAAGCGCTGAGCCACGATGGTGCCTCATGCAAATTAAGCGGCTTCGTGTGATGACATCATTCGAGTAGCTAAAGGCAATCCATCGAGATACCTCTCAATCTTAAGGTCGTCGGTCACGAACCATATCGGGGCAAAGCAATGATAACTCTTGGAAGCGATGATTGTAAGTCGTCATGTCGGTACCCTTAACCTTATGGTTCCGAACTCAATCTCTAACTTCTTAACTTCATTCCTAGGACGATAAGTCTTGATCGGGAGAGTCTTAAAGCGAGTCAAGTCATGCTATAAGCTACATCACTTCCTCCGATCTATGATAGTTGTTCCACCAGGTCAACGCTCGTCCTTCAAAGTAAATGTTGCATACTTAACCTACAATCCTCATCACAATTACTAACGGCAAACACAGTTCGGTTTTTCCAACAACCTAGTTAGGTAAACTACTCCCTCGGTTCCTCCGAACTCGATGGGACCACAAAATCGAAACTCTTTGTAGGTACAACCTCGAGTTCGATTCGATGGGGTTCCACCGGAGGGGTTAGAGATTTGACTCGACTAGCGATTCGACGACACGCTGCATCTGGTCGGTCAATATGGGCCGCGTTCACGGTGGAGGGTTTTGTGGAGCAGGACCATTCTCGGCATGGTCGTTCACATTCGGGTTTTCTACAATTTGGGTTATCGGTGTTCGAGTTCTCAAAAGGTGGAGTGGTCGGGGCGGACGATGACCTCGGCGGACGAGGGCAACGTCAGCGGCGGGGCTGCTCGGTTGTTCCTAGACGGGTTTCGTCTTGTTGCCATCATTCTGAAAGCAAGAATAACAGTTTCATAAGTTCACAATTCACGCTCTAAAAGATAGAGTTGGGTTCCAAGGATCACCAAATAACGCTCGAATACATATTCAAGGTCAACCAGGATAACGCTATACCAGAACAAAACAATCACAGACCGAATCATAACTAAAGGATGCACATTCCAATAACCATAACTCATAGGTTTCAAGATGGAATACATGAAAGGATACAGGGAAATCAAAAACGATCATAACAACGATACTAATAAGATAACTAGGATAAACCTTCATCTTGAACCAAGTACTACTTAGTTTCAAGATGGTAACAAGCCATGAATCTAACACTATCTAGCCACAATTACGGGCACTCCTAAATGATCTCCAAACATCATCCATCACTCTCCATAGTGACAAAATCCCCAAACGCTGAGAGTCGCAATCTTTCCTAAGATTCGTGACCTCCTTCTCCAACCCGTCAACCTTGCGCCGAAGTGCTTGGTTTGCCTCCTAGGCTATCGAACACTCTGCGTGCCGGTCTCCTACCTGCTCATAAAGTCCCGATAGTCCCTCTCTTAGGGCCATCGACTTCTTCTCCATCTTAGTCAAATCTATCCTCAAATCCTCTACACCAGTCCTCGTCACTCCGTCTAATCAATCTGACAACCTACCGAGACTAATATTCTAGGATATAATCCTCTTCCAGATCAGACCCGTACCTCCATACTCCTCGGGCTCTGAAGCAATCTCCGATGGTATCTCAGATCCTAACGGGCTACCTATCCCAGGTGAATGTGGAGGTGAATCAAAACCAAAAGGCATCCGGAGAATCGGGGCTCGAGCAAAGGAAGCTGGTCTTGGAGAATGTTCATGACTCTGCAATGGCGGAGTACCCCTTTGGGATATCCTCATCATCCTCCTCACGAGGATCCTCATCCTCATCTACATACTTCTCCTCAATCTCATGCTCCTCCTCGACCTCATGCTCCTCTTAGCCCTCAACCTCGGAGGAGAGTCCATGTCGGAATCTCGTGTGGGTAAATCCTGAGGTGGTACAGTAGGGGATCTAGGTCTTCTAAGAAATGGTGATGCTGGTGGTGATGACAGAAGAGAGTGGGCTGCTAAACGGATAGGTGATGATGGTGGTCTTACGGACATGCGAGCAATACTATAAGGAAGTCTAGGAGTCTGGACTCGTGCTAAGACCTGATGTAAAGTGAGCTGCCTAGATGAGCTAGGGCGATTTGATGATGATGAACTAGAGTGACGGGTAATCTCATAAGGATCACCTTGCGCAACCGTCATGAGAGTCAATGATGGGGAACTAGCAACATCAAGGACCTCCTCAGACACATCAAAAGCTAGTGAAGGCATAGTCCGTAACAATGGCATAGGGTAGGTATAAGTGTTCGAAAACAGCTAGTTTTAATAAGCGCATCAACTCAACCAAAACATGTATCACATAATTTAATTTTTAAAAATAAAGGTACCGCATTACTCAAAATATGCCTTTAAATAAAACATGTAAGTTTAATTTTATCACATAATCCCATATCAAATCAATCGAGTTCAAAATCCCAAAATCATAACATATCGGTAACTCAAATCAAATTCGTAATATCTCGATAATCGCGTCACATTTACCCAAAATCAATAATCATATCACAAAAGATAACGTTTCATAAGTCAAATCGCAGTTCATACCATAATCAAATAAGAAGCTTTGGCTTGGCAAGCGGGCGTGCGTCGGTCGAGGATCAATTTTCTTAAAAAGTGGTTATAGTTTAGGGTTTATAAAGTACCTAGTTCTCTATAACCTTGAGCTCTGATACCAATCTGTAACACCCCCAAATCTCGGTACAGCGGAAGACTTAATCAAGTTTTCGAGGCGTTACGATTTTGATTGGTAGTCATTTTCATTCAAAACCAATCCTAAATTTAAATATTAAAAACATTAATCAAAAAGTATAAATATTAGGCCCAAAATATGATTTAATAAAATAGGTCCCCATAATTTATCAGAGTCAATTATGATCCTTGAACCATGCCTTCTTGCAAAGCTTCCACCAATCACGTATTCCAAACGTCATTTAAATACCTGAGAAAACATGCTAAAAGGTCAGCTTACGCTGGTGAGTTCATAGATTTAAATTCAATAAAATCATAGTGGACCTGTAGGAGTTGATTTGCTATGCAAGACTTAAGATAGATAAACATCATTCACAAACCGATCCTAACCAGATCACCAACCGATCCTAACGGATCACAATCCATATCCTGCATCCGGGGATCACTCGGGCCCAGCCGACTCTAGTCCAAAGACTTTGTCGTGGCAAAATCTAGAACAATTGCCAACCCCGAACTAGGTCGGGTAGAAGTCTATTCTTAGCTAGGCAACAATTATAGCAATTAGGATTGCTACCCTAGTCTAAGGTAACAACTACCGCACATCTATCTAAACAGTCAAGCACACAAGCAAATCCAAATAGTATTAAAGGTCCAAAAACAGTAGCATGATTCTCACCCCAATTTAGTTAAAAATGTAGATAAAAGTGGGGCTATGAAACTCACCTCAAGCAAGCAACGTACGAATAAACACTAGCAGAAGATAACAAGTAATCACGGCACATCAACTATCTACGCGGCACAACCTATTAATGTAAACCAATTTTAATATATAATCCCCAAAATCAACGTTATCTACCCCAATGTATTCCATATCATTATTTCCAAAAATGTCGTGTTTCACCATTGAATCCTAGTGTTTGGTATCCTCATGTGGGTGTATCGACTCAATATGATGCCATGAATGCACTCAATCAACCAATATGTGACTCAATGCAACTCAAGGAGACATCTAAGCGATAAGCTTCATAGTCCAATAAGTTTGAATAAATAGTAGACCTTATCGAATACATCAACTCGATAAACTCAATTATTTATTCGTGTAAACTTATTATCCCATAAATCGATCGCATCCTAAAGAGTCATAAGGATAATTCACCCATTAATAATGTTACCCAACGTACCTAACGGGCTCTTATTAGATTAACAACCTAATAAGTCCGCTACCCACGTGGATCAACACTATTAATGTTAGGTTATCCGTAACCCATGCACACAACGTAAGTAATTAAATACTTGAAAATAGTATTAAATGCCCATAATTGGCATATTTTGATAAACGTGTACTCGAAACATTAATTACTTATTTATTATAAAATATTTCCATTTTTAGTCGTTAGTTTCTATTTAAAATTGTAAATAACAAGATAGGTCTTGTTATCGATATTTTTGGTATGAAAACCTTTTATTATTATTTATGTTTCGTAGTCTATTAGCATTTTCATATATATAAATATATATATATATATATTTCGTCAAATTCCACTATTAGTTTCATATCGTTATTCGTTTCGAGCCCACAAGCACGAGTCATGACTTCTCGGCTTGTTAGGAATTGGAAATTCCATAAGTGAAGAGTCGGTCACCCCAAATATTATCTAGCATAGGTTAGCTCGTAGACTTATCGTTTGTTACGTTATTTAGTAGCTTATTAGTTAGTTTGTAGCGTAATATAGTTTAGTGTATCACCGTGGAGGAAGGACGGGTCTTTACCCAATGTATGCCTGATCCATAGTCCGTTAGGAGGACGTTTTCTTTGTAACTATAAATAACCCTTCCATCTATGGAAGGGGTGTGGCTTGGCAATCTAACCTTTTACATTTTATTGAACCAACTCTCTACCAAGAACACCATCTCTCTACTTTCTCTCTCAAAAATGTTTAACATGTATTTTGATCATCCAAGACCACCCGAATCATCAAACACAATAAAATAACGATCCTACAAATGGTATCAGAGCCAAGGTTTTTGTGTTTTGATGATTTGTTGTGGCTCAAATCCTGTTTAAACTGATTTTATATCATTTTTGAGTGTCGGATATTTTGTTTACATACTGTTGGTGATATAATCTTTTTAAACAAGTTTCTTTTTGTATCTTGTCTTGGTCAAAATGGTCATCTGATTTATCATAAAAGTTATAACTGTTTTGTATCTTTTGTCCAAACTGTCTTTTTGAGTTTATTTTTTGTATCAAGTTATATCAGTATTATATTCGTGGGTCATCAGTGCATTTTTAACGATCAAACGGGTCAAAAATGGGTAAAAGATGCAGTTTTGTTGATAGTTTTCTGGGTTTTTTTTATGAAGGTGGTCGGAACTTGGTCGGAATAACTCATCGGGAAAATTAAAATGGTCATTCTTCATAGCGAGTTGCTATGTATCTTCATAGCAAGTTGACAAACTGCTTTTGAGCTTCTGTCTTTTACAGTAGCGACTTGCTATTACTTTCTTATGGCGACTTGTGTCAAATTTAATAGCGACTTGGTTATTTGACTTTTGAGTCAAATAAAAGACCTTAGCGACTTGTAAAGAAAAATGAAGTAACAACTTGGTGAGTTTTGTATCAAGTAGCGACTTGTTCTTGTAAAAATCTAGCGACTTGATATTTAACAAGTAGCGAGTTGACACATAAAACTAGCGACTTGTGTCCTTAACCAACATGACATAAATGATGAATGAGAAAACATTGACCACGACCACAAGACCAAAATACCTATTACCAGCTTCATCATGAACCTCAGATCCAAAACCCATCATCGATTCGAAACACATATCCTACAGCTTGACTCAACCAAGTACCAATTTTTAAATGTCAGATCCCATCCGTGTGTGATTGTGACATAAAAGGTCAAACAAACAAGGAACTCATCATATATCCATGGTTATTAATGTCATCAAAGTTATTATATCATGAAGAAACATCGAATGTTACTGTTACACAACTCAAAAGAAAAACTTCTTGAAGCATCTCAGTTTCCTTGACTCTCGTGTTATTCATAACAAGACACTTGAAGTCGTTATAACGAAAGTTAAAGGATTCATCATTGATCTCTAGTTTTGATTATTATTCGAACACATTAAAGAAAGATCAAAACATAAGTGTTTTAAACTCCTTTTTGATTCGGTTCAAAGAAAACTTAAACATACAAAGATTAGTTACCCTTGTCACAATATTGAATCAAAAAGGACTCTAACCATCCCTGTGGTGTGTCCTACTCGATCTGATGTGAGTGTAATTGAAAGGATCTTGTAATAAGCGTTGATGTTGTTGCGGTATGATGAAATTTTGGAGGATTTTTTTATGTGTATGGTGATTATATGTGTGTTTATGATGGAGACGGACTGATGTAGTGATTAGGGTTTGGTGATAATCTATGGATCGAGGTTTTGAAGGGGTGGATGATGTGAGAGTTTTAGGGATTATTAGGTTAAGTGTGCATTTGATGAGTGTTAAATACCCGTGCAATTAGGTGTATTTGGGCTTTGTTTCAATCGGTGTGAGAATAGGTTTAGGTTTGGACCAAAGATTCGTGTTAATGGACTTGGATGGGCCTCACTAACTTCACAATTTGTCCATTTGAACTTGTTATATCAATAGGTTGTGTAGTTGGACATGGGATTTTTATGGCATGTTATGAATATGGGCTTTTGTTTCAATCAGTGTGAGAATAGGTGCACCATACTCGGGTTTGTTTATTGGTTTGGACCAAAGATTCGTGTTAATGGATTTGGATGGGCCTCACTAACTTCACAATTTGTCCATTTGAACTTGTTATATCAATAGGTTGTGTAGTTGGACATGGGATTTTTATGGCATGTTATGAATTTTATGTGTGAATCTCATGAGTAGATCAAGAGTGATGAGACCTGAATATTTTTCAAATGTCATATGAGAATCTCTAAAATTGTTGTATTTGTGTTGATTAAAAAAAAATAAGGCTCTCATATATGTCAATATTTGGATCGGGCCTTGTGTTAACATGAAGATGTATAGGTCTAAATGAATTTTGTGATTAAGTGAGACTTGAAATATGAGAGATTTGGTTTTTCTTGAGATGTGTTGACGAGATTTGATGATTATGCAATTTGATGATGCGACTTGAGATGTGCGACTTGATGATGAGATGTGGTGAGATGATGTGACTTATTCTGATGAGGCTTGATACTTTGGTGTATACATTTTCACGAATAATATTTTGTCACGGCTTGAATTGATATTTGAACAAAGTTGATTACGGGGTTGTTTATATGGTATTTCGTACTTGGATTTGCAGTGAGATTTTCCGGGCGAGTTTACTTATTTTGTCTTCTTTCTTTCTACCCTTCTGCGAAGATGACTTGTTTGGGCATTTACAGAGTGTGATAAAGACTTGGTTATTTAGTTACGTTTGTGATTCTTTCTCGCTTAACCCACAACGTAACTATCACTTTGGTGTCTCACGCAGTTGAGGATACATCAAGAGGTTTTGTACATTGGGTACACCATTTCTTTTTCACAAGGATTAGTGCAAGCTTAAGTAACAAATCCGAGGAATGTTACGTCTTGTTCAAGTTTGGCATATCGGGTCTATTTCTCCATGTGGTCACTACAATAGCCAACAGAATGCGTGATTGTTGTATTCACCAAAGTGTTTAATTGGATGGTTGATGATAATGTTGATGTTGAACTATGACCCATTTCGAACATTGGATGTTCCCTTAAAACAGATATTCACCGAAACCAAAATTGTCATAACACATTCAAGTCGACATTGTTTACGGTTTTGTCTTGATTTTGTAAAATCCCGAAAGAAACTATTTCTCGGTTTAAATCATAGACTTGTAAAATCCCGTGACAATGGAAACATCCTGGTAATAGTAAAGTGCATTTCCGGATCTATCTTACGGTTTATTCTTGGTTTTGTAAAATCCCGCGAAAGATACTATTTCTCGGTTTAAACCATAGAGTTGTAAAATCCCGTATTGATGGAACCATCTTGGAGAAAGGAAAATGTATTTCGGGATCTTATTTGATGTTGGTGCTACGGTTTCTGTTTCGAAGAAGAGATAAAAGGGTGTACTTCATGAATTGGATGTGTGTTTGGATATTCGTCATGGCAGTTTGGTTATTACGTGGTTTTACGGGGTTATGTGCTTTTAACCATGGTCGGGATGAAACCATTATCAAAGTTCACTTTTAAGATCAAAGGAGGCTAGATTTGAGCTTTTAACAAGATGTGATAACGGAGTTAATTCACTATTATTTATTTGAGGTTGAAGTGAATTATCACGGGCGAGTGTACTTAGTATATAAAGGTATCGGGGATGGTTAGATGAAGATTCTTCATGATCCTTGTTCGAGCTTATTATCAAATACGAAGACTTGGAAATCTAGTTATTGTTGGGTGTCTTTTACCTTTTCTTTTACCACTTGGGGGAATTGGGCTCTTATCACTACAAAATAACTATCACTTTAAGGAGTTACGTTGTAGTACTGGAGTGTCACATTCAATTGTGGATTTTCAAGAGGTAATGTACGTCTTATACTTGATGGTTGGTTGGTTGAAGAGTATAGAGTACATAGAGAGTACTTAGAGATGCTAATGGAAATCGGCACCGCTCTTTGTTACATATGTGCAAGTTTAAGTCACGAGTTCGGGTAGTTTACTTGAGGTCAAATTCATTATATCGGGTTTTCTCCATCACCGTCACTACAAAGAGCCTCTTGAATGATAATGGGGTTGATTACATGTTTTGCCAAAGAGATTGAAAAGAGAGAGATTATGACGTATGAACACTACAGTTCATGCCTCGTACTCTAAAGAAAAGAAAAGTGTACGCTTTATCTTACGAAGAGAAAATCTTCTTATTATGCCATTCATGCTTTTTTTCCATGCGCTTTCAATTATCAAGTGAACCGGGCTACCATTGATTGTTTTCTTATTCAACTTGCTCAACTATAATGACGATGGCGACATCATGTGCTAATTTTGCGGGGGAGAAGTGTGAATAGACTACATTTTAAAGATAATCACTTGTTTAATCAAGAATGGCATCTCCGTATGCAATTCTTGAGGGGGAGAAGAAGTATGATAATTCCGCATGGTTGATTGATTTTTGAGAATAAATGGTCAAACGGCTCCAAACTCATGTAAGAACCGAGCTTCTTCTTATCGGATCATCTTTACATGGAGTTTCTTCTTAGAGCCATTGGTTGACATCTTCATACGGATTGGTGAGTTTATTGACAAACTGTTTCTGGTTAATGCTTTACGTACACATCAACATGATGATTCCGAACAATCTCTTTGTTCTTGTTTGATATGATTGGTAGTTTGGTGTTACCATTTAGTGTGTTCGGTGCGGGCTAATTGCTGATTTCCTTGATGAACATCTTTCTGTTCTTGTTTGATTGGGAGGGATTTTAGTTAAGGGGATTTGTAAGAGGTAAGTTAATTGGGATGCTTTTGGTGAGATGAAGATGTTAACTTTCTATTCCCAACTGGACAATCTTGAAGAAGGTCGAGTCTGCGATCATTCTACATTTCTGCTACATGTTAGAAGACTAAAGGCGAGTTGCAATTAACGATCTAAAGACTTCTTCTTAATCTGGTCATTATCAAACAAATTGTCGGTTTAGGGAGAGCACTAATTGGGGAGAGTGAAAAGTCGATTTAATCCCAATTAGACTTGCTCACATTCTGCGACAAGTTGATTCTCACGAGATACATCCGAGCTAATGATGTTCTTCTCAAATGATTTCTAGTACATGGGCTTAAAATATGTTGCCGATTACGAAGTATCAAAACCGACAAGGGAAGGAGACACGTATCTAAATGCGAGTAAACTTGATGAACTTAATACTTCTAAGTAATTGAAGATATCCGGGAAGACAAATTTTATTACATGAGAGAAACTCAAGGTTTGACTCATGGCGAGTAAACTTGATGAACTTAATTCTTCTAAGTGATTGAAGATATCCGGAAAACAAATGTCATGACCGAGAGAAACTCAAGGTTTTACTCATCAAGGCGTTTAGTGTTCTTATTCCAACTATGTGGGGAAAGTGATGGAAGAGTTAGTTTCAAGATGAAAGAGGTACACAAGTGTGTGATGATTTTGATGTTATCACAATCATCATGGGAGAGAGATTGTGTATATTGGGGCCGCCAATTTGTTTCATTTGAGTGCTTAATCGGTGATTCGAGATATAATCACTTATTCGGAGTTGAAATCCGAGAGATAGTCCTCCTCGAGATAATCGGTGATTCGGCATGTTTCTTCAATATTATCGGTTATTCTCTCTTTGGGCATTCGGTGCCGGGTTCTTGAGCTTCACACAATTTCTTCGAGGGAGAGAAAAGTAAACATTGGGGTTATTCTTTGGCTATTGGACTTAATCGCTACTTGATGGTATAAGTTTCTTTGTCTTGGTATGTGTATTCGGGTTCGTGAGCTCTAGTCTAATTGATGACCGCATCAATTCAACTACTCGGGAAGTGGTCTCTTGACACCTTTTGGAATGGATTGCTTGAGACGTCGGTGAGAAAAGAAATTTGAGAAGATTGTTTTATGTGTGGGATGATACGGTCTTTGTTCTTCAATTGGATGATATAACCTCGAGCGAAGAATCATGGTGATTATTCTTAAAAGAGCAACAAGATCGATGATAATGGTGTGCGTCTTTGTGCACATGGCTAATGGAAGCTTGAAAGAAAGCTTTGAATCGCTCACTAAAGGATTTAAGGTTTGGGGAAGCGCCAAAGTTTCTCTTTCTCAAGGCTCATGTTCTATCTTCTATTCGGAGCCTCGAAAGCTTTGGTGGTGAATGTTTAAGAGATGATGACTTCTATCTTCTACAACGGGCTGCTCGATATCCTTATCTCGTACTCGTATCATCATCTTCTTTAACTATATCATCTACTCTATCTTTGTATATATTTTTGAGAAAACAAAATACAAAATATAAAACCAACAAAAGAAAATAGAAAAATATAAAATCTTCAAAAAGCCATAAAATCGAGAAAATTTGAAAAGACCAAAATATTGTTTTCAAAGACATGTCTTCGGTATCGATAACATCTGCGGTCTTAGAAATGTCATTCAATAATGGCACGGGACCATAGATGAAGTTCGAGCGAGGAGGTGTAAATATTCTTTTCAAAACATGTCACAAAAATGGCTTACGATTACTTGATTGTAACCCGTGCTTAAACCATGGCTTGCTATTATTTCAGATAGCAACCCGCTCTTTTAAAGAAAGGAAAGTGCTGCGCTAAACCAAATTTTCAAATATTTCGTGCACTTATCCTATAAATAAAACAAGGAAAGCATGTCGTCAAAAAGACTGCTGTTCCTACACAAATGTTTTTCCGTCTAAAATTCTTCAGAAAAATATTTATTTTAACTAAATAGGTGGAAAATGAGTTGCTTGTAAATAAATCAGTTTCAGAGTTTTCGGAAAAATTGAAAACTCAATCAATAACTTCAGCGCTTTTAAACTTTTCATAAAATAAGTCATTGATCGAGGGGAGAATGTTTTCAAATCTATATCATCTAACGATATTATCTAATTATCCTGTATGCTTAATTGAAATGAAGTTAACCTACGTTGAAGGACTAGGTGCCTAGGATATGATTATTAGGATTAGATGATTAGAGTTTGATAAACACATTATTCCCATACCTTATATGATCTGATTGATATGTTGAATTGGTTTTTATTAGTCGATTGATGTTTGGGTGATGTCGACCACCATATATCTGTATGTGTGTTCACTAACGTATGCATGTATATTGGTATATAAGAATGTTCCCGATCCGGATCCCACAATTGAAGATGATTGGATGCCGAAAGGAAAGGCTAACTATATCTTGGGTTGACAAAATAAAGAAACGGAGCTTAATTGGACTTCTGTGGAGAATTGGCATGAATGCAACGTAAGAGGTCTCACCGCATCGCGAGATGGTTTTCTTCAGAGAAGAAGCGAGCTTAATTTGACCTCGGTTGGCATTAAAATGCAACGTTAAAGCCTCACCGCATCGTGACCGATTTTTCTTCCAAGCCCTCCGTTCTCAACCACCTAACGTATCTTTGTGCAGATACCATTTTAAACAATTTTGAAAAAAAAAATTTGATTAAATTGTTTTGAAAATGGAAAATATTGTTTTGAAAATTAATTGGACTTAATTTTGAAAATCATCGGACTTCATTTTATCAAAACCTAAGTCACTCAATCATCGACTACGGTCATCGATTGAGGGGGAGGGTGATTTATAATAAAATATTTTCAATCGATATTTCTTGACAAAAAGTCCGTTTGTACGAATTAATGTGGTGATCTAAAGATTTAATGTTATGTCATGGTATGATATTTCTTTAGAATCAAGATCTTTCAAAATGAAATTTTTTCTGTTCTTGTTTGATTGTGAAATTGTTTTATTTTACTTAAAGATCTCTTAAAACAATCATACCTGACACTAACAATCTTTAATGTCTAAATCTGTCCTTATTAATCATTTTTCAAAATTAAATTTTGCCACATCTTTCCCTAAAACTTTTCTATATGTTTTAAATCAGATGGGATCACAAATCTCAAATGGTTTGATATTTTTGATCTGGGGAGAGATCGTGATTTAAATCTTAAATCTGTTTAAATGGAATTGGTTTAGTCCTTTAAAGGAACTCCTGCCTCCATGTGCCAAAATATTTCAAATACACAATGCACATGTTGAGGAGGAGGATTTATCCAAAAAAAAGATGAGTATTTAAACCTGGCCACATATTCTCCCATGTTTTATAAACCTTATTAAATCAGTTGGGATCCAAAATCTCAAAGGGTTTGATATTTTGATCGGGGAGAATTTGTGATTTAATAAGAAATTTGATAAAAGGTGATCGTTTTGATGAAAATGTGCAGTTGCTCTCCATATATGCTAAGCGCTTTCGAATCTCGAAGCACATATTGAGGGGAGCGAATGGTTTCTTAATGGCTTGTGTGATCATAAATGTGCTTCAAATGAACTCTTGCCTCTATGTGATAAAATGATTTCAAATATCCTATGCACATATGAGGGGAGAATTTACCAAAGAAAATCATATGGCTTTTCCACGGAAATTATGATCAAGAATTTATTTCAAAGAACTCTTGCCTCCATGTGCTAAACAATTTGAAAATCTTATGCATATGTTGAGGGAGCATTTCTAAAAGATCAAAACAATTAAGGTACAAAATGTTTTGATATTATATCACAAGTACCTTGATTGATTTTCCAAATGATTTTTAATTGGTTTCAAGAAGGAATGAACAATACCAAAAGACCGACCAGTTTACTTTATGTATGGATTTATAAGGATGGTGAGGTTAGGTATTAGTTCCCACGATCCCGCCAAAGCCGGAGGGATCTACCCAGGGACAATCCACTAGATAGTGCAGAGTCCTTAGGAATGATGAAAAAAAGGAGAAAAGTGAGATATGGGAAGAGTGCAGACTGAGACAGAGCTAGAACTAGAATAAACCCAACAAGGTTCTAGTAATGAAGTTTCGGTAAGCACTTAAGGGGTTGAAGAATGAAAAAGAAATGAATGAGAAAAGGGTGAAAACAAATAGCTCTCCAATAATTCAACCTTAGGCGTAAACCGGTTCAATACAAATGCTCTTGGTGGTTACCAAGGTAACGCGGTATTGAAGACAAGGCGTCATGGACCCGGTGGCCTTGCACTAAACTTCCCAAGCTACTCAAGTTCCTCTTAAAAGGGCTTGTTTCATTCTCACGGGAACCGACGTTATCTATCAACTTTCTCTTAGAGATTGTTGATATTGAAGAAGGAGACCCTCTCCCTAGTCTCCAGCATAGGAAACCAAAAATGTGCACTATTGAGTCTAGAGCCACGAGATCATCCACAATATCTCATTAGGACACTATTCTTGAAGACTTGCTGTTTTACACAATGTGGAAAGTAAGAATATATTAAGAGTCCTACGCATTATCCTTGTGGTATTGCCAAAACATCCGAGTGATATGAAAATATTCACGATGAAGATGGAAATCCTTCTAGAGCCAACATCAAACAAGCTCTTGGTGGGTGACATGTGAGATCTTCTCGTAAAGATCAACTTGTGACAAGCGGATAGAAACGATGGGGAGATTCAATCTTGAATCAACCTTGGTCCGAGAATGGAATTGATGAATACTTTTGGAAAAACCGTTCAATGTGCAAATCTTCTTTTCTCTAGCACATTGAATGTGTATTAATATTTCAAACACAAAAAGTATCTCTGATTGAAAAAAATACTTTTGGAAAAACCGTTCGATGTGCAAATCTCTTCTTTTATCTAGCACATCGAATGTGTACTCTTCTCAAGTATAAAAAGTATTTTTGATTGAAAATTGATCTTTCTCATAAAACCTTCGTCGTATTACAAAACTCTTTCTTCTAAGCAATACGCGATTGTTTTTCAAATTTTTCATCAATCGGTGAATCTCAATTATTTGGTTCACTCACTCCGTGTTGTCTTCTTTGAGACGTTCCGTTTTGAGAACGACTAGAGCATTGCGAAACCACATCGAGGAGATTCTTGGGAATCATACACGATCACAAAAGATTACTTGTCTTGATCAGCGGGGAACCGTGGGCGTGTACCTCAATTCAACGAAAGTGATCAAAGACACTTTCGTGTGTTTTATTGCTAATGTTGTTTGCGGTACATTTGGACGGTTGCGGTGATCGTAATTGAGGAGTCAATCCAAAGCCGCATGCTCACAAAGATCCACACTTAATTGAAGAAATCATGGTGGTGCATATCTACATAACCCGGTTACGATATTTTTATGCTATACTTCGTCTCTGCTGCAAATATCATGAACCGATAAAGCTTCGCTACTCGATGGAAAGATGTCATGATCCCGAAAGTGTGAGCATGTCGGTCCGAAAGTCACAACTTCACATGATGGCAACACAATAAAGGGTGATCCGGAGATTTAATGTGGCTGATGATCTCAATGAAAGCTCGAAGATCATCAAAGATGTGGATCAGTTCAAAGACCTCCACTTAAAGTACAAATCAATGCGGACTTTGAAGAGTCACTGCTAAAGCACAAAGATTGCATAAGTGAAGAATTCAAGTCTACGAGCTCAAGAACAAAGTCAAGGATAGAATGCTAGGATTCAAAATGTAAAACATGGGGTGACCTCCCTTAGGGGGAGATTGTTAGGAATTGGAAATTCCATAAGTGAAGAGTCGGTCACCCCAAATATTATCTAGCATAGGTTAGCTCATAGACTTGTCATTTGTTACATTATTTAGTAACTTATTAGTTAGTTTGTAGCGTAATATAGTTTAGTGTATCACCGTGGAGGAAGGACAGGTCTTTACCCACTGTATGCCTGATCCACAGTCCGTTAGGAGGACGTTTTCTTTGTAACTATAAATACCCCTTCCATCCATGGAAGGGGTGTGGCTTGGCAATCTAACCTTTTACATTTTATTGAACCAACTCTCTACCAAGAACACCATCTCTCTACTTTCTTTCTCTAAAATGTTTAACATGTATTTTGATCATCCAAGACCACCCGAATCATCAAACACAATAAAATAACGATCCTACACGGCTTTTAATCAATCAATAGTCCAAACTATACTAAAGTCCATGTTACGGCGTTGTCGGGGTCAACTATTGACTAACAAGTCAAAGTAACACCGACGTTGCTCAAAGTTGACAATTTATATATATCAAGTCCAAATAAAAGTTATAATAGCACAATTCAATCCCAAATCAACTCCAATCAATCTCGCCAACAAATCAACCAACCAAATATACCCGAAACCAATGTTATGACCCTAGTGGTCATGACATGGTCACGGTTAAGACCACGCGAACCAAACAAGCTCTAGAAGCTTTTCGGCTCCACGCGTCTCATCCAAACACTAACAACATCAACCCACAAGCTACCACGGCAACTCAACCCAGACCCTTGGTCCCTGAGGGTCACGTACGCAAGCCAAGGCTCACGTACGAGCCCTATGTGGCTCGTACACCTCTCCTTTCCCAACCAAACACTACCAAATCACTTCCAATACATCCAAACACAATCAATCATCCTCCAATCATCAACTAAACATCAAACCCAACATCTATTCTAACAAAAAACATAAAACTAGACCTAAAATGCAAAGACCCAACAATATGATACACCACATGATTTCAAAACACTAGCTACATGTTTATTTAAGTGTTAATTAGATTTAATCCCATGTTTCAACCAAAAGCCCCAAAAATTCGTGACATGTACGAACCCTAAATAGGTTGTATGTGGCTTATTAAAGCTTAAACAAGACATATTCAAGTCCCTTTTACCTTTTCCAAACACGAATTACAAAACCCACTTGAAACCCTAGAAATCCGAATCTTAATTTGAAGATTTGAAGGTGTTATGGAAGTCTAGATGGTGCGTGTTATATATGGTTGGAAAGAGGAGAAAGAGAGCTTCAAGATGGTGGTGGAGGTCGTCGGTCACGCGCTGGAGGTTGGCCGAGGTGGCGGAATAGTGGCGGGGGCGGAAATGGTTTAGGGTTAGTGTTTTAATAATTTTGACGAGAGAGAGAGTTAGAGAGAAAGGTGTGTGTGTATTTTAGTGAGAGAAAGTGAAGGGTGAAATGAGGAGGAGATGGGGTATATATATTTATGAGGAGGGACCTCAAAATAAATAAAATGGGGAGGGTGGCGGCTAGGGAAAAGGGAGGAGCCGGCGTCATTTTAAATAAACTATCCCGTTTACCCATTCCCGAGCTCATATATTATCCTCAGGGTCCCGACATTCATTCGACTTTCTATTATCGTTATTTATGTTTTTCCATGAGTTTTGACTATTTATTTGTCAATTTTCGAGTTACGGTCTAAAAGTTACATTATTTCTCGTTTTATGCTTTTCTTGTGCCGAATCGAATAGTGCCTACCAAAAAGAGTTAAAACTCACACGATAACTCGTACAATAATGAAATAAGCCATAAAAACCAATAGAGGATATAAAATCAAGTCACGGTTGATAAAAATAGTGTTAAAGGCAAAACTCGGTTTAGTTTAACGTAATGCGGTTACCTAAAATAGACTCCCTAAATTGCCAGTTGTCACGACCTCCGAGCCTCGGAAGAAACCCGTCCGGGTTTCACTCGAGTGGCTTGATGTCATGAAAAGTTTAGGATACTTCCTACGGAAAACGTCCTCACATTCTCAAGTGAACTCCGGTCTATGTCGGGAGTTCCAACGAACTTTGATAATTGGAATACGGCTATGCTTCAGCCGTTTAATCTCACGATCCATGATCTCAATCGGTTCCTCAACGAAATTCAATTTCTCATCAATACGAATATCTCTTAAGGGCACAACTATGTTCCGTACAGATGTTTTTCAAGCTTTTATGGTCGTTAAACAGTACGCACTTAGTTCTGTACAGATAATGTCTCTAAATCCTAAGGGAAAACATTGCAACACCTAACTCCAGGTCATGGGTGGTGTAGTTTTTCTCATGCTTCTTAAGCTGTCGGGAGGCATAAGCTATCACCTTCTCCCATTGCATCAAAACAACTCCTAAGCCTTTATGCGAAGCGTCGCAGTACATGAAAAAATCTTCGCTTCCTTGAGGCATAGCTAGGATGGGCACACTACACAACTTCTCCTTCAAAAGTTGGAACACTTCTTCTTCCTTTTCTCCCCATACATACTTAACGTCCTTCTGCTTCAGTTTGGTCAGCGACTTACCTATATTGGAGAATCCCTCAATGAACCTCCGGTAATAGCCTGCTAAACCTAGAAACTGGCGGACTTCCGATGGGTTCCTAGGGGCGGCCCATTCCTTAATGGCCTCAATCTTGGCTGGGTCAACATGAACTCCTCGACTATCTTTCACGTGGCCTAAGAATTGCACGGTCAGAATCCAAAATTCACACTTAGAGAATTTGGCATACAGCTTCTCTTGCCTCAACAACTCTAAAATGAGCCTCAAATGCTCTTCATGCTCCTATATTCTTGGAGTATATCAAGATGTCGTCTATGAATACTATCACAAACCTATCCAAGTACGGCTTACACACTCAGTTCATGATATCCATGAATACCGTTGGTGCGTTGGTCAAACCAAACGACATCACATGGAATTCATAGTGCCCATAAGGAGTCCTAAATGCCATCTTAGGGATATCCTCCTCTCAGACTCTAAGCTGGTGATATCCAGACTGCAAGTCGATCTTAGAAAAGACACTAGCTCCTTGGAGTTGGTCAAATAAGTCATCTATCCTAGGAAGTAGGTATTGGTTCTTCACTGTCAACTTATTCAATTCCATATAGTCTGTGCACATACAGAATGACCCATCCTTCTTCTTCACAAATAGTATTGGTGCTCCCCACGGTGACGAACTTGGTCGAATAAATCCCTTCTCTGACAATTCTGCCAACTGTTTATACAGTTCCTCCAATTCTCTTGGAGGGGTAGGGTGCTTGAGCTACAAGTGCACCACCAGGTATCAACTTAATTTGGAATTCCACTTGTCGGGCAGGTGGAATCCTTGGCAGATCATCGAGAAACATATCCAAAAACTCTCTATCGATGGGTACATCCTTAAGGTGTCCTTCGCTCTTCTTCTCGCTTTTCTTTTCAAAAATTCGACTCAAGAAAAGACAACCTCCTCTATCGATGTACTTCTGGGCCTTAATACAAGAGATGATGCTCAACCGGGAGGGACCTCCACAGTCGCTCCTATCTCCTTGTATGGTCAAAATATTTTTTTGCCATACGGTACACGCACGATCTTCTCATCACAGATGATGTGTGCACCGTTCTTTGATAACCAATCCATTCCGATAATGACGTCAAAACTTCCTAAGGTAACCGGCAAAGGTCTATGCTAAGCGGGTGGTCTAGGAAACTTAGTGTGCAACTTGGACTACGGTGTCTATCATTTCCCTATTTTCATTAGCTAACTCCACATCATAACTTAACCCTAAAGGTGTTGGGAAATTCCTAGTAATGGCATAAAGGTGGTGGATACGAAACTCATATCGGCACGGTATCAAGCGATATGGAAGCATAGCGGTTATTGAGAAGGAGCGCACCGTAACTACGTTTGGGTCCTCACCGACTTCCTTCCCAATGGCATACACTCGCGTTGTTCCCACGTCTCTCGTTGATTCCTAGCACCTGATTTCCTGGTTCCTTCAACCTCTCGCCTCACAAGGTTATGCCCATTACTTCCCACACCTCGGTTAACCAAATCTCCTCCATTACTGGGGTTTCCTTTCACCAACACCTCTAGGCACTCATTCTTGAAATGACCTTTCTTTCCACATCCAAAACAGGTGACAGTGGCCTTCCAGTCCACTCCTTGTGCAGTTTGGGCCACAACAAGGGGACGGGACCTATAGTCTCTGGCCATGTGTCCTGCCTTAGAGAAATTCCTTCACACTAATGGGCACTACCCATGACGGTGTCGATTGCAACGATTATACAAGGGTTTGATACCTTCATAACTCTTCTTCTCTCCATTACCTATAGCGTACATCCTGGCAGTCTCTCGCCGTTTGTTGCTATTTCCCTTAACAGTCTCATTACTCTTCCTCTAATCACTCTTATCGCTCTTACCCTTGTCTCCTTCTTCTAACACAAGAGAGTCCATGAAACGCTGAGCTATGGTAACTGCCTCATGCAAGTTAGCCGGCTTCGCAACGGTGACATCATTCCTATTAGCTAGAGGCAATCCATTAGTATACCTCTCAATATTAAGGGCCTCAGGGTGAACCATTTCTGGGCAAAGCAACCACAACTCTTGGAAACAACGGTTGTAAGTAGTCATGTCGCTACCCTTAACCTTATGGTTCCAGAACTCAACTTCTAACTTCTAAACATCATTCCTAGGACAGTATGTCTTGATTAGAAGAGCTTTAAACTGGGTCCAAGTCACGCTATAGGCTATCTCACTTCCTACTGATATGTGGTAGTTGTTCCACCAAGTCAACGCTTCGTCCTTCAGAGTGAACGTTGCGTACTTAACCTTAGAATCCTCATCACAGTTACTAACAGTAAGTACAGACTCAGTTTTCTCCATCCACCTTATTAGGTAAACCACTCCCTCGGTTCCTCCGAACTCGATGGGACCACAAAATTGAAACTCTTTATAGGTACAACCTTGAGCTCGATTAAGCGGTGGGGTTCCACCAGAGGTGTTAGAGTGATTAGTCTCAGCTAACAGTTTAGCTACACGCTATGTCACGAGCTGGTTGATGTGGGCTTGATTAAAAGGCGGAGGGTTTGGTGGGACAAGACCATTCTCAGCTTGGTCATTAACGTCTGGGTTCTCAACAGCGGGGTTATCAGTTTTCTGGTTCTCAACAAGTGGAGTGGTCGGGGTCAGACGACGACCTCGACGGACAAGAGTAACCACAGCAGCAGGAGCTGCTCGGTTGGTCCTAGGCAAGTTTCGTCTTGGTGCCATTGATCTTAAGGTTAACACAAAAATTTCATAAGTACATAACTCACGTCCTATAATACTGGGTTGGGTTTCAAGGGATATCAAATACCGCACAAATACATAATCAAGCTAACAAGGATAATACTACATCAGAACGAAATAACTAGAGACCGAATCAAAACTAAAGGATGCACTTTCTAATAACCATAACTCATAGTTTTCGAAGTGGAATACATGAAAGGATACAGAGTAATCAGAAACGATCTAACAATGATACTAACAAGATAACTAGGATCTGAATCTTTCATAACCCTTACTATCCTCAATCGTATTCATGAAATATTTTTGGTGATTCATTTTTTAAGGGTTTTGAATCGACTCTTGTGATCTGAATCGTTCCAATTATTCTTATGATTATAAGTCAATTCTATACCGATTTATCTATATATTTGGGACGATATGTTGATTTGGTTTTGTGCTTAACGAATATTAAACCTTGTTTGGGTTATTGGGTGTGATCTGGGTTGATTGTATCTGATTGGTGGGCTGTTCTTTGAATGATATATCAAAGCTGATTGCTTTGATTCTTTCTCATGTTGGTGCATTCACTGGTTGGTGACTATGATTACGATTGTGACTATGCATGTTAACCTTTTGGGTTGTTTGTCAATTGCAAGTTCTAGTCCGGATGTGCGTTTGATGTATGTGGGTTTTAGAGAGATGTAAGTCAAGTTTGAAGGTAAGTTTGTTCAAAATCCTTCCAACTTTCACAGATCTGTATTCGACTTCTTCCTTCGTTGGTCTAATGATCATTTTTGGTGGTAATTGGAAGTTAGGGTTTGGGAAAACCCTAGTTTTAAGTCTATGGCAGGTTGTGTTCAAATCGAGTTGCATTCTGATCCTAATTCCTGGTTTGGTGCACAGAATCATGTCATAGGGTAGGTTGGATTGTAGGGGTGTGATTGTATTGGTCGCTTATTGTGGCTGATTGGGAAGTCGTACTCTTGCTGGGTTTGTATGAACTTCCTTGTATCTACTAAGGGTCTGAGTTGCACGTGATTTTTCCTTTGGTATTAATTCATTCTGAGTAGGTCAATAGGGGTTGTTTATTAGAAGTTAGGGATGTAATCCCTATGTTTTTGGTAGGACCAGAATCACATATGTGTTCACGTTCTTCGTATTCTTTGGTGATGCTTATTGGGATTTGGTTTTGCATCTAAACATATACCTTTGGAGCGAGTTTGCCCTTGCTGCTCTATCCGTAGTTTTAGAGTCCTTCAACAACCGTTGTGTGTAATTTGTGAACTGATTTCACATTTGATGAGCCATGAATGTGGAAGTTAACAAGATCAAGATGTTGGGAAGTTAGGGGGTTCACCCTATTTGTTATCGATCACCTTTTTTGGACATAATTATGATCATGAGGTCCTTGAGGGTTGGTTAATTGGAAGTTAGAGCTCTATGACGTCTTTGGAAGAATCAAGTGTTCTATTTGAAGCGGTTAACTTGTTATGTTTATTAGGCGTCGTAGTTTTATGTTCTATTATTTGTTATAAGTGTGGTTTGTCACTCTTATATAGTGGTTAGTGGTTAGTTATAAGATTGTTTTGTCATTCTTATATTTGTGTATGTAAGTGTCCTAAGGGACTGTGGTGAGGGACATCAACCTCGTCCTTTGTACTTTAATGTTTTTTGGATAATATATTTTACCAGGGTGAAGTAACCCTTTTACCCAAAAAAAAAACTAGGATAGATCTATATCTCGAACTGGGACTACTCAGTTTCAAGATGGTACAATACTATGAACCTAAGCAATCTAGCCACGATCACGAAAACTCCTAACTGATCTCCAAACATCGTCCATCACTCTTCAAAGTGACGAGATCTCAAGACACTGAGAGTCGCGATCTCTCCTCAGATCCACGACCTCCTTCTCCAACTCGCCGACCTTGCGCTGTCACGCTTGGTCTGCCTCTCCGGCTATCGTACACTCTGTCTGCTGGTTCCCTACCTGCTCATAGAGCTCCGACATGCCCTCTCTCAATGCCATCGTCTTCCTAACCATTGTATTCATATCCACTCTCAAATCCTCTACACTAGCCCTCGACACTCCAACTAGTCGATCGAGCCCGACTAAGACTAATACCGGGATATAATCCGCTCCCAAATCAGACCCGTACCTCCATACTCCTCGGGCTCAAGCAATCTCGATGGTATATCTGAACCTAGTGGGCTACCTATATCAGGTGAGTGAGGAGGTGAGTAAAAGTTAAAGGGCTAACCAGGAGAATAAGACTCAAGCAAAGGTAAGGGAGAGCCTGGTCCTTGAGAATGCGCCGAATGCGCAGGACTCTGCAATGGCGGAGTACCCCCATATAGGATATCCTCATCATCCTCATCCTGGGGATCCACATCCTCCTCTACATACTCCTCCTCGTCCTCATACTCCTCCTCATCCTTATCTACAAAGGGGGAGTCCATGAGTCGGCGTCTCTGTGAAAGTGAATCCTGAGGTGGTATAGTTGGATCTAGGTCTTCTATGAGATGGTTATGCAGGTGGTGATGACAGGAGAAAGTGAACTGATGGTGGTCGTATAGACATACGAGCAGTACTAAAAGTAAGTCTAGGAGTCTGGGATCGTGCTAAGACCTGATGCAATGTAAGCTGCCTAGATGAGCTAGGGCGATCAGATGATGATGAAGTGGAAGTAGAATGTCGGGCAATCAGATAGGGATCACCACATGCAACACCATCGAGTCCGTGCCGGGGAAGTAGTAGCGAAGAAGGACATCCTTAGACACATCATAAGCTAGTGAGCGATGGTGCGTGACAAAGGCATAGGGTAGGTATAAGTGTTCGAAAATAGCTAGTTCTAAAAGCGCATCAACTACCCCAAAACACAAACCACGTAATGAAAGCTTCAAAATAAAGGTACCGCATTACACAAAAACATGCATTTAAACAAAATTGCATAAGTTCTATTCTGTTACATAATCCACACATCATATACTCCCAAGTCACATCAATCATATAACAAGCTCATAATCTCCCAAAATCAGTAATCATATCCCACAACATAACATCTCAATAATCCAATCACAGTTCATAATATCTCAACAATCAAATAGCAGTTCATACTGTAACATATTAGATTTAACATACACACTAGATCATAACCACAAGTAGGCGTATACAAGAGGTTTTAGAGAGAGAAAGAGTTAGAGGTTTGGGAACTTAGTGAGAGAAAATGAACATATTATTATGAGCTCCAACTCTCTACTTTGGAAGGTAGAGAGTATTTATAGTCTTTACACAAACGCCACCTAACGGTGTGGATCGGGCATACAGTGGGTAAAGACCCGTCCAGTCCTCCACGGTGTTACTTAACTAAATACTACTAAACATTAACTAATTTATGACTACGAGCTTTCTAATGAATACATATACTTGAGGTGACCGACTCTTTAATAACTGGATTTACTAAATCCTAACAATCTCCTCCTATGGGAGGTCACCTCAAGATCAC
The DNA here is from genome assembly GCA_022545495.1 of Chrysanthemum lavandulifolium. Taxonomy (NCBI): domain Eukaryota; kingdom Viridiplantae; phylum Streptophyta; class Magnoliopsida; order Asterales; family Asteraceae; genus Chrysanthemum; species Chrysanthemum lavandulifolium. The sequence continues at coordinate 182,022,460 of CM040243.1, forward strand.
CTCAAAATTACATTGAACACAAACAAATATTACATTAAAATTGTTCTTGCATTCTTGATGTAGTTCTTTGCACAGGAGCTCGTAGACATTGATTCTTCATTATTACATGTTTGGATAATCAATGTGGAGGTCTTTAAATGATCCACGTGATAATGAGTTTTGAGCCAGCTTTTGAGATCATCAGCTATCATAAATATCTGACTCTTCCATTGTGGTGTTGGTATTATGTGATGTTGTGACATTTGGACCGACATGCTGACATTCTGGATTATTATATATTCTCATAAGAGTAGCGAAGCTTTCGTTGATTCATGATATTGGCGGCGTAGCGAAGCATGGAGTGAAAATATCGATTCATTGATGCACTAACCATTATTTCTTTAGAAATAAATGTGTTGTGTGAGCATCTTGACTATGGATTGACCGCTTCATTACGATCATTTAAAGCGTCGGGCATACACGCATACAACGATTAGCAATAAAGTGCAAGAAAGTGTCTTTGATCACTTCGTTGAATTAATTACACGGCCCATGGTTCCCGTTAATCGGTACAAGTCTTGCTGTGATCGGTATAATTCGAAGAATATCCTTGACGGGTTTCGCGTTGCTCTAGCGTTGTTCTCAAACCGGAACGTCTCGGAGAAGACAACATGGAGTGAGTGAACCAAATAATTGAGATTTCTTGATTGATAAAAGTGATTTGAAAAACAATCGTGTATCGCTCACTAGAAATTGTTTTTGCAATACAACGAAGGTTTCTTGAAAATCAATTATCAATCATGAACACCTTTTATTTTGAAATATTTGTACCGATCGATGTGCTAAATAAAAGAGTTTTAAGGACAACGACGGTTTTTCAAAGGTATCCATCAATCCATAACTGAACCGAGATTGATTCAAAGATTGAATCGCCCATTGTTTTTGTTCGGTTGTCACATGGTTGATCTATTGAATAGATCTCACATGCCACCCACCGGAGCTTGTATGATGTTGGCTCAAAAGGCTTTCCATCTTCATTGTGAATATGTTTGAATATCACTCAGATATTCTGGCAATACCACAAGGATAATGCATAGGACTCATAAGATATAATCTCTCTTTCCACATTGTGTGAAACAGAGAGTCTTCATTAAAAGTGTCCTAATGAGATTTATTGATGATCTCGTGGCTCTGGACTCAATTGTGCATATTTGGATCCTATTTTGGAGATTATGGAGAGGGTCTCCTTCTTCAATATCAACAATCTCTAAGAGAAAGTCGATAGATAATGTCGGTTCCCCATGAGAATAAAACAAGTCCTTTTAAGAGGAACTTGAGTCGTTTGGGAAGTTGAAGTGCGGTCGTCCTTTGGGTCCATGACGTCTTGTCTTCAATACCGATGTTACCTTGGTAACCACCGGTAGCATATGAATTGAACCCGTTATCGCCCTAGGTTGAATAATTGGAGGGCTATTTATTTTCACCCTTTTCTCATTCAATTCTTTTCATTCTTCAACCCTTCGCTGCTTACAGAGACTTCATAACTAGAACCTTCTTGGGTTTATTCCATTACTAGCTCGGTCTTAGTGCACTCTTCCCATATCTCATTTTCTCCTTTTTCAATATACCTAAGGACTTCTACACTATCTAGTGGATTGTCCCTGGGTAGATCCCTCCGGATCTGGCGGATCATGGGAACAAATACCTAACCTTATCGTCCTTATATCACCATACATAAAGTAAAATTGGTCGATCTATTTGGTATTGTTCATCTGCCATTGGAAGCAATTGAAAACCATTTAAAAATCAATCCAGATACTTGTGATATATTATCAAAGCATTTTGTACCTGAATTGTTTTTGATATTTTTAGAACAAGAGCTGCCCCTCAACATTTGCATCAAGCATCATTGTAATAGAACTAATTTTCATCTTTGAGGGGTTGGCTTGCATCTAAGAGTAGTTATATAAAGAATGTGGTTTTCAAAATAGTTGCTCCCCCTCAATGTGTGCATAGATATTTGAAAAATGTTTTTGCACATATTAGGAAAAAATTGCACATTGGAATAAATGAATCACGTTTCAAATCTTTGTGGTTTAAGATAGATGCTCCCCTCAACATGTGCATGGAAAATTTGAAATCGTTTGGCACATGTGGGGATGAATGCTTGCAAAACACTTGTGAAACCATTTATCGAATCATCAGTTTAAATCCAATTTAAATCACAAATATTCCCCCGATCACAATTTTCTAATCATTAGAGATTTGTGATCTCTGTAGATTTAAATTAATTTTGAATGCTTTTGAAGAGAATTGTGACTTGATTATGAAAAACATTTTAACTGATAAGGATCGGACTATGAGACTTTAAACTCCATTGATTAAACATGCATGATTATCTTTTGAAAACAATTGTATGACAAATAACCTTTTGATTTCATTGAAATCATTCTCCCCCTCAATCAATGACATAAGTTGTTGATTTTGAGATAGATATTTTTGACAACCGTTAAGTCCAGATGATTTTCAAAAATAGAGTCCGAGTTATTTTTCTAAGCAATTAGTTTTCATTAGATAGTAAGTGATTGTTTATAGAATCAGAGCACGAGTTTTGAAAAACAAGATAAAGCATGGCTCTTTTCTTTCTTTCAAAAGCGGGTTATTGCCTGAAATAACAATAAACCATGTTTCACTTTCTCCCAAAAATATTTTTTTATTTTTTGATTTTTTGATTTTTTTTTAAATTCGAACAACATCTAAAGTCCCGTGTCATTCTTTAAATGACAGCACAAACATCGTAGATATTTATCGAATCGAGAAAATCATGACAAAGCGACAATATTTGTTTTGAATTTTTCAATATTTTTTAAGTTTTTATGGATTTTTGAAAGTTTTATATTTTTCTATTTGCTTTTTGAAGGTTTTGTAATTTTGTATTTTGTTTTTCGAAAAGATATTTACAAAGAGTGGATGAAGAAAGACCTTTACTCCTCGTCTTCCTCTTGAAGACGTTTGAGTGTTTCCGGTTGTAGACTCTTTATACCAAGTCGTGGGAGGATAAACTCAAAACATTCTCTAGGAAGAGCTTTGGTGAAGATGTCTGCTAACTGATATTCAGTTCTCACAAAATAGAGTTCCACCACACCGTTTCCAACTTGCTCCCTGATGAAATGATGTCGAATGTCGATGTGCTTTCCTCTTGAGTGTTGTACGTTGTTGCATGAGAGGCAAACGCACTTTTATTATCACGATGCAGAGGATTTTGTTGAATTCAAAGCCATAGTCGGATAATTGAGATCTCATCCATAGGATTTGAGCACAACAAGATGACATGGCTATGTGTTCGACCTCTGAGAGAAATAGAAGTACTCATCGCTTCTTTGAAGACCACTCACAAGCTTATCACCCAAAATCGAGCACCTCCGGCGTGCTTGACGTGTATCTTGACATCCCGCATGATAAGCATCGCATAGGTCATTAGTGACATACCGGTGTCCTTGGTACCAAAGTCCCATATTGATGGTTCCTTGGAATACCGAAGACCCGTTTAACCGCTTCAAGGTGCTTTTGGTAGGCTTAGCACGATATCTAACACACATGTAAGCAATGACAGAATGTACGGTCTCTTGGTTGTGAGGAACATCACGGATCAATCATACTACGATATTTCATTTGGTCTACCATGATCCACGAGTGGTCCTCATCCGTTTAGTACGCTCTATCATGGGAGTGTCAACAAGTTCACTAGAATCAAATCCAAATTTCTTTAAAATCTCATTTGCATATTTAGATTGATTTATAAAAATGCCTCCGGGACTTTGTGAGATTTGTAATCCCAAGAAAAATAACATTTGTCCCATCATTGGCATTTGAAATTTGGAACCCATTTCATTTGAAAAACGATCACATTCATTGGGGTCAATCGAGGCAAAATGATATCATCAACATATATTTGAGCGTGAATTAAATGTTTGCGACTTTACGGTGAACAATGTCGGATCAACTGCTCCTTTCTTTGAATCCGGTAGATAGAAGAAACTTTGATAGTGTATCATACCAAGCCCTAGGAGCTTGCTTCAAACCATAAAGAGCCTTCTTCAAACGATAGACGTGAGTAGGATGCTCGGATTCACAAAGCCTTGAGGTTGGTGGCGATATGACTTCTTTAAGATCTCCGTTAAGTAAAGCCGTCTTTACATCCATCGATAGACTACCATGTTCTTACTTGCGGCATTAGCCAAGAAGATTACGATTGCCTCGATATGAGCAACTAGAGCAAATGATTCTTCAAAGTCAATACCCTCCTCTTGGCGGTATCCTTTTGCAACCAATTGAGCCTTGTTCTTTAAAACATCACCATGCTCATCAAGTTTTACTTTAAAGATCCACTTTAGAGCAATGATCATTGCACAATCTGGAGCGGTACTAATTCCCATACATCTAGTCGATCAAACTCATGAATTTCTTCTTGCATGGCATTAAACCGTTGTCTTCATTCATGGCGGTTTCCGTCTTTTGGTTCTATCTTAGAGAGTACGGAGTTGAAGAAGCACCATAAGGCATCGGTTGCAAGTTGTTTTCATGTGGATCTTTGGGCGAGAGGTTTCCAATGATGTTATCCAATGGATGATCATGTGTCAATTTCCTAAGATGTTCTTGTGGTTGTTGTTGAGGATCCGAGTAGCGAGTCTATATCTCACGATGACGATGGTTACGATGATGATTCGAGGAGCAAATATGTTTTCAAAGGGTTCATCTTACGGAGGAGCAAAGGGTTTTCATCATCATGTAATCTGCAGCACCATTTCCATTGTGTACACTCGATGATTGATGATTTGTTGATGAGACAGTGATCGACAGCAGCGGACTTAATGACATTGAAACGAAGGGTTAACTTCATTGATAGGGATAGAGGCGCCTCTGTTGATGGGTGACATATCCTTAGCATGTGGCTCATAGTGTTCATCAAACATTGGATCAAATAATTTCTTCAAATCATCTTCTCAAGGAGGTACATAAGGAGTTCTTGGTGAGGATTAGAAACAAGAGTAGAACCGATAGGACTACTTGATAAAGATTGAAATGCGGGTCCGAGGCTGGATTGTCCTGGAGCCATTTGACCGGTCACTCATCGAATGTAATGTGAATTGTTTCCATGATATTTCGGGTTCTCTTGTTGTAGATTCGGTATCCTTTTCATTTGGTGCATAACCTACAAATACTCCAATGTCCGCTTTAGCTTTTAGTTTACCTAAATCTTGACCGTCATTAGTTGGGTATCATAAAGCACCAAACACACGAAGGTAGAATAGATCGGGTTTTGTTTATGGACAAGTTCATATGGAGTTTTTCCATGAGAGGTGTGAATAAGGGAGCGATTTTGGGTGTAGCAAGCGGTGGCAATGGCTTGACCCATAGAAACATTGGAACCTTTGAATAAATTAGCATTGTTCTTGCAGCTTCCACAAGAGTTCGATTTAGTCTTTCAACTACACCGTTATGTTGAGGAGTTCATGGAACACTTCTTTGATGGTGATTCCAACACTTTCATAAAAGCGAATTAAGTCTTCCTTAACAAAATCATGCCATTATGCATTCGAACAATTCTAACAATATTGTTGTGTCGAACCAAAAGTCGTTTGATAAGTTTGATGATGACATTTGGAGTTTCATCCTTTGTCCTCAAAAACTTTACCCAAGTAAATCGAGAGTAGTCATCAACAACTACTAGAATGTATTTCTTCCCATTTATCATTTGCACTCTCATTGGTCCATAAAGATCCATATGAAGGGTATGAAGAACTTCCATTCTTGAGTTTGTGGGTTTTAGTTTGTGGGCATATTTTGTGCTTTTTCCCAATAGGCAAGCTGAACAAAGATGATCTTTTCATACTTTAATCTGGGTAATCCTCTTACTAAGTCCTTTACGGAAATATTATTTATGGTACCAAAGTTCAAGTGATTGAGGCAGCGGTGCCATAGCCATGACTTAGTTTTGGAAGCCTTTGACAACAAGCGGATGGGTGAAGATTTCATCATATCTTCGATAGAGATGGTGTATAGGTTTGAACCCGAGTTCCTCCAGAAGTTCCACACCATCAAGTTCTCTAACAAAGCAAATATGTTTCGAAGGCCACTTCAATCGAGTCACAAAATTGTCCGACGAGAAAATAGATTATGTCCAAGACCTTCAACATAATATACCGCAAATCACACTATCACCAACCACGTAATCTCCATAACCCATAATAGCACCAAAATGATCGTTTACGAATCTCACGGTTTTGATGAATTTGCTCACGAAGTTCATAAGCCGTGACGGTCTCGGTCATATGCTTGGACCAACTGAGTCCGGTACCACGAGCGATTTGAGCGATCTGCGGTTGAACACGACAAGAATGGATAATCGGATAATTGGGATCCCCATGCAAGAATGGGTTCCATTTGGTTAATGCTGATGATTGGAACACCCACATCGAAATAGAAACACCCATATCAAAAATAAAAGCAATGGAATCATTAGGAATAGATGCGATCTTGGTGTCGTATTTGACCTATTCAAAGTATGTTCACTTCTTAAAGGAGTAGTTCTACCGGTTGGCATCCATTTTCTAGTGGGCATTGTCTTAGCATTGAGAGGCGAATCGATTATCCTTATGGCCAAAAGGTATCCATTGATAACCTATCTTACTAAATGTTCTTCCCGGGTTTTCACATTTTCTAACTTTCTTTCGTCTTTGCCTTTTAGCCTTCTTAGCATGATTTTTAGCATTAACAATTTTAGCTGGGCATTTGACGAGCATTAGACAAAACATTCACACCACATTCATGATTAGCAAATTCAAGCGAGACATCATTACATGGTTTGCATATAGTATCGAATTCGAATTAATTACGATGCGCCTATGGCGAATACTAGAATCAACACGATTCGTATTATTCAACTCAAACTTAAAGTTCTTAGGTTGGTCTTCTACTCTCTTCCAATGCACATTCTTAGCTTGCGAGGTCTTATCTTGCTTGGTATTGCACGGAGGCCTTGACCGCTTGCTTTAATGTCATGATTACTCTGTAGAGGAATTATGGGAACATTAGTTGGTTGATCTACTTTTGCATTCACGAACTAGATGTGCCGGGATCCGAACTACTAGAAGGCACATTAGTGTTCACTTTCTTATAGTTTGGGCATGGAATGGTTTGTATGCTTGGCACTAGGCATAGAACAAGGCATCACGACTTTACCTTTCGCACCTAAGGATTTAGGACATGTTGCAATTAGACATTCTAGCGACTCCACGAGATTGTTTGGCTTTGAATGCAAGCAAACCTAATTTCTCTATCAAGAGGCTTATTTATGAAATCCTCTTCCACAATCTCACGAAGACATTCTAGACTATCCTTAAGGTGAGCACAATAGTTATGAAACACAAGTTCATTATTCCTAAGATGAGGAGGAATGTATTTATGATCACAAGTATATTTCCGATCAGGAGGATGACTTTGAGCAACATTCTCATTAAAAACAAGTGGCGGTTTCCTTTTCACGACTCCTCAGTTCTTAATTTCTTTTGTAAAGAGGTTATTTTTTCATTGTTTTTGTCACGAGTGACTTTCATTGAATCATCCATTGCAATACAACGAAGGTTTTACTGAAAATCAATTATCAATCATGAACACCTTTTACTTTGAAATATTTGTACACAGTTGATGTGCTAAATAAAAGAGTTTTTAAGCACAACGATCGGTTTTTCAAAGGTATCCGTCAATCCATAACCTGAACGAGATTGATTCAAAAGATTGAATCGCCCCATTGTTTACATTCGGTTGTCACATGGTTGATCTATTGAATAGATCTCACATGCCACCCACAGGAGCTTGTATGATGTTGGCTCCAAAGGCTTTCCATCTTCATTGTGAATATGTTTGCATATCACTCGGATATTACAGCAATACCACAAGGATAATGCATAGGACTCATAAGATATAATCTCTCTTTCCACATTGTGTGAAACAGAGAGTCTTCATTAAAAGTGTCCAAATGAGATTTATTGATGATCTCGTGGTGCTAGACTCAATTGTGCATATGTGGATCCTATTTCAGAGACTAGGGAGAGGGTCTCCTTCTTCAATATCAACAATCTCTAAGAGAAAGTCGATAGATAATGTCGGTTCCCTGTGAGAATAAAACAAGTCCTTTTAAGAGGAACTTGAGTGGTTTGGGAAGTTGAAGTGCAGTGCGTCACTTGGTCCATGACGTCTTGTCTTCAATACCGATGTTACCTTGGTAACCACCAGTAGCATATGAATTGAACCCGGTATACGCCTAGCTTGAATAATTGGAGGGCTATTTATTTTCACCCTTTTCTCATTCAATTCTTTTCATTCTTCAACCCCTTGATGCTTGCGAGACTTCATAACTAGAACCTTCTTGGGTTTATTCCGATACTAGCTCGGTCTTAGTCCGCACTCTTCCCATATCTCATTTTCTCATTTTTCAATATACCTAAGGACTTCTACACTATCTAGTTGATTGTCCTGGGTAGATCCCTCCGGATCTGGCGGATCATGGGAACAAATACCTAACCTTATCGTCCTTATATCACCATACATAAAGTAAAATTGGTCGATCTATTTGGTATTGTTCATACGCCATTGGAAGCAATTGAAAACCATTTGAAAATCAATCCGGATACTTGTGATATATTATCAAAGCATTTTGTACTGAATTGTTTTGATATTTTTAGAACAAGAGCTCCCCTCAACATTTGCATCAAGCATCATTGTAATAGAACTAATTTTCATCTTTGAGGGTTGGCTTGCATCTAAGAGTAGTTATATAAAGAATGTGGTTTTCAAAATAGTTGCTCCCCCTCAATGTGTGCATAGATATTTGAAAAATGTTTTTGCACATATTAGGAAAAAATTGCATATTGGAATAAATTAATCACGTTTCAAATCTTTGTGGTTTAAGATAGATGTTCCCCTCAATATGTGCATGGAAAATTTGAAATCGTTTGGCACATGTAGGGATGAATGCTTGCAAAACACTTGTGAAACCATTTATCGAATCATCAGTTTAAATCCAATTTAAATCACAAATATTCCCCGGATCACAATTTTCTAATCATTAGATATTTGTGATCTCTGTAGACTTAAATTGATTTTGAAAGCTTTTGAAGAGAATTGTGACTTGATTATGAAAAACATTTTAACTGATAAGGATCGGATTATGAGACTTTAAACTCCATTGATTAAACATGCATGATTATCTTTTGAAAACAATTGTATGACAAATAACCTTTTGATTTAATTGAAATCATTCTCCCCCTCAATCAATGACATAAGTTGTTGATTGAGAGATAGATATTTTTGACAACCGTTAAGTCCAGATGATTTTCAAAAATAGAGTCCGAGTTATTTTTCTAAGCAATTAGTTTTCATTAGATAGTAAGTGATTGTTTATAAAATCAGAGAACGAGTTTTGAAAAACAAGATAAATCATGGCTCTGTTCTTTCTTTGAAAAGCGGGTTATTGCCTGAAATAACAATAAACCATGTTTCACTTTCTCCCAAAAATATTTTTTGATTTTTTGATTTTTTTTTTAAATTCGAACAACATCTAAAGTCCTGTGTCATTCTTTGAATGACAGCACAAACATCGTAGATATTTATCGAATCGAGAAAATCATGACAAAACGACAATATTTTTTTTGCATTTTTCAAGATTTTATGGATTTTTGAAAGTTTTATAGTTTTCTATTTTCTTTTTGAAGGTTTTGTAATTTTGTATTTTGTTTTTCGAAACGATATTTACAAAGAGTGGATGAAGAAAGACCTTTACTCCTCGTCTTCCTCTTGAAGACGTTTGAGTGTTTCGGTTGTAGACTCTTTTGACCAAGTCGTGGGAAGATAAACTCAAAGCGTTCTCTAGGAAGAGCTTTGGTGAAGATGTACGCTAGCGATATTCGGTTCTCACAAAATAGAGTTCCACCACACCGTTTCCAACTTGCTCACGATGAAATGATGTCGAATGTCGATGTGCTTTTCTCTTGAGTGTTGTGCGTTGTTGCATGAGAGGGCAAACACACTTTTATTATCACGATGCAGAGAGGATTTTGTTGAATTCAAAGCCATAGTCGGATAATTGAGATCTTATCCATAGGATTTGAGCACAACAAGATGACATGGCTATGTGTTCGACCTCTGTAGAGAAATAGAAGTACTCATCTGCTTCTTTCAAGACCACTCACAAGCTTATCAACCAAAAGCGAGCACCTCGGGCGTGCCGGCGTGTATCTTGACATCCGGCATGATCGGCATCTGCATAGGTACATTAGTGACATACCGGTGTCCTTGGTGCAAAGTCCCATATTGATGGTTCCTTGGAGATACCGAAGACCCGTTTAACCGCTTCAAGGTGCTTTTGGTAGGCTTAGCACGATATCTAGCACACATGCAAACAACGAATGAGAATGTTTGGTCTCTTGGCTGTGAGGTACATCGGGATCCAATCATACTACGATATTTTGTTTGGTCTACCATGATCCCTGAGTGGTCCTCATCCAGTTTAGTACGCTCTATCATGGGAGTGTCAACAGGTTCACTAGAATCAAATCCAAATTTCTTTAAAATCTCATTTGCATATTTTGATTGATTTATAAAAATGCCTCCGGGACTTTGTGAGATTTGTAATCCCAAGAAAAATAACATTTGTCCCATCATTGACATTTGAAATTTGGAACCCATTTCATTTGAAAAATGACCACATTCATTGGGGTCAGTCGAGGCAAAAATGATATCATCAACATATATTTGAGCGTGAATTAAATGTTTGCACGACTTTACGGTGAACAATGTCGGATCAAGCTGCTCCTTTCTTTGAATCCGATAGATAGAAGAAACTTTGATAGTGTATCATACCAGCCCTAGGAGCTTGCTTCAAACCATAAAGAGCCTTCTTCAAGCGATAGGCGTGAGTAGGATGCTCGGATTGACAAAGCCTTCGGGTTGGTGATGTACATGACTTCTTTAAGATCTCTGTTAAGAAAAGTCGTCTTTACATCCATCGATAGACTACCATGTTCTTACTTGCGACATTAGCCAAGAAGATTACGATTGCCTCGATCGAGCAACTGGAGCAAATGATTCTTCAAAGTCAATACCCTCCTCTTGACGGTATCCTTTTGCAACCAATTGAGCCTTGTTCTTTAAAACATCACCATGCTCATCAAGTTTTACTCTAAAGATCCACTTTAGAGCAATGATCATTACAAACTGGGCGGTACTAATTCCCATACATCTAGTCGATCAAACTCATGAATTTCTTCTTGCATGGCATTGAACCATTGTCTTCATTCATGGCGGTTTTCCGTCTTTTGGTTCTATCTTAGAGAGTACGGAGTTGAAGAAGCACCATAAGGCATCCGTTGCAAGTTGTTTTCGTGTGGATCTTGGGCGAGAGGTTTCCAATGATGTTATCCAATGGATGATCATGTGTCCATTTCCTAAGATGTTCATGTGGTTGTTGTTGAGGAGTGAAGTAGCGAGTCTATATCTCCGATGACGATTGTTCGATGATGATTCGAGAGCTAATATGTTTTCAAAGGGTTCATCTTACGGAGGAGCAAAGGGTTTTCATCATATGTAACAATGAGAACCATTTCCATTGTGTACACTTGATGATTGATGATTTTTGATGAGACAGTGATCGTGACGCTTCGGACTTAATGACATTGGCGAAGGGTTAACTTCATTGATAGGGATAGAGGCAGCCTGCTGATGGAGCTGACATATCCTTAGCACGTGGCTCATAGTGTTTGTAAGATATAACTTTTCACATACACATCAAACCATAACACAAAGTAGCATATAGATGGAATTCTAGAGAGAAAGTTAGAGGTTTAGGGAACTTAGTGAGAGAAAGTGAAAGATATTATTATAGCTCCAACTCTCTACCTTGGGAGGTAGAGAGTATTTATAGTCTTACATAAAATGCCACACTTTGGGTGTGGATCGGGCATCTGATGGGTAAAGACCGTCCGTCCTCCACGGTGTTACTTAACAAAATACTACTAAACTTAAAGTGAACTACGACTACGAGCTTTCTAACGATTACATATACTTGAGGTGACCGACTCTTTAATACCGGAATTTCTAATTCCTAACAATCTCCCTAAGGAGGTCACCTCAATCATGTACCAAAATTACAATGAATACAAATAGATATAACATTTAACAATTGATCTTGCATTCTTGATGTAGTCCTTTGCTCCTAAGCTCGTAGTCATTGATTCTTCACAATGCATGTTTGGTTATTCCAAGTGGAGGTCTTTTCTTGATCCACGTGATGATAAGTTTGAGCCATCTTTGGAGATCATCGACTATCAACAATCTCGACACATCCTTTGTGGTGTTGGTATTTTGTGATGTTGTGACTTTGGGACCGACATGCTCACATTACGGATCATGATATCTTCTCATCGAGTAGCGGAAGCTTTAGTTGATTCATGATATTGGCGTGATAGCGAAGCATGGAGTGAAAATATCGAGTCATTGATGCACTAATCATGATTTCTTTTGAGATGAATGTGTTAAGTGAGCATGCGGTGTGGATTGACCGCTTCATTACGATCATTGCAAATGTCGGGCGTACTGCATACAACGATTAGCAACAAATCGCACGAAAGTGTCTTTGATCACTTCGACGAATTGAGGTACACGACCCACGGTTCCCGTTGATCGATACAAATCTTTTTGTGATCGGTAGGATTCCTAAGAATCTCCTTGACGGGGTTTGCAGACTCTTCTAGCTGTTCTCAAACCGGAACATCTCAAAGAAGACAACACGGAGTGAATGAACCGTAATTTTAAGTCCACCGATTGATGAAAAGAGATTTGAAAAACAATCGTGTATTGCTCAATAGAAATTGTTTTGCAATACAACGAAGGTTTTATTGAAAATCAATTATCAATCATAAAAATACCTTTTGGTTTGAAAAATGAGTACACGATCGATGTGCTAAAGAAAAGAGTTTTAAGCACAAAGACCGGTTTTCAAAGGTATCCGTCAATCCATAACTCGAACGAGTTTGATTCAAGAGATTGAATAGCCCCATTGTTTACATTCGGTTGTCACATGGTTGATCTATATAATAGATCTCACATGCCACCTACTAGGAGCTTGTTTGATGTTGGCTCCGAAGGCTTTCCATCTTCATTGTGAATATGTAAACACATCACTCGGTTGTTACGGCAATACCACAAGGATAATCGTGGGACTCTAGATATAATCTCTTTCCTCATTGTGTGAAACAGAGAGTCTTCATTGAAAGTGTCCTAATGAGATTTATTGATGATCTCGTGGCTCTAGACTCAATTTGTGCATATTTGGATCCTGTCTTGGGAGACTAGGGAGAGGTCTCCTTCTTCAATATCAACAATCTCTAAGAGAAAGTCGATAGATAATGTCGGTTCCCGTGAGAATGAAACAAGTCCTTTTAAGAGGAACTTGAGTGGTTTGGAAAGTTGAAGTGCGGTCGTCCTTTGGGTCCATGACGTCTTGTCTTCAATACCGATGTTACCATCGGTAGCATATGAAGTGAACCGGTTTACGCCTAAGGTTGAATTAATGGAGGCTATTTGTTTTCACCCTATTTTCATTCAATTCTTTTAATTCTTCAACCCTTGATTGCTTACCGAGACTTCATAGCTTGAACCTTGTTGGGTTTATTCGATACTAGCTCGGTCTTAGTCCGCACTCTTCCCTTATCTCATTTTCTCCTTTTATCATCATACCTAAGGACTTCTACACTAACTAGTGGATTGTCCTGGGTAGATCCCTCCGGTTCGGCGGATCATGGGAACACATACCTAACCTTATCATCCTTATATCACCGTACATAAAGTAAAGTTGGTCGGTCTATTTGGTATTGTTAAATGCGCCATTGGATCCAATTGAAAACCATTTGAAAATCAATTCGGATACTTGTGATATATTATCAAAGCTTTTTGTACTGAATTGTTTTGATATTTTAAACGAGAACTCCCCTCAACATGTGCATCAAGTAATTGAAAATGTTATGCACACGGAGGCAAGAGAAAGAATTAACTTCTTTGATTACCATTTTCTAAAAATATCAACATCACTTCCCACATCAAATCAAGTAGATAGAGCATTTCCGGGAGGGATGAGGTTTTCACTAAATTTGCTCCCCACAATATGTGCCTCGAGGTTAGAAAAGAGTTTTGCACATACTAGAGGAACACACACATGGGATAAATGATCACGTTTCAAATCATAGGTTTAAGATAGGTGCTCCCCCTCAACATGTGCATTGAAAAATTGAAATCGTTTGTCACATGTGAGAAGGACAGCATGTACATCCTTATAAAACCATTTACCGAATTATCAGTTTAAATCCAACATTCTCCCCCGATCACAATTATCAAATCATTTGAGATTTGTGATCTCTTATAGATTTAAATTGATTTTGAAAGCTTTTAAGGAGAAATGTGACTTGATTATGAACGCGTTTGAACTGATTTGATCGGATTTTAAGACTTTAAACTCCATTTATGAAACATGCATGTATATCTTTTGAAAACAATTTAATGCCAAATAACTTTTTAATTTAATTGAAATCATTCTCCCCCTCAATCAATGACATAGGTTGTTGATTGAGAGATAGGAATTTTGACAGATAAGTCCTGATGATTATCAAAAATAGAGATTGAGTTATTTTTCAAAGCTTTTAGTTTTCAATGAGATAAATGTTTATAGAATCGAGCATGGAATTTTGGAAACATGATAAAACATGGCTCTGTTCATCTTTAAAACCGGGTTATTGCTGAAGATGACAATAAACCATTTCTCTTTCTCCCAAAAATATTTTTGATTTTTGTTTTTTTTTTTTTTTTTTTTTTTTTTTTTTTTTTTTTTATAAAATATTCGAACAACATCTAAAGTCCCGTGTCATTCTTTGAATGACAACACAAAGACCGTAGATATTATCGAACCGGAAGAAACATGACAAAATGACAATAATTTTGAAGATTTTTCAATTTTTCAAATTTTATGGATTTTGAAAGTTTTATATTTTCTATTTGATTTTTGAAGGTTTTATAATTTTGTATTTTGTTTTCAAATAAATATATACATGAGATAGATGAAGATAGACCTTTACTCCTCGTCTTCCTCACGAAGGCGTTTGAGAGTTTCGGTTGAAGGCTTTTCAAACCAAGGCGTGGAAGAATAAACTCAAAACGTTCTCTTGGAAGAGCTTTGGTGAAGATGTCTCGCTAACGATATTCGGACCTCACAAAATATAGTTCCACCACACCTTTTATACTTGTTCCCGATGAAATGATGTCGAATGTCGATATGCTTTGCTCTTGAGTGTTGAGCGTTGTTGCATGAGAGAGCAATAGCACTTTATTATCACGATGCAGAGGATTTTGTTGAATTCATAGCCATAGTCGGATAATTGAGATCTCATCCATAAGATTTGAGCGCAACAAGATGACATGGCTATGTATTCAACCTCTGTAGAGGAAATAGAAGTACTCATTTGCTTCTTTGAAGACCACTCACAAGTTTATCACCCAAAAGCGAGCACCTCCTCGACGTACTTGACGTGTATCTTGACAACTGCATGATCGGCATCTCATAGGCCGTTAGTGACATACCGGTGTCCTTGGTACCATAATCCCATATTGATGGTTCCTTGGAGATACCGAAAGACCCGTTTAACCGCTTCAAGGTGCTTTTTAGTAGGCTTAGCACGGTATCTAGCACACATGCAAGCAACGAACACGATGTCTCGGTCTACTAGCGATGAGATACATCGGGATCAATCATACTCCGATATTTCGTTTGGTCAATCATGATCCACGAGAGGTCCTCATCTAGTTTGGTTCGGTCAATCATGGGGGTGTCAACGGGTCACTTGAATCAAATCCAAATTTCTTTAAAATCTCATTGCATATTTAGATTGATTTATGAAAATGCCTCCGGGACTTTGTGAAATTTGTAATCCCAAGAAAAATGACATTTGTCCCATCATTGACATTTGAAACTTTGAACTCATTTCATTAGAAAAACGATCACATTCCATTGGGTCGATCGAGGCAAAAATAATATCATCAACATAAATTTGAACATGAATCAAATGTTTGCACGACTTCACGGTGAACAATGTAGGATCAATGCTCCTTTGATGAATCCGGTTGATAGAAGAAACTTTGACGATGTATCATACCATGCCCTTGGAGCTTGCTTTAAACCGTAAAGAGCCTTCTTCAAGCGATAAGCGTGAGTAGGATGCTCTTGATTCACAAATCCTTGGTTGGTGGCGTGACGACTTCTTTAAGATCTCCGTTTAGAAATGCCGTCTTTACATCCATCGATAAACTACCATGTTCTTACTAGCGGCAATAGCGGAAGATTACGATTGCCTCGATTCGAGCAAGCTGGAGCAAAAGATTCTTCAAAGTCTATACCCTCCTCTTGGCGATATCCTTTAGCAACTAATCGAGCCTTGTTCTTCAACACATCACCATGCTCATCAAGTTTTACTTTGAAGATCCATTTAGAGCTATAATCATAGCACGATCTGGGCAGTACTAACTCCCATACATCAAGACGATCAAACTCATGAATTTCATCTTGCATGGCATTGAACCGGCTATCTTCATTCATGGCGGTTTAACATCTTTTGGTTCGATCTTAGATAGTACGGAGTTGAAGAAGCACCATAAGGCATCGGTTGCGAGTTGTTTCCGGGTTGATACAGGGCGAGAGGATTTCCAATGATGTTGTCTAAGGGGTGATCGTGAGTCCATTTTCCGAGGTGTTCATGTGGCGGTTGTTGAGGCCGAGGTAGTGAGTCGATGTCTCACAAGAAGATGGTTCGATGATGATTCGGGAGTAGCAAATATGTTTTCAAATGGAGCATCTTGAGAGTCGCAAAGGGATTAACTTCATCATTGATGCGAAACATTTCCATGATGTATATTTGAAGAATGATGATTTGTTGATGAGGCGAAGGATCGTGAGCAGTGCTTCTTGACTTAAAGATATTGAGGCCGAGGATTGACTTCATTCACGGAATATAAGCATCCTCTGTTGTAGGAATCGGCACCTCATTAGTAATTGAATCATACAGTTCATCAAACATGGGATCAAACAATTTCTTTACATCATCTTGGATGGAGGTACATATGGAGTTTCTTGAGAGGAGTGCGGAACAAGGGATGAACCAATGGGACGGTTTTGAAGTGCGGGTCCCGGTGGAGTGTCCAGAGCCATAGGACCACTGCGATAGAAGCTCTCTCGACTATCTTTATCAACCCATATGTAGACAATTTGAAGTGACCACCGATAAAGAAAACCCGATATACCAAACTTGAAATCAAGAAGAATTCCATGCATTTGCATCTTAAGCTCGCCTTTGTGAATTTTAACTTCAATCTTAAATAAGTGATAATTGATTAACTCAAGTAATCGCCTTGTGTCAAATGCCCAACACGTGAATAAATGTACAATCGGATGTACGTCGATCCACCGAATGAACCGAACAAATGATTTCGACATTAATGCATTCTTCCTAAAGGTATACATGTAGAGACCGATCCGAAGATTCACCACAAATGTCTTCGACGAATGAGGTACTCATTTTCCTTAATGTTCATGTGGTTGATTTATAAGCGTGCAATGAGAGGAACAATAATCCGTAAAGATTTGGCAAAGGAATACCAAAGAGCGGATCATTATCCATGAACAACAATCCGTGAAGATTTGGCACAGGAATACCAAAGAGCGGATCATTATTCAATAGTGCGACTTACAATATCATGATAGTCATTATAAACGCCTTGTGAAATAATCGGAGATAAGGTTTCTTGAGAATTCCAAAGTACTTCTTAGATGGTGAACCAGTTGAATCAATAGAAACCGGAGCATGAGCTTGAAGTGGATGATCAACATTCATCGGAGGTTGAAAGTACTCATCAAACCTATCTTTGAAAACAATGAATCCCAAACATTGATTCCCATTTATCCTTAGTAAGTGAAGCATTAGGCGTTGGAGGAGAGTCATCAAAAATCAAAACAATGAATCCCGTTATCCTTAGTATATTCACTCTTCATCAAAAAGAATATACACTCATCATCATCAAAAATTAAGTCGTATAACCATTATTCAAACATCCATCATCATGTAGTATATTCACTCTTCTCCCCCTCAAAAATTGCATCAGAAGTTGCCATTTTTGATTTAACAAGTGAATAAGAGTATACACCAATGAACGTAGATCCATTTGATGACTGAATGAGCGTGGAAAAACATGAAGCTTGTTGATGAAGAATGTAGATGAGAATGGCCATTTGCGAGAGAATATCTCATTAGCTGAAGATAAAGCGCACAGAAGAGCGTACACTTTTCTTTTCTATGAGGAACGGGGCCTGAAGTGTTATCTGCAGACACCATTATGATGAAGTACGAGGCCTGAACTGAAGTGAACAGACGTCATTGTTAAGAGCCCTGTCATATGTTTAGAGCCGCGAATCCAAATACCAAGGGACGATTTATGCGACACGCTTTGGACAACAGAAGAAGAGAGAATTGGAAACATTGGATCCCCACATGCTGATGGGTTCCTTTTGGTTAGCACAAGCAGTCTTTGAATCGTGAAACCCTAGATGCAATGGCATTATCCCTAGGAGTCGAACTAGTAGAAGCATCGGACTTAGTCAAATGACATTTTGTGCTTAATGGGATTATTCTACCAGTTGGCTTCCAAACCTTAACAGCACTATTCTAGGCATAGTAGATCTAGCTAAGGGTAAGGTTTGCCATTCGTTAATATCCGACTGTGGGCTTCCACCGAAATCCTATGTTTGTAAACACATTCCTGTAGGTTTCAAGATTGCTTAACTGCTTCGCTCTCCAAACTTTCTTAAGCGGGTTATGAATCTTAGACCTCGAAAATAACACATCACATTTATCATGATTACGGAAAATAAACATTTTTACATGTTTTGCGACAAGATGAGGCCTCGAATTAATTTCGATAGCTTAGAGCTAATACTAGAACTAACACGATTCTTTTGTTCAAATCAAACTTCTTGTCCCTATGGTGTTCTTTCACTTCCTTATCATGAACACTTTTAGTTTGCGTAATCCTATCCTTCTTTGCCTTGCTTCTAGGTTTTGACCCGCTAACTTTAGTGTCAATCTTAACATCTGTAGAAGCAACGATGGGAACATTACATGGCTTCACTACTTTCTCGCATTTTGGTCTAGAAGTCTTTGGGATCGAAAGTTCTATGAGGCACATCAAAGGTTGCTTGCTTGAATTTTGACATGGAACAAGGCATATCAAGGGTCACATGCTTGGCTTTAGGCATAGAACAAGGCACAACTATTCTATCTCGCCTATTGCTAGATTTCGGACTTGTGACAATTACATACTCTAAGAGTTCACGAGATCGTTTGGCATCCATGCAGCATAGGCTATAGTACTATCGAAGGTTTTCTAATCTTTCATCTTCAACAATCTCACGGAGACCCTTCAAACTTTCCTTAAGGTATGAGAGATATGCTTTATGTGCAAGTTCATTATTCCTAATGGGCGGGGAATATATAACATATCAATAGCATATTTATCACAAGCGAAACCTTAGGAACAGTATTTGCAATTTGGGATTGGCAACTTTCCTTTCACCTCACGCTTGATTCTCAATATCGTTAAGTAAAGAAGTTATCTTTTCAATTTGTTTATCATGATTAACTTTAAATGAATCACATAACTCTTTGTTTTGATCATTAACCTTTGAAATTTCGACTTTAAAACAATCATTTTCCTTTTGCGGGTTATCAATTATGTTTTGAAGTTGGAAATTCGAGAATCTAAAGGTGGAGGCATATGGGAACCAATCACGTCCTTCTTTTCACCTTTCGGTTGTGAAATTTGGGCTTTCAATCTTTTGATCGTGTTATAATGAGCTCGAATTTGTTCATCACGTTTGCTAATTTCAAAAGCGCATCAAACTCGGGAGCATCGAGAGGATGTCTTGATATTTGAGGTTTTAACATTTTCTTTGAGATGTTGATGTTTTAATTGCAAAGCAAGATGTTCAACTTCTAATTTAGAATAATGTTTGACCAAGTTATCATGATCATCTGTTCTATTTTCTCATGCAATTTTGAATTTGTTGTTTCAAGCTCAATGACACGATCATGGGAGACTTTCGAGCAACAGATAATTCATGAAATTGAGAAGCATTAATGGAACAATTTGTAGCGATGAAAACACATCTTGAGCAATACATTGAAATCGATTCTCATTCGGTGTATGCAAGTTCTTCCTTTCAATCTCACTATATTTTAATTCTCTCTCATTGTCACTAACCTCAACAATCATTGCATCAAATACCTTTTCCATTTCTTTAATATCGAATCGTCCCCTTTTAAGACTCTCAAATTGATCTTTTAGTTGTTTAAAGAAAGGCATGACCTCGGTTAAATAGCATTCTTTAGTTTGCTCAAAACCCTTTCCCTTCGATTATACCGTGGGTGTGATCCTTTTCTTACAAGTTTTCTCAAAATCAACAAATAGTTGAAAAATAACATATTCATCGATTAAGGTCTTGCTTTTAGTGGCAAGAGATCTAGGAACTAAGTGCATTGGTGTATTATGAGGATACAGTTGATTTAGGCGATTTCCTACAAGGGGATTCTTTTCAACAAGATTTTCGACTTTTGCATTTCCATATCCTTTTCCGAACACTTGTTCGGGGGTTAATAGAGTCCGAGGCTTAAACTTGTTCAAGGAGATCCAATTTTCTTTAGTGTAATTATGGGGTTTGATCGTTATGTTATTCTTTTACACTTAGGATCTTCTAACTTCTTATTCATTTTCTCCTAGTGACTTCATCAGTTTCTTATCTTCCTCGGTGCACTCAACGCAACTAGGTTTCGCCTAGGCTTAAGGATTTCATTACCATCATAAAGCACCTTATGAGCATTTCTAGCCTTTTAATTACCTCTGGATTTGGTTCCTCAACAAGGGGAATGCTATGCTTATCGCTTAAGACTCGATGCTTAGTGATCATGTGAGCGGTTTGAATGGTATTCCCTTGTACGCACAACTTATTTTCAAGCTTGTTTTCAAAGTTTTAGATTGGAAAAATCATTCAAAAGTTTTGATTCCTTAGCCTTGAATTCTTGCTTAAGCATTTTAACATTTTCTTGAAGTTCGTGTTTTTGCTTAGCGCTTTTGGAAAGCTTTTCTTGTAAGGAGTTTAACTCTTGTTTTAATACTTCTTCTCTAAAATTACTTTTTCTAATAATTGTACGCATTTGGATATCCATCTCCGCTCACGAGTGGTAAGTTCAAACTTAGCACGTTGTTCGTATATGGCAACTTGATCCTTATAGGTATTGAGTTCGGTGGTCAAGGAATCATCGAGCACAAATGCAAGGTGTACTCATGCAATCCATAATCATCATTTTGAGAAGAAGATGCATACCTAGGTACTGCGAAACTTTCATGCAAGTTTCCTCTGCATTAACGTGCACAGTTTGTGACCGGTGCATCTCTATCTTGGGTACATCCAAGCTTCCATGTAGCGTTCCTTTGCATTAGCTTGCACGGGTTGTGATGGTGCACCTCTCTCTTGTGGACATGAGCATGAAGATTCTATTTTAGCATTGTCCGACTCATCATTATTTGTTTTCTCTAACATTACGCATTCAAGACCACCCGATTCTTCACGGATACATTACCCAACTTATCACAACAATTTTTCAAGCGCACCGACACTCATTCACGTCTTCATTCTTTTGTGCGATTCTTCAATGAACTTTTCATATTATCCATGAGTTGGATAAATGTCTCAATGAATTCACAATTTCCATTCCAGATGTTTTTGAAGGAAATTCAGGTCAAGTGTTGATCGTGTCTGCTGAATATTCCCCATTGATGAATGGTGAAATTGTTTGTAGATTACTTGAAGAGTCTGACCGGAACCATCCTTTTGAACTTCTTCATTGGTAAGTTGCGACTTTAAATGCTCTAAGTTCAACAAAGAAGCTTCTTGTCCATGTAGGTAAGTCTGGCGGAAAAGAGCACTACATGTTCGATCCCCACTATGGATAACAACCGAATGAGGTGCGGATGAAGTAGGCGATAGGGCTCAATCTCGCATTTCATTTGCATGGCATTCGTAGCTTGGTGGTGCAATTCTCTCATTAGATTCTCGAACACGGAGATCTCACATCCTCATTGCTTAATTCAATCATCTTTAATCGTTCCGTAGCATACATTATCATTGTTGTCCACAACATCATATAGTTTAAGCACTTCTAAAATCACCGGGTCAAGAGAGTAAGACATGATGTGGAAGGATGCACGGATTTTACACGTCTATGATTTAAACCGAGAAGTAGAATCTTCATGGATTTTACTAAAATCAAGACGAAACCGTTAAGCAATGACCAGAGAGGGTGTTAAGATGACCGATGGAATGATACAATGAAAGACGATTGTGTGATAGGACTTTAGATTGTTCGTAGGAAAGGTGAAATGTTGATTGGTTGAGATTTGGATTGGTTGATGCACGCTTTTAAGGAGAATTTTAGGTCTAAAACTTAAAAGCTCAATAACTTCCTTTCGAGTGGATTTGGGCCTCGAAAAATTCGTTTCACGACATCGTCGTGAAACTTCACAATATTCAGCTGTTCCGGTCGTTTTGTGGTATTTCACGAAAACGAGTTCTGGATCAAAAGTTATGGCCGTTTGAAGTTTTGACGTAAAAGTCAACTTTGGTCAAACCTCTTCTTCGTAAAAATCAACCAAGTCGCTATAACCCTTGAACCAAGTCGCTAAGTCACCAAGTCGCTAAGTGCTAAGTCGCTAACACTTAATTCGCTACACCACTAAGTCGCTCAGGTCCCAAGTCGCTAGACAAATGCAAGTCGCTAAGTAGTAACTCGCTAGGGGCTCAAGTCGCTAGCAAAATTTTGGCAACAATTAGCTACTCAAGTCGCTAGATATGCAAGTCGCTAAAGAGCAACTCGCTCTGCACCAAGTCGCTACCACCAAGTCGCTACTTGTAGTGGAGAATCCACTACTTGTACTTTAACTCGCTAGATCTAACTCGCTGGGTTTAGAACCCGTAACTCGCTACAATTTTGTGAAGCAAGTCGCTATGAAGAAAGTTATCCGTGAACTAAGTCGCTAGCATGAAAAACCATATAAACTTCACTTTTCAATCCAAAACAACCCAACCAAGATGATTCAAGCTTACCAAATGAAAACCTAAACACTTGTGATGATTCTAAACATAAAAGTACCAACAAAATTCAAACTTTAACACAAGAAATCAACCAAATGATGCAAAACCACTAAACTTTTCAAACTCAAAACCACCTAAAACCACTAGAAATCCAAAGATGTGCAAGATATGATCTAACCATGGCTCTTGATACCAATTGTAAGATATAACTTTTCACATACACATCAAACCATAACACAAAGTAGCATATAGATGGAATTCTAGAGAGAAAGTTAGAGGTTTAGGAACTTAGTGAGAGAAAGTGAAAGATATTATTATAGCTCCAACTCTCTACCTTAGGAGGTAGAGTATTTATAGTCTTACATAAAACGCCACACTTTGGGTGTGGATCGTGGCATACAGATGGGTAAAGACCGTCCGTCCTCCACGGTGTTACTTAACAAAATACTACTAAACTTAAAGTGAACTACGACTACGAGCTTTCTAACGATTACATATACTTGAGGTGATGACTCTTTAATACCGGAATTTCTAATTCCTAACGTTATTCAACAAACATTGGATCAAATAATTTCTTCAAATCATCTTGAAGGAGGTACATAAGGAGTTCTTTGGTGAGGATTAGAAACAAGAGTAGAGCTGATAGGACTACTTGATAAAGATTGAAATCTGGGTCCAGCTGTATTGTCACGGAGCCATTTGACCGTCACTCATCGAGCGTAACGTGAATTGTTTCCATGATATTTCGGGTTCTCTTGTTGTAGATTCGGTATCCTTTTCTATTTGGTGCATAACCTACAAATACTCCAATGTCCGCTTTAGCTTTTAGTTTACCTAAATCTTGACCGTCATTAGTTGGGTAACATAAAGCACCAAACACACGAAGGTAGGATAGATCGGGTTTTTGTTTATGGACAAGTTCATATGGAGTTTTTCCATGAGAGGTGTGAATAAGGGAGCGATTTTGGGTGTAGCAAGCGGTGGCAATGGCTTGACCCATAGAAACATTGGAACCTTTGAATAAATTAGCATTGTTCTTGCAACTTCCACAAGAGTTCGATTTCGTCTTTCAACTACACCATTACATTGAGGAGTTCATGGAACACTTCTTTGATGACCGATTCAACACTTTCATAAAACTAAATTAAGTCTTCCTTAACAAAATCGTGCCATTATGCATTCGAACAATTCTAACAATATTGTTGTGTCGAACTCAAGTCGTTTGATAAGTTTGATGATGACATTTGAGTTTCATCCTTTGTCCTCAAAACTTTACCCAAGTAAATCGAGTAGTCATCAACAACTACTAGAATGTATTTCTTCCCATTTATCGTTTGCACTCTCATTGGTCCGCACGGATCCATATGAAGGTATGAAGAACTTCCATTCTCGAGTTTATGGGTTTTAGTTTGTGGGTTTTAGTTTGTGGGCATAGTTTGTGCTTTTCCCAATAGGCAAGCGAACAAAGATGATCTTTTCAAACTTTAATCTGGGTAATCCTCTTACTAAGTCCTTTCGAAATATTATTTATGGTACCAAAGTTCAAGTGATTGAGACGACGGTGCCATAGCCATGACTTAGTTTTGGAAGCCTTTGACAACAAGCGGATGGGTGAAGATTTCATCGTATCTTGATAGAGATGGTGTATAGGTTTGAACCCCGAGTTCCTCCGAGAAGTTCCACACCATCAAGTTCTCTAACAAAGCAAGTATGTTTTCGAAGGCCACTTCTAAACCGAGTCACAAAATTGTCCGACGAAAATAGATTATGTCCAAGACCTTCAACATAATATACCACAAATCACACTATCACCAACCACGTAATCTCCATAACCCATAATAGCACCAAAATGATCGTTTACGAATCTCAAAGTTCGATGAATTTGCTCACAAGTTCATGAGCCGTGACCGGTCTCCAATCATATGCTTGGAGCGACTGAGTCCGGTACCACAGGTCGATTTGAGCGATCTGCAGTTGAACATGAGACAAGAATGGATAAGCTGGATAATTGGGATCCCCATGCAAGAATGGGTTCCATTTGGTTAGTAACGATGATTGGAATACCCACATCGAAATAGAAACACCCATATCAAAAATAGAAGCAATGGAATCATTAGGAATAGATCAAGATCTTTGGTGTCCGTGTTTGACCTATTCAAAGTATGTTCACTTCTTAAAGGAATAGTTCTACCAAGTGGGCATCCATTTTCTAGTGGGCATTGTCTTAGCAGATTGAGGCGAATCGATTATCCTTATGGCCAAAAGGTATCCATTGATAACCTATCTTACTAAATGTTCTACCCAGGGTTTTAACTGCTTTCTAACTTTCTTTCGTCTTTGCCTTTTAGCCTTCTTAGCATGATTTTAGCATTAACAATTTTAGCGGGCATTTGACAGATTAGACAAAACATTCACACCACATTCATGATTAGCAATTAATTCAAGACATCATTACATGGTTTGCGATAGTATCGAATTGAATTAATTACAATGCGCCTATGGCTAATACTAGAATCAACACGATTCGTATTATTCAACTCAAACTTAAAGTTCCTAGGTTGGTCTTCTACTCTCTTCCAATGCACATTCTTAGCTTGCGAGGTCCTATCTTGCTTGGTATTGCCTAGAGCCTTTGACCCGCTTGCATTAATGTCATGATTACTCTGTAGAGGGAATTATGGGAACATTAGTTGGTTGATCTACTTTTGCATTCTCGAACTAGATGTGCCGGATCCGAACTACTAGAAGGCACATTAGTGTTCACTTTCTTAAAGTTGGGCATGGAATGGTTTGTATGCTTGGCACTAGGCATAGAACAAGGCATCACAACTTTACCTTTCGCACCTAAGGATTTAGGACATGTTGCAATTAGAAATTCTAGCAGCTCCTGAGATTGTTTGGCCTGAATGCAAGCAAACCTAATTTCTCTATCAAGAGGCTTATTTATGAAATCCTCTTCCACAATCTCACGGAGACATTCTAGACTATCCTTAAGGTGAGCACAATAGTTATGAAACACAAGTTCATTATTCCTAAGTTGAGGAGGAATGTATTTAATAAATCAAGATATTTCCGGTCGGAGGATGACTTAGAAGCAACATTCTCATTAAAAACAAGTGGCGGTTTCCTTTTTCCCGACTCCTCGATTCTTAATTTCTTTTGTAAAGAGGTTATTTTTCATTGTTTTTGTCACGAGTGACTTTCATTGAATCATATAACTCTTTAAAGTGACGTTAACCTTTTCATTTTACGCTAGAGAGCTCTCGTTTTCCTTTTGTAAAGCATTTACTAAGTTTTGAAGATGAAAAGTTTGAGAATCTTGAGAATCTAAAGGAGGAGGCATTTGGGTGCGGTCACATTGTTCTTTTCACCCTTTAATTGAGAAACTTGGGCTTTCAATTTTCGATCGTGTTACAATGAGCTTGAATCTGCTCGTCACGTTTGTTTATCCGAAAAGCGCATCAAACTCGAGGTGATTATGTCTTGATATTTGAGGTTTTGACATTTTCTTTAAGATGTTGATATTTTAGTTGTAAATTAAAATGTTCAACTTCTAGTTTAGAAAGATGTTTTACCAAATTATCGTGATCATCCCGATCAATTTTCTCATTTAGTTTAGAATTAGTCTTTTCAAGCTCAATGACACGATCATGGAGACTTTCGAGCAACAAATAATTCATGAAATTGAGAAGCATTAATGGAACAATTCATAGCAGTGTAAAACACATCTTGAGTAATACATTCAGAAATAAGATTCTCATTCAATGTATGCAAGTTCTTCCTCTCAATCTCATTATATTTTAATTCTCGCTCATAGTCACTAACCTCAACTATCATTGCATCAAATTCCTTTTCCATTTCTTTAATATCCGAATTCATCCCTTTTAAGACTCCCAATTGATATTTTAGTTGTTTAAAGAAAGGCATGACCTCGCTTAAATAGCATTCTTTAGTTTGCTCAAAACCCTTTTCCCTTGATTATACCATGGGTGTGATCCTTTTCTTACAAGTTTTCTCAAAATCAACAAATAATTGAAAGATAACATATTGACCGATTAATGTCTTGCTTTTAGTGGCAATAGTTCTAGGGACTAGATGCATTGGTGTATTAGGAGGATACACGATTCTTTGAAGGCATTTTCCTAAGGGGTTTGTTACAACAAGATTCTCGCCTTTTGCTTATCTAAATCCTTTTCCGAAACACTTGTTCGGTGTTAACAACGTTTGAGGCTTAAACATGTTCAAGGAAATCCAATTTTCCTTTTTGTAGTCATGGGGTCCGATAATTATGTTTTCT
The DNA here is from genome assembly GCA_022545495.1 of Chrysanthemum lavandulifolium. Lineage (NCBI taxonomy): Eukaryota > Viridiplantae > Streptophyta > Magnoliopsida > Asterales > Asteraceae > Chrysanthemum > Chrysanthemum lavandulifolium. Next base: position 182,050,032 of record CM040243.1, read on the forward strand.
CTTTACATGTAGGATTGTTGAGTTTCTTATCCATTTTCTCCTAGTGACCTCATCGATTTCTTATCTTCCTCGATGCACTCAAGAACTAGGTTTCGCCTAGGTTTTAGGATTTCATTGCCATCATAAATTACCTTATGAGCGCTTTTGCTATCTTACCATACTCGGGGTTGGATTCCTTTATAATGGGGATACTATTCTTATCACGAGAACTCTATGTTTAGTGATCATGTGAGCGATCTGAATGGTATTCCTTGTACGCATAACTTATTTTCAAGCTTGTTTTCAAGGTTTTTAGATTAGAAAAATCATTCAAAAGTTTTGATTCCTTAGCTTGAATTCTTGCTTAAGCATTTTAACATTTTCTTGAAGTTCTTGTTTTGCTTAGCGCTTTAGAAAGCTTTTCTTGTAAGGAGTTTAACTCTTATTTTAATACTTCTTCTCTAAACTTACTTTTTCTAATAGTTATGCGCATTTGGTCATCCATTTCACGCTCACGGGTGGTTAACTCAAACTTAGCACTGTTCATAAATAGCAACTTGTTCTTTATAGGCATTCGGCCTGAGACAATAGAATCATCGGGGTACATGCGGTGTATTCATCAAAACATATTCATCATTGATCGCGGAAGATGCGATGCTTGGTATAACCTCACTTTCACTTTGCTTCACATATTGATCATATGGGACAATATTGCTATTACCCTCATCATCAATATCGATTCATAAGTCTCAAGAGATTGTACTTCATGATGCATCTTTCGCTCATCAACATCATCATATAGTTTTAATACCTCGAAATGATTTTGTCTTTGGATGGACCAGACTTGTTGTGGTGGAGAGACCTTTGGAGAAACCATAGGTGAGATGCTAGCCATGAAGATTGTTTGAGCGATGGGTTCATCATCGACATCGAGTCAAATGCATCACAATCGCTACTTGAAAGCCATTATGATGATTGTGACCTATTTCTGAATTGGTTGATCATCCACATCGCATCATATGTCTTGGCATTCCCATCGAAGAAACAATAACTCTTCTTCATCCAAAGCGCTCCATTATCCCGAGCTTGCATAAGCAACATCTTATCCTCAAGTACTCGCATTCGAGGGCGTTTTGGCGATGTGCGGTTCCTTGCAATATGTCCCTCACCACCACAGTTGTACCATTTGATTGGCTTTGATTTTCCTTGATTTCCAATCCTTCCCGATTCGATTTCCCACATATCCTCTACCAACTCCACCTCTTCCTTGTTCGTCTTCGCTTTCATGAACCGGGTTTCACCATAACCTTCCCATCTCGGCGGTGGCTTGATTGTGTGGATTGGATCTTGCTCGAGGTTGTTGTTGGTGTGTGGGAGAGTTCATGTTTGACTAATCATGAGAGCCGGTTGATTAATGATGTTTCCACGGTGCATCGGCATCGCCTTGTTTGAACATTGGATCGGGAATGAGTTTGTGATTACCATTACCTATGGGTATAACTTGAGAAGCTTTGGTAGTAATTCCACATTTGTGTAAAAGGCAATTGAATAATTTGATGAGCTTGTCTCTCCTGGTTGGTTTTGAACCGATTAAGCATCCTTTTTCAAACATATCATGCCTCTCATTACGAAGAAGGAATGCATAGAGTTGCTCATGGTTTGTATTCTTCAATCCTTTTGTTAGCTTCACGAGGTGACAAACTTGTGCCATTCGAGATTCATGTTGTTCACAAATTTTGAGTTCAAATGAATGTTTGGCATGGTCATTTTGATGTTCCTCATGTCATTCACAAGCTTATGGAATCTCACGTAGTACTCATAGACACTCTCATCCGGTTTCATCTTGAAGTGTTCAAATTCATCATACGGTTGTGATTCTCTATCTTCTATAGTTAATTGGACCACGAGAGAAGCATCTTGACATTATCCCACAATGCCTTGGCTTCAGTGTTTTGATTGATAAGCTTGTAGATGTCTTTTGAAGACCACAAGTATAATGTTAGAAGCCCCGATGTCGACATCGAATCTCTTTTCTCCTTATCATTGAGCTCATCATACGCCTTTGGTCCGTCTATTCCATAGATCATTGTTCCATCTGCAATTGTATCAATTAAGTCACTAGTAGTCTCAAGTATTAAAGAGTCACCAATTATAAAATTAAATATTATATTAATATTATTATTTACATAAAATTATATATTTATAATATATTTAACATATTATATTATAAATTTATTAAAACACATATCATTATAATATTAAAAATAAGGTTTGAATATATTTTATAATATTAAATGTAATTTATTATTATAAACTAATAACTAAATTTTATAATATATCATTTATTATAATTATTTTAATAAATTTTCTTTAGTGTAAATATTGTAGTAAATATGATATATTAAAATAATAATAATTCTATTTTAAAATAATAATATTTTTAATTGTAAATATGGTTTTTGATTTAAAATATGATAATATTTACAAAAAGGGATTTATATGTAGAAATTACTTATTATTTTAGTTATTCAAATTGAATTTAATTAAATATTTATTTAAATTTATTTGTGTTTAAATAAATTTATACTTTTAGAGTATTAATTTTGGATAAGAATAGTTGAAGATAAGCATAGTATCCCCATTATAAAGGAATCCAACCCTGAGTATGGTAAGATAGCAAAAGCTGCTCAAAATGTAATCTATGATGGCAATGAGATTCTTAAACCTAGACAGAAACCTAGTTGCATTGAGTGCAATCGAGGAAGATAGAAAACTAGATGATGCATCTAGGAGAAAATGGATAAGAAACTCAACAATCCTACATGTAAAGAGAAAACATAATTATCGTACCCCATGTCTACAAAAAGGAAAATTAGATTTCCTTGAACATGTTTAAGCCTCAAACGTTGTTAACACCGAACAAGTGTTTTGGAAAAAGATTTAGATAAGCAAAAGCAGAGAATCTTGTTGTAACAAACCTCCCCTTAGGAAAATGCCTTCAACAACCGTGTATCCTCCTAATACACCAATGCATCTAGTCCCTAGAACTATTGCCACTAAAAGCAAGACCTTAATCATCAATATGTTATCTTTCAATTATTTGTTGATTTTGAGAAAACTTGTAAGATAAGGATAACACCCATCGTATTAATGAAGGGAAAGGGCTTTGAGAAAACTAAAGAATGCTATTTAACCGAGGTCATGCCTTTCTTTAAACAACTAAAAGATCAATTTGAGAGTCTTAAAAGGGATGAATTCGAGATATTAAAGAAATGGAAAAGGAATTTGATGCAATGATAGTTGAGGTTAGTGACTATGAGCGAGAATTAAAATATAATGAGATTGAGAGGAAGAACTTGCATACATTGAATGAGAATCTTATTTATGAATGTATTACTCAAGATGTGTTTTACATCGCTACGAATTGTTCCATTAATGCTTCTCAATTTCATGAATTATCTTGTTGCTCGAAAGTCTCCCATGATCGTGTCATTGAGCTTGAAAAGACTAATTCTAAACTAAATGAGAAAATTGATTAGGATGATCACGATAATTTGGTAAAACATCTTTCTAAACTAGAAGTTGAACATTTTAATTTACAACTAAAATATCAACATCTTAAAGAAAATGTCAAAACCTCAAATATCAAGACATCATCGGACGCTCGAGTTTGATGCGCTTTTCGGATAAACAAACGTGACGAATGATTCAAGCTCATTGTAACACGATCGTAAAATTGAAAGCCTAAATTTCTCAATTAAAGGGTGAAAGAACAATGTGACTGGCACCCAAATGCCTCCTCCTTTAGATTCTCAAGATTCTCAAACTTTTCATCTTCAAAACTTAGTAAATGCTTTACAAAAGGAAAACGAGAGGTTTCTAGCGTAAAATTAAAAGGTTAAATGTCACTTTAAAGAGTTATATGATTCAATGAAAGTCACTCGTGACAAAACAACGAAAAATAACCTCTTTACAAAAGGAAATTGAGAATCGAGGAGTCGTGAAAAGGGAAACCGCTACTTGTTTTAATGAGAATGTTGCTTCAAAGTCATCCTCATTCGGAAATATATCAGTATCATAAATACATTCCTCCTCATCGTAGGAATAATGAACTTGTGTTTCATAACTATTGTGCTCACTTTAAGGATAGTCTAGAATGTCTCCGTGAGATTGTGGAAGAGGATTTCATAAATAAGCCTCTTGATAGAGAAATTAGGTTTGCTTGCATTCGTGCCAAACGATCTCGTGGAGCTGCTAGAATGTCTAATTGCAACATGTCCTAAATCCTTAGGTGCGAAAGGTAAAGTTGTGATGCCTTGTTCTATGCCTAGTGCCAAGCATACAAACCATTCCATGCCCGCCTTTAAGAAAGTGAACACTAATGTGCCTTCTAGTAGTTCGGATCCCGCACATCTAGTTCGAGAATGCAAAAGTAGATCAACCAACTAATGTTCTCATAATTCCCTCTGAGAGTAATCGGTGAATTAAAGCAAGCGGTCAAAACCTCTAGGCAATACCAAGCAAGATAGGACCTCGCAAGCTAAGAATGTGCATTGGAAGAGAGTAGAAGACCAACCTAGGAACTTTAAGTTTGGGTTGAATAAAACGAATCGTGTTGATTCTAGTATTAGCCATAGGCGTCTTGTAATTAATTCAATTCGATACTATATGCAAACCATGTAATGATGTCTCGCTTGAATTCTTTTGCTAATCATGAATGTGGTGTGAATGTTTTGTCTAATGTCACAAATGCCAAGTTAAAATTGTTAATGCTAAAAATCATGCTAAGAAGGCTAAAAGGCAAAGGCGAAAGAAAGTTAGAAAATAGTGAAACCCACAGGAAGAACATTTAGTAAGATAAGTTATCAATGGATACCTTTTGGCCATAAGGATAATCGATTCGCCTCAATCTGCTAAGACAATGCCCACTAGAAAATGGATGCCTACCGGTAGAACTATTCCTTTATGAAGTGAACATACTTTGAATAGGTCAACACGGACACCAAAGACCGCATCTATTCCTAATGATTCCATTGCTTCTATTTCGATATGGGTGTTCCTATTTCGATGTGGGTGTTCCAATCATCATTATTAACCAAATGGAACCCATTCTTGCATGGGGATCCCAATTATCCGCTTATCCATTCTTGTCTCAGTTCAACTGCAGATCGCTCAAATCGCTCGTGGTACATGGACTCAGTCGCTCCAAGCATACGATCGAGACCGTCACGGCTCATGAACTTCGTGAGCAAATTCATCGAACCGTGAGATTCGAAACGATCATTTTGGTGCTATTATGGGTTATGGAGATTACGTGGTTGGTGATAGTGTGATTTCCACGTATATTATGTTGAAGGTCTTGGACATAATCTATTTTTGTCGGACAATTTTGTGACTCATTTAGAAGTGGCCTTCGTAAAAACATACTTGCTTTGTTAGAGAACTTGATGGTGTGGAACTTCTCGGGGAACTCGGGTTCAAACCTATACACCATCTCTATCGAAGATATGATGAAATCTTCACCCATCCGCTTGTCATCAAAATCTTCCAAAACTAAGTCATGGCTATGGCACCGTCGTCTCAATCACTTGAACTTTGGTACCATAAACAATCTTTCCGTAAAGGACTTAGTAAGAGGATTACCCAGATTAAAGTATGAAAAGATCATCTTTGTTCACTTGCCAATTAGGAAAAAGCACAAAATATGCCCACAAACCAAAACCCACAAACCGAGTAATGTAAGTTCTTCATACACTTCATATGGATCATGCGGACCAATGAGAGTGCAAAAATAAATGGGAAGAAATACATTCTAGTAGTTGTTGATGACTACTCGATTTACTTGGGTAAAGTTTTGAGGACAAAGGATGAAACTCCGATGTCATCATCAAACTTATCAAACACTTCATGTTCGACTCAACAATACCGTTAGAATTGTTCGAATGACAATGGCCCGTAGTTTGTTAACAAAGACTTAATTCGGTTTATGAAAGTGTTGGAATCACCATCAAAGAAGTGTTCCACGAACTCCTCAACGTAGCGATGTAGTTGAAAGACGAAATCGAACTCTTGTGGAAGCGCAAGAAAAATGCTAATTTATTCAAAGGTTCCAATGTTTCTATGGGTCAAGCCATTGCCACCGCTGCTACACCCAAAATCGTTCCCTTATTCACACCTCTCATGGAAAAACTCCATATGAACTTGTCCATAAACGAAAACCCGATCTATCCTACCTTCGTGTGTTTGGTGCTTTATGTTACCCAACTAATGACGGTCAAGATTTAGGTAAACTAAAAGCTAAAGCGGACATCGGAGTATTTGTGGGTTATGCACCAAATGTAAAAGGATATCGAATCTACAACAAGAGAACCCAAATATCATGGAAACAATTCACGTTACGCTCGATGAGTCGACCGGTCAAATGGCTCCGTGGCAATCCAGCTCGGACCCGTACTTCAAACCTTATCCGGTTGTCCTATCGGTTCTACTATTGTATCTAATCCTCACCAAAGAACTCCGTATGTACCTCCTTCGTAAGATGATTTGAAGAAATTATTTGATCCAATGTTTGATGAACACTATGAGCCAAGTGCTAATGATATGTCGGTTCATCAATGAGGCTTCTCTATCCCCGCCAATGAAGTTAACCCTTCGCCCAATGTCATTAAGTCAAGAAGCGCTGCTCGATCACTGTCTCATCAACAAATCATCAATCATCGAGTGTACACAATGGAAATGGTCTTTGTTGTTACGATGATGAAAACCCTTTGCTCCTCCGTAAGATGAACCCTTTGAAAACATATTTGCTCTCGAATCATCATCGAACCATCGCCATCGGAGATATAGACTCGCTACTTCAGTTCCTCAACAACAACCACATGAACATCTTAGGAAATGGACATGATCATCCATTGGATAACATCATTGGAAACCTCTCATCCAAAGATCCACACGAAAACAACTTGCAACCGATACCTTATGGTGCTTCTTCAACTCCGTACTCTAAGATCGAACCAAAAGACGTGAAAACGCCATGAATGAAGACACCGGTTCAATGCCATGCAAGAAGAAATTCATGAGTTTGATCGACTAGATGTATAGGAATTAGTACCGCTCCAGACAGTGCAATGATCATTGCTCTAAATTGGATCTTTAAAGTAAAACTTGATGAGCATGGTGATGTTTTAAAGAACAAGGCTCTATTGGTTGCAAAAGGATACCGTCAAGAGGAGGGTATTGACTTTGAAGAATAGTTTGCTCCAGCTTGCTCGTGTCGAGGCAATCGAATCTTCTTGGCTAATGCTTGCAAGTAAGAACATGCTAGTCTATCGATGGATGTAAAGACGGCTTTTCTTAACGGAGATCTTGAAGAAGTCGTATACGTCGCCCAACCTGAAGGCTTTGTGAATCGAGAGCATCCTACTCACATCTATCGTTTGAAGAAGGCTCTTTATGGTTTGAAGCAAGCTCCAAGGGCTTGGTATGATACGCTATCAAAGTTTCTTCTATCTCTTGGATTCAAAGAAAGGAGCAATTGATCCGACATTATTCACCGTAAAGTTAGGCAAACATTTAATTCACGTTCAAATATATGTTGATGATATCATTTTTTCCTCGACTGACCCCAATGAATGTGATCGTTTTTCAAATGAAATGGGTTCCAAAGTTTTATCCCAAAAATCCTTTACACTTATCCAGTGTAGAAGATATCTAAAGTTGAAGTGTTTTCAAGCTTATCCAAGCAAGAAAACAATGAGTAAAACAGTATCTCTGAAGATCAAACCAAGAAAAAACCTCATGCGTAGACTTTGGGCACTTACGCGTAAAACTAGGGTTTAGTTACGCGTAGGAATAGCCAATTTTTGCAAAAAATCGATTTTTAAGCACACCAATGTTTCTAAACCAGATTTTTGTGATGAAAAAGCTTCAATATCACCAAAATAACACAAAAGTGTGAAACTTGATGATCTGAAACCCTTATGCACCTTACGCGTAGACAGAACTACTCGTATGAAACCAAGCTAAAAAACAATGAAAAACACATAAAGTTTCAAACTTTTTGCCAAAAACTTCAACTTTATCAACAAATAACCTTTAAAGTACAAGAATCTTGAATTTTAAAGTGTAAAAATCAATGTTTTGAAGCGTTTGAAGGTTAGTATTACGCGTAGACAGAAAACACTTCAAAAACAAATCGTTCACCCAACTATTTGGCGATTGATACCACTGTTAGGTTCCATTTATGTAACACAAGCATCAATATAATAAATGAGGTAAGAAAGTGATTGGATGAACACAAACACAAATACACGAATAAGAATGATAGAAATGTTATGCGTAGGTGTATAATGAAAGTGAACAACCAACTCCCAAAAGGGAGTTTACGAGATTATTTATAGGAAGGAACTAGGGCAACATGCAAGTTCCCTTCCTTTCCTTATTGAGCTTGGGTCAAGGCTTATGGGCTTTCTACATAAGCCTTGCCATAATTACTAACATAAAAGCCATAATTAAGCTAACTATTACATATTAATTACTAACACTTGAAATCTAGTTTAGGAGTGATTCCAACAAAGCATTTTGTACCTGAATTGTTTTTGATATTTCAGAAAAAGAGCTCCCCCTCAACATGTGCATCGTATATTTGAAATCGTTCTGGCACATAGAGGCAAGAGGAAGAATTCACTTCTTTGATTAAAATTTTCTAAAATATTTACATCACCTTCCCGATCAAAATTAGTGTTTCAAATCTTCATTAAGGATATTTTTGGGAAAGGATGTGGTTTTCAAAAGTTGCTCCCCTCAATATGTGCATCGAGATTCGAAAGTGTTTTGCACATATTAGGGAAAACTGCACTTAGAGACAAATCAATCACGTTTCAATCCTTTTGGTTTGATATAGATGCTCCCCATAACATGTTCATGGAAAATTTGAAATAGTTTGGCACATGTAGGGAGGAGAGCTTGCTAATCACTTACAAACCATTTGTCGAATTATCAGTTTAAATCCAATTTAAATTACAAATTCTCCCCCGATCACAATTTTCAAGTCATTGAGATTTGTGATCTCTTATAGATTTAAATTGTCTTTTTGAAAGCTTTTGAGGAGAATTGTGACTTGCTTATGAAAACATTTAACCGATAAGGATCAAATATGAGACTTTAAATTCCAACGATTAAACATGCTTGAGTATCTTTTGAAAACACGACATTAGCCTTGGTCTGAACCAATTGTATGACAAATAACCTTTTGATTTAGATGAAATCATTCTCCCCCTCAATCAATGACATAATTTGTTGATTGAGAGATAGATATTTTGACAAATGTCTAATCCAGATGATTTTCGAAAATTGAGTCCGAGTTATTTTTCAAAGCTATTTAGTTTTCATTAGATAACAAATATTTTCGTAAGAATTTATAGAAGGAGAAATATTTGTGAAGGAAATATTTGTCTTTTGGTGACAAACATTTGTTTTAGAATCGAGCATGAGATTTGAAAAATAAGATAAAGCATGGCTCTGTTTTTTCTTTTAAAAACGGGGCATAGACAGAAATGACTATAAACCTTTTGTTTTTCTTTCTCGCATTTTTTTTATGTACATTCGAACTTCATCTAAAGACCCGTGTCACTCTTTGAATGACAACACAAAGACCATAGATGAAATCGAATAAAAGATAAGATGGGAAAAATATATTTAGCTTTTTCAAAGATTTTATGATTTTTATGGATTTTTGAAGTTTTATATTTTCTATTTTCTTTTATGGGTTTTATAATTTTGTATTTTGCTTTTTGAATAAATATTTACAAGAGATGGATGAAGAAAAACTTTATTGCTTTCTCTCTCCTTTGGTGATTCCACCGCCACCCTCTAATATTCGACCAAATCAATCGCTAAATCCGCCTCTCTACCATTAATCTTGGTATGCAATCGTTTTTAGCGTTGTGTTTGTATCTAGGGTGGCGTGTTGTCGAAAACCTAATCATTCTAATCAATCTTCATCATTATTCGGGATTAGTTTAGTGGGTTTTGAATCAACACTAGGGCTCTGAATCGTTCCTCTTATTCTAATGATTATAAGTCGGTTTATACCAATTTCATATATATATATATATAAGGAACAATCTGTTGATTAGGTTTTGTGCTTAACGAATATAAAACCTTGTTTGGTTTTTACTTGTAATTGATGCTGGCTTTTTGAACGTATTGAAGGTAACCTTTTTAGGGTTTTGTTCCTGTTATGTTATGGTACGTTCCTGATGGATTCGTGTGGGTTATGAGAGAGATCGTGATTTTGTTTGGTTGAATGTATGTTAGGGTGTTGTTTATCCTCGTGTTTTTCACTGTGCAGTTGTTCGATCTGGTTACATGAACCCTAATGTTAGGGTTTTGTTTTTTTATCTTGAACTGCTACAACGTTATTGGTTAGGGTTTTAATCCATTTAGCATGGATCTATATCCTTATTATTGGTCGATTAGGTGGTTTGCTTTATTGGGTGCTGCTGCTAATCGGTGTTTCGTTATTGGAAGTTAGGGTTGTAAACCCTAGTGTCGACATCTAACAGGTCGTATGGTTGTTTGGATCATACTAGGCTGGTCTTTGGTACGAAATTATTTGCTGCGGATCTGTTGGTGTTTTTTTGTGCATGCTTGAGCGTATGAGTCCTAAGTTTCAGCAAGTTTGGTTCGTAATGATATATTAGGTGCATATTCAGACTTGGTTGTTGGGACTTGATTGCTGGTGCCATGGTTGATATTGTACGGGGTACCCTTGGTATCTTCATGGTTGTTCTTGGAAGGGGTGATCATGGCTATAAGTTGCAGGTTATTGCATTGTTTGTTACTATTCTCATTGGTTTCTTGCCTTTGGTACATGGATGGCGATTGGGTTCTCAATGGTTCAACGTTGATTGAATGGCTTGGTTATCTTTGTTTGAATGTAGTCGCTATTGTGGAAGTGCATAGGTTGTATTCAGTATTCACTGGTTATTCTTATTGGGGATTGGTTTGCATCTTTCATACACCTTTGGAGCAAGTGATTGCTTTGCTCTATCCGTGGTTTTAGAGTCTCTCACCAACCGTTGTGTGAATTTTGCGACCTATAATCCAATTTGATGTCCAGGATACTGAATATTTGGACCTGTTATTAGACTTGTGGTAAGTTGGAGGATTCATATGATATATGTTTGTGGACTTTTGCTGCTTATTCAAGACATATTATATGGGGATTCTTCATGGAAGTTAACGTGGAATGCCATAATGATTTAGAAGGCTCGAGTGCTTTTACTTTAGTAGTCTTGTAATGTATTATGTTCTTTTGTCATTATTGGTTGTTTCATTTTGTTCAGTTATAGGAATGGTGTGTCATTATTATATAAGAGTATGTAAGTTGCATATGTTGTGCATTTTTCGTCATCGATCGGGTGAGGGCATGGATTCACCCATGTCATTTGTATTTCAATGTTTTTGGTGTAATAGTATTTTGCCGGGATGAATTAACCCTTTACCCAAAAAGAAAACTTTACTCCTCGCCTTCCTCTTGATGAGGTTTGAGTGTTTCAGTTGTAGACTCTTTAGACCAAGTCATGGAAGGATAAACTCAAAACGTTCTCTAGGAAGAGCTTTGGTGAAGATGTCGCTAACCGGTATTCATCCTTACAAAATAAATTTCCACCACACCGCTTCTCCACTTGCTCCTCGATGAAATGATGTCGAATGTCGATATGCTTTGCTCTTGAATGTTGAACGTTGTTGCATGAGAGAGCAATGGCACTTTGTTGTCACAATATAGAGGATTTTGTTGAATTCAAAACCATAGTCAGATAATTGGGATCTCATCCATAGGATTTGAGGACAACAAGATGACATGGCTATGTATTCTGCCTCTGTAGAGGATATAGAAGTACTCATTTGTTTCTTTGAAGACTAGCTCACAAGCTTATCACCCAAAATCGAGCACCTCCCGACGTGCTTCGACGTATCTTGACATCCCGCACGGTCAAGATCTCGCATAGGTCGTTAGTGACATACGGTGTCCTTCGTGCACCAAGTCCCATGTTGATGGTTCATTGGACATACCGAATGACCCGCTTAACCGCTTCAAGGTGTTTTTGGTAGGCTTAGCCTCGGTATCTAGCACACATGCATACAACGAATGTAATGTCCGGTCTCATCGGCGAGAACGCACATCGGGACCCAATCATACTACGATATTTAGTCCGGTCAACCATGACCCCGAGAGGTCCTCATCCGCTTTAGTATGCTCCACCATGGGAGTGTCAACAGGTCACAAGAATCAAATCCAAATTTCTTTAAAATCTCATTAGCATATTTAGATTGATTGATAAAATGCCTTCGTGACTTTGTGAAATTTGTAATCCCAAGGAAAATGACATTTGTCCCATCATTGACATTTGAAATTTGGAGCCCATCTCCTTAGAAAATGGTCACATTCATTGGGGTCGGTCGAGGCAAAAATAATATCATCAACATAGATTTGAACGTGAATTAAGTGTTTTCCGACTTTCTAGTGAACAATGTCGGATCAACTGCTCCTTTGTTGAATCCAAGTAGATAGAAGAAACTTTGATAGCGATCGTACCATGCCCTTGGAGCTTGCTTCAAACCGTAAAGAGCCTTCTTCAAGCGATAGACATGAGTAGGATGCTCGGATTCATAAAACCTTCGGTTGGGCGACGATATGACTTCTTAAACATATCCGTTAAGAAAAGCCGTCTTTACATCCATCCGATAGACTACCATGTTCTTACTTGCAGCGTTAGCCAAGAAGATTCGATTGCCTCGACACGTGCAACTGAGCAAATGATTCTTCAAAGTCAATACCTCCTCTCAAGGTATCCTTTGCAACCAATCGAGCCTTGTTCTTTAGTACATCACCATGCTCATCAAGTTTTACTTTGAAGATCCACTTTAGAGCAATGATCATAGCATAGTCAGGAGCAGGTACTAATTCCCATACATCTAGTCGATCAAAATCATGAATTTCTTCTTGCATGGCGTTGAACAAGCTGTCTTCATTCATGTTAGGATTTAGAAAATCCAGTCGTTAAAGTGTCGGTCACCTCAAGTATATGTAATCGTTAGAAAGCTCGTAGTCGTAGTTATTTAATGTTAGTTAGTATTCAGTTAAGTAACACCGTGGTGATAACGCTTGACACGACGCTTTGTCTCGGGGTCAAAGGAACTTCCTTTTTCTTCGAGCAAGTTTTATAACACCCTAGGCAAGGAACCTAATCGTTGTAGTGTAGTAATTAGGGTAAGCCACGGTATTGATATCGTTCTCTAGGGAATAGGAATGCTAGTAGGAGTTACTACGCTAAGGTTAAGGTTGAGGAAGATTATTTTTATCTTTTATATTTTATGAAAATGGAAAGGTACGAATCTCGGTATTGGATTTGGGGGTTGGTATTTCTACCGATTACTCTACTATTATCTAATTATCTAAACTAAGGTTGTGGGAGTCTATGTCTAATTAATGTGTGCTCGTATGATAGTTTAAAGATGTGTTTACTTAGTTTGTATTACTCCTTAATTATCTCCTATTGATGGTTGAGTGTCACGCCTTATTCCTAGTTGCGTTGTGTTTCTAAGTTGTAGGTATGCTTTCTCCCTAACTCTTTGAACTTACCAAAGGGTCTTGTCTACAAATCCACATAGAGATTATAGACTCCTACTCTAAGGCACTCTTCGGATGTTTTAGACTACAATCACTCGTGTAATCATACTCTAGGGTTCACAAAGATGAATCAAGCATTATACACAACGAATGACCTATCGCATTACTAGATCATTAATCAACTAAGATAAGAAACAACCAATCAATATTCAATAATTAAGTTTCATACTACCTAAGCAAACACACAAATAAATTAGCCGGACATGGAGAACATGCAAGCATACACACAAATAATCAAAGACATAATTGAATTAATGAAGCAAAGACTTATCTTGGTGTAAGATAGGTTAAAACCCTAAAATACTGTACAAGACACCTTAGGTTCGGTTTTAGGTTTTACCCAAAGACTCTCCACACAAAAGACCTAAAAATTCGGATTCTATATATAAGATTACAATTGCGACGGCGTCACCTTATGTTTAGTGACGCCGTGTGTCGCCGCCATTGTGGGTTTCGCTTGGCCACGTTAACCTTGCGACGGCGCCACCTTATGTCCGTGACGCCGTCCTCTTCGCTTTTCGACGCCGTCTGGATCGCATCTAGGCCGCCCGAGTAGCGACGGCCTACTCTTTTACACTAGACGCCGCCTCTTGAAAACATGAGTTTTGAGTTCGACCGTCGCAACTTTCTCCGACGGCGCCGCAAATATCTCTCGACGCCGCCGCTTCTACATTCAATGATCGTGAGTGTCATGATTTCGACTTTGGCCATTTTCTTCATATATTCGCGCTTTTCGTCCAAATAAGTGCCATTCCAAAGATTTTGCCTTCACGAGACCTAAAAAGTGAAAAGGAACGATATTAAGCAATAACGGATACAAAAGTGATCAAATAAGGACTTAAACGACCCTCAAAATGGTACCTTTAAAACCTTATCAAATATCCCTACACTTGTTATTTGCTTGTCCTCAAGCAAATGTGCTTTTAGCCAATTAATTTGTAAGTTAGGGGTCATTCAAGATTAATTCAAAACGGTCCACAACACATATAAGCCCCGAAAAGTCATAACAAGCACGGAATTACATACTAGCACCTCACATGGGGTGTTTGGATACTCACATCTCTCTCGGTGTATAAATGAAATATAACAATATAGGAAATGGAAGATAAACACTCATTAACCGGTCCTAGTACATAGATTACCATAGGCTTGAGAATAGATCAAACCTCCATCGCTTTGGCGTAAGCACCTAGGAAAGACTATCAAAGAGGTCTTTAAAGGGTTGTAATGTTAGGCTTACTAGTAGGGAAATAAGGGTTTGGTGGGATAGGCTATTTAGTGGTGGTAAGTCAAAATCTTTATGTTAAATGCATATGAAGAATGGCGTTGCTAAGCCAAGACTCGACACTCTAAACTCTAGATAACCAAATAAACAAACATAAATTAAAAGATAGATGTAGGATGGTAGCCCGTATGTTTTTTTTTTTTTTTTTTTTTTTTTTTTTTTTTTTTCACTCTATTTTTTTTTTTTTCTTTTTCTATTTTTTTTTTTCGATTTTTTTTTTTTTTTTTTTTTTTTTTCATACACTTTTACTCTACCATCCTCTATGATAACATCAAAATACTAGGGATTTACAGGACATCCCTACACTTGAGTTTTATTACTCTAACACTAATTTGACCCGAATTGAAAAGATCAAAACACTTGGGGTACATTATTACGTAAACAAAGGGAATTTGAATTTAACGTTCCCTTCCCGTCATTTCATAAACTTTAACTTTTCCCATGAATCCCAATCATCCCAAAACTGTATACAAAGGATATGACTCGACTTAGCAACTTATGCAAGCAACTAGATAATTGAACTAAGGGTTTGGGGTGATAACAAATAATTGCACTAAAAGTGAGTGCATAAGGGTAGGCTAAGGCGATTTGGGTGTATATTTGGGGTGGGGTGTAAACAATGTTTTCATTGATATTCCGAAAACCCGAAACATCACGAGAACCGCGAAAAGGATAGGCTCGAGGGGTTAACTAGGGTATCGTGTACTAAAGATGAGTACAACGCAAAGGGTGTGGGGAATTACTCAACCGATGTGGAAGAAGTAATTATATTACGTGTATCAAACAAGGGTTATCCTAATGCCTCTTATCATTTAGTTATTCCTAACTACACAAGTGTAGCCTCACTTGCGATCTCGAATGCATCACAAAACAAGTTCTAGAATCTAATATACTACCGGTTCTCACTCTAAGCATTAAAGATGAATGCTTTAATTCCTACTAATCTAAGGGCGATCCTCACATTTTGGGTGGAATTTGGGTGGTAAAGGGTTTTGTGCTAGTCATATAACTTCCTATCCATGAGACGCTTTTGTTAAGACTAATGGCCCACTCCTATGTGTCATGAAAATTTTAAATTTGGTGCCAAAATTACTCTAACCGACATTTCTCATGGGTTATTACACAATCACAATTGGACAAAGCAAATAGTCAAGGATAAGCATAGTTTCAAAGTTCCGCTTTATTTTCCCTCCCTACACTTAAACCGAACATTGTCCCCAATGTTCCCGAAAGTATCAAAGTTATGATAAAAGAAGGTGATTAAAACGAAGAAACTAATACTCCCCGATTAGCTCGGTAGGATCCGTAAAGTGGTGGTTAAATTCTTTTCAAGAAGAATTTATGCGTGAAAAGCTCCTTCCAATCTTATGTAACTTCTTCTTGACAAACTAAACCCGCACACTTGAAGAAAACAAACGAAACCTTCGCGTAAAATCGGCGGTAATAATATATATAAGACTCGATTTAAACTAGGATATAATGCTTGTGGAATGAATGTTTACGAATTTTAAGAAAATTAAGACCGAAAATTCCAAAATTTATAAGTAGCTCGTAAAACGAGAAAAGTAATCGATGTTTTACTCCTTCCCGACGCCGTCAGTTGCAATCTCGACGCCAAAGTTATCCCGACAAAACCGGTCTCGATTTTCGGAAAAATTCGGAAAATTTACATCTTTAGAATCTGGAAAAATTTCGCAAAACATTCATTATGACTCGATACAAGCATTTGACTCGAACAAACAAACATATATATCTTTTAGTTAATTGTTATTCTCATGTTTACGCTTCTTTTGAAAACGTGTGTAATCCTCCCTACACTTATCCCTTATGTAAAATACCTTTATATGTAATTAAGACGAGGTTAAAAACAAAATAAAGCATTTTACAAATTTAAACATGAGGATAAACAATTAATAAAAGATATATGACACTAACAAGCAAACAATTAAGCATGGGTTGCCTCCCACGAAGCGCTTTTCTTTATTAAAGAGTCTTGTAGCTAGACTCATAGTCCCGCTCCTACGCTTTTCTCACTATCGCCTCTTCATGGCCTCTAATGGGGATTCCATGTTGTAGAAGTGCCCTAAAATGCGCTTCTCTAAGAGTTCATCTTCTCCCCATTCGGTCCTATATTCTGGTCCTAGGCTCAAACAATCCTTGTAGAATCCGAAAATCTTAGCCATAACATAATCAACACCTTTCTCCCTATCCTCATCATTCCTATAATAGACCGATAGTTTAAGTTCCTTTTCATCATTAGAGAGTGATGAAAATTTCTCAATCTTAAACGGCATTTGGTAAGCTATGTCATCGGTCTTATTCTTGAACCGCACTACTCCTAATGAGGGGTCATAGGTCATTCCGGTGCTTTCTATGAAAGGTTTTCCTAGAATAACATGGGACAAGCTAGGGTCTATGGCCGTGCTAATGTCATCCACAACTATGAAGTCCGTAGGAAACGTGAAACTACCTACATGAACGGGCAATCCTTTAACTCTACCAAGAAAATTGCAACTAACATTAGGATCATTGGGGTCTTGCCTAGTTGGAATAGGCTTCTTCAATATCCAATTGTAGTAGGTGCTAGTCATTATGTTGATTGGGGACTTGCGATCAATGTAAGCTTTTGCCACAAAAAGATGTCCTATGACACATGGTATGTTAAGATTCCAAGGGTTCCCAAACTTAATTCGAGGACTTTTCCTAACATACATGTGACGGAGGTCACGCACTAAGTGAGGGTGGCGAGATAGTTCTTCGTCCGTAGGAAATTTGTTGAAATAGTCAATGTCTACTTCATTTACTTCCTCGGTATTTCCTCATCCACTAGTGTATAGTCCTCTTCGTCATTTGTTTCATCAGTTCAACTAAGGCGATGGTATTGACGAATTGGACATACTTTAGCTTGCTTGGATCCTTAATCTCTATGCCCAAGGCTCGGAGTTGAGATAGCACTAACCTTCTTATCACTATTAGCTATGGCTTTCAAAAGGTTGTCTATTTTCCTATCCATCTCGGCTTGTTGATTATTAAAGCGGTCCGAGAGCTTAGCTATTTGGGTTTCTTGGGATGTAACTAGGTTTTGCAACATCCCTTCGATGTTTTGTTGGTTAGGACCATTAGGTGGGGGCCATGAGAAATCATTAGAAGTGAATTCTTTGGTTTGTCCCCAATAAAAGTCGGGCTTGTTTTTCCATGCTTCACGGGTTTCATTGAAATTCCTAGGTCCGGGTGTTGTAGGGAATCTTCCTCCCACTCCATTAACACGCGAGGATGCGTAGTCAACAGAAGCGTGCTCGGGGGATCGGGTGCTATTGCGCGTGTTATGAGGATCACAAAACGGCTCACATGAAGAGGAAGCTTTGTTCACATGGTGTGAAGACTTAGGATTTTCGTAGGAACTCATGAGGAATTTAACCTGATCTTCAAGTTCGATCATCCTACGGTCGGGAGGAGGCAAGGAGATTGCCTTGACGGTTTTGGGCAGCTCACGGGGTCATCCCAACTTTCGTTGTCATAGAGGGCAAGGTCCTCTATTATTTCCCATGATTCTTCTCGGTGAGATCACTAAGTTTTCCACCGCCGCTTGGTCAATGGATCGCTTAGTGGGAAAGTTGACATGATCATAAAAATTTGGACTTGGAGCCAAAGATCAATGCCGTGATGAGGGACTTTGTGAAGTAAGTCCTTGAATCGGGTCCATGCTTCAGAGAGATTCACCTTGACGTTGTTGGAACATCAAGATGTCATTCCTAAGCTTAGTGGTTCTCCCGTGGGAAAAATTGAGCAAGGAAGCGAGAAGTAAGATCATCCCAACTTGAGATGGAGCCGGCGGAAGTCGCTCAAGCCAATTACTAGCTTGGTCCCGTAGAGAGAATTGGAAGAGACGCAGCGCGCGTGGTCTCCCGAGTAGTAGCATCAAGGTCGATGGAATCGACGATTTTGAGGAAATCCTCGATGTCGATTTGGATCTTCTAACGAAGTCCATGGAATGCACATCCGCTTTGCACCAACCGGATGGTGTCGGATCGCAGGCCGTAGTTTGGGCTTGGTCGGGAAGCTCAATGGTGTTCCTATAGCCTAAGTGGCTTGGTCTCGAGTATTCACCAAGAGTACGGGCTCTTGGCGGGTCATTTGGTGGTATGTTGATGAATGGTAGTGGGTTATCACCTTCCATGATGAAAAGTGATGGAATTACTAACAAAGGTTACGAAGAAGGGGATAGACTAAGAGAAATCTAAAATGAGAAAAATTTTACTTGATAGGAATCAAGCAAAGAAACCTAAACGAGGTGGACTACTAACTAGCTATTCTATTCCCGGCAATGCGCCTAAAACTTGATAACGCCACACGCCGCTCGGGGTCAAAGGAACTTCCTTTTCTTCGAGCAAGTTTTATAACACCCTAGGCAAGGAACCTAATCGTTGTAGTGTAGTAATTAGGGTAAGCCACGGTATTGATATCGCTCTCTAGGGAATAGGAATGCTAGTAGGAGTTACTACGCTAAGGTTAAGGTTGAGGAAGATTATTTTTATCTTTTATATTTTATGAAAATGGAAAGGTACGAATCTCGGTATTGGATTTGGGGTTTGGTATTTCACCGATTACTCTACTATTATCTAATTATCTAAACTAAGGTTGTGGGAGTCTATGTCTAATTAATGTGTGCTCGTATGATAGTTTAAAGATGTGTTTACTTAGTTTGTATTACTCCTTAATTATCTCCTATTGATGGTTGAGTGTCACGCCTTATTCCTAGTCATGCGTTGTGTTTCTAAGTTGTAGGGTATGCTTTCTCCCTAACTCTTTGAACTTACCAAAGGGTCTTGTCTACAAATCCACATAGAGATTATAGACTCCTACTCTAAGGCACTCTTCGGATGTTTTAGACTACAATCACTCGTAATCATACTCTAGGGTTCACAAAGATGAATCAAGCATTATACACAACGAATGACCTATCGCATTACTAGATCATTAATCAACTAAGATAAGAAACAACCAATCAATATTCAATAATTAAGTTTCATACTACCTAAGCAAACACACAAATAAATTAGCCGGACATGGAGAACATGCAAGCATACACACAAATAATCAAAGACATAATTGAATTAATGAAGCAAAGACTTATCTTGGTGTAAGATAGGTTAAAACCCTAAAATATCGTACAAGACACCTTAGGTTCGGTTTTAGGTTTTACCCAAAGACTCTCCACACAAAAGACCGAAAAATTCGGATTCTATATATAAGATTACAATTGCGACGGCGCACCTTATGTTTAGTGACGCCGCCGTGTCGCCGCCATTGGGTTTCGCTTGGCCACGTTAACCTTGCGACGGCGCCACCTTATGTCCGTGACGCCGTCTCTTCGCTTCGACGCCGCTCGATCGCATCTAGGCCGTCCGAGTAGCGACGGCCTACTCTTTTACACTAGACGCCGCCTCTTGAAAACATGAGTTTTGAGTTCGACCGTCGCAACTTTCTCCGACGGCGCCGCAAATATCTCCCGACGCCGCCGCTTTCTACATTCAAATGATCGTGAGTGTCATGATTTCGACTTTGGCCATTTTCTTCATATATTCGCGCTTTTCCTTCACGTCCAAATAAGTGCCATTCCAAACCTTATCATTGATTTTGCCTTCACGAGACCTAAAAAGTGAAAAGGAACGATATTAAGCAATAACGGATACAAAAGTGATCAAATAAGGACTTAAACGACCCTCAAAATGGTACCTTTAAAACCTTATCAAATTTGTCACCTCACCAAGTTAACCAAAGGATTAAGGAACAGAACTATGAGCAATTGTATGCCTTTCTAATTCGAATGAGAAGCATGCTATGTTTGAACGAATGATTCTTGAAAAGTTCAAATCTAATCATGGAGAGGCAAGCTCATCAAATGACTCAACCGCATTCTACACTAATGTAGGAATTACCACCAAAGCTTCTCAAGTCATACCAATGGGTAGCGGTAATCACAAGCTCATTCTGATCCGAGATATAAGCCTCCATACTCAAACACGGTCATGGAACATTTCATCAAACAATTGGCTCTTATGGTTAAGCAAAATCAACCTCACTCCACACACTAACAATGAGAAATCGAATCGCATCCAATCTACACAATCATGCTATTGTCGAGATGGTAAGATCATGGTACAACTAGTGCAAGGAAGGCAGATGAACAAGGAAAAGGTGGAGTAGGTGGAGGGTATGTGGCTAATCGTAATCGTGGAAGGATTGTAAATCAAGGACAAGGAAAGCTAATCAAGTGCTACAACTATGGTGCTAAAGGACATATTGCAAGGAACGCACATCTCTAAAACGCCCTCAAAATGCGTAGTACTTGAGGGACAAGATGTTGCTTGTGCAAGCTCAAGACAATGGAGCGGTTTTGAATGAAGAAGAGTTGTTGTTTCTTCGAGGAAATACCAAAACATATGATGCTTGATGTGGATGAGCGACCAATTCGGAAATAGGTCACAATCATCAAAATGCCTTTCAAGTTCTTTTGACTCGATGATGCATTTGACTCGATGTCGATGAGATCGTCATCAAGTGATGCATCTTCGCATCAATGATGACTATGTCTTTGATGAATACACCGCATGTAGCCCTCGATGATTCGTTATCTCGAATCGAATGCCTATAAAGAACAAGTTGCCATCTATGAACAACGTGCTAAGTTTGAGTTAACTACCCGTGAACAAGTTGTGAAATGGATAACCAAATGGATGACGTGCGTAATTATTAGAAAAGTTATTTTAGAGAAGAAGTGTTAAAACAAGAGTTAAACTCCTTACAAGAAAAGCTTTCTAAAAGCATAAGCAAAGCAAGAACTCCAAGATAATGTTAAAGTGCTTAACATTATTTTTTGGTTATATATTTACCGGGTAAAACCCTTTACCAAAAAAAAATGCTAAGGAATCAAAACTTTTGAATGACTTTTCCAATCTAAAAACTTTGAAAACAAGCTTGAAAATAAGTTGTACGAAAAGGGAATACCATTCAGATCGGTCACATGATCACTAAGCACAAAGTCTTAAGCGATAAGCATAGTATTCCCCTAGTAGAGAGCCAAATCCGAGTATTGTAAAAGGCTAAAGATTTCCATACGATTGTATATGATGGTAATGAGATCCTCAAGCCTAGGAAAACACCATCATGTATTGGAAGCACGGAAGAGGATAGAAAATTAGAAGATGCCTCTAGGAGAAAATGGATAAGAAGCTAAAAGATCCCGAGTGTAAAAGAAAACATAACGATCAAACCCCATGATTACACTAAAGAAAATTGGATTTCCAACATGTTTAAGCCTCACACTCAATTAACCCCGAACAAATTTTTGGAAGAAATACATGGATAAGCAAAAGAAAATGTACTTGTTGAAACAAACACTCCGCTTAGGAAAGTGCTCAGCGACTCATGTATCCTCCGAATACACCAATGCATTTAGTTCCTATAACTATTTCCACTAATAGCAAGACCTTAATCATCTGTATGTTGTTTATCAACTATTCATTGATTTTGAGAAGACATGTAAGAAGAGAATCACACCTCTGTGGATAACTTAAGGGAAAGGGTTTTGAGCAAACTAAAGAATGCTATTTAACCGAGGTCATACCTTTCTTTAAACAATTAAAAGGTCAATTTGAGAGTCTTCAAAAGGGATAGACTCGGATATTAAAGAAATGGAAAAGGAATTTGATGCAATGATAGTTGAGGTCAATAGTTATGAACGGGAACTCAAATATAATGAAATTGAAAGGAAGAATCTGCATATCTTAAATGAGAACTTAGTATTGAAGTTGTGTGGCTCAAGATGTGTTTTATACTATTACTAAGCATTCTATTATCGCTTCTTAATTTCATGAATTATCTGTTGCTTTGAAAGTTTTCCATGATCGTGTCATTGAGCTTGAAAACAAAAACTCAAAACTAAATGAGAAAATTGACAAGGATGATCACGATAATTTGGTAAAACATTTTCTAAGCTAGAAGTTGAACATTTTGATTTGCAACTAAAATATCAACATCTCAAAGAAAATGTCAAAACCTCAAACATCAAGACATCAATACATCCTCAAATGTTCCGAGTTTGATGTAGTTTTGAAATAAACAAACATGACGAATGATTCAAGCTCACCGTAACACGACCGTAAAGTTGAAAGCCCAAATTTCACAATTAAAGGGTGAAAAGAACAATGTGACCGGCTCCTAAATGCCTCCTCCTTTAGATTCTCAATTTTCTCAAAACTTTCATCTTCAAAATATCATTAACGACACAACAAGAAAATGAGAGTATTCTTGAAGAAAATGAAAAGGTCAAACGACACTTCAAAGAGTTATACAATTCAATGAAAGTCACTCGTGACAAGAACAATGAAAAATAACTTCTTTACAAAGGAAATTGAGAATTTGAAAAGTCGGGTTAAAAGGAAAATGCCACTTGTCTTTAATGAAGATTTTGCATCACTAAATATATCGTGATCTATTAAATACATTCCTCCTCATCTTAGAAATAATGAACTTATGTTTCATAAAAATTTTGTCACCTTAAGGATTGTCTAGAATGCCTCCGTGAGATTGTAGAAGAGGATCGCATAAATAAGCCACTTGATAGTGAAACTAGGTATGCTTGCATATATGCCAAACGATCTCGGGAGTCATTAGAATTTTTAAGAGAAACATGCCCTAAATCCTTATGTGAGAAAGATAAAGTTGTGATGCCTTGTTCTATGCCTAGTGCTAAGTATGCAACCCATCCTATGCCTAGTATTAAGAAAGTAAACTTTAATGTGCCTTCAAGTAGCTCAGATCCCAAAGACTTCTAAACCCGAAAAGCAAAAAGTAGCAATACCAACTAATGTTCGAATTCCTCTACAGAGTAAAAGTGACACCAAAGCGAAGCGGTCAAAGCCTCAAGGCAATACAAAGAATGATAGGACCTTGCAAGCTAGGAATGTTCATGGAAGAGAGTAGAAGATCACCTTAGGAAGAATGAAACTATGTTGAATAAAACGAATCGTGTTGTTTCTAGTGTTAGCTTTAAGCATGTTGTAATTAATGCGACTCGCTACTTTTGGCAAAACATGTAATGATGATTGCTTGGTTTCATTACTAATCATGTATGTGGCGTGAACGATTTGATTAATTCGATAAATACCCGTTGAAATCGTTAATACCAACAATCATGTTAAGAAGGCTACAAAGCAATGGTGGAAGAAGGTTAGAAAACATTGGAAACCCACGAGAAGAAAATTTAGTAATGTATGTTATCGTGGATACCCACCGGCGCAAATTTAATCTTAATGAGATGTGCCCTAAATTATCTAAGTCAATGCCCATTAGGAAATGGATGCCTCACCGATAGAACTATTTCTTTAAGAAGTAAGCATATTTGAATACGTCTAATGAACACTAGTA
This sequence comes from Chrysanthemum lavandulifolium, assembly GCA_022545495.1. Taxonomy (NCBI): domain Eukaryota; kingdom Viridiplantae; phylum Streptophyta; class Magnoliopsida; order Asterales; family Asteraceae; genus Chrysanthemum; species Chrysanthemum lavandulifolium. The sequence goes on from CM040243.1 coordinate 182,074,421, forward strand.
CCGCATCTATCCCTAATGATTCCATTGATTTTGCTTCGATGTGGGTGTTCCAATCATCATTACTAACCAAATGGAACCCATTATTGCATGGGGATCCCAATTATCCGCTTATCCATTTTTGTGTCTATGTTCAACCGCAGTCGCTCAAATCGCTCGTGGTACTTGGACTCGTGCAATTCCAAGCATATGATTGGAGATCGCCGCGCTCATGAACTTTGTGAGTAAATTCATCAGGACTATTAGATTCGGGAACGACCATTTTGGTGCAATTATTGGTTATGGAGATTATGTTGTTGGTGATAGTAATCTCCGTGGTATATTATGTTGAAGGTCTTGGTCATAACTTGTTTTCTGTTGGTCAATTATGTGATTCCGATCTAGAGGTGGCTTTTAGAAAACATACTTGTTTTGTGAGAGAACTCGATGGCGTGGAACTCATAAGAGGAATACGTGGTTCAAACCTATACACCATCTCTATCGAAGACATGATGAAGTCTTCTCAACTGCTTGTTGTCAAAGGCTTCAAAACAAAGTCATGGTTATGGCATCGCTGTCTCAATCACATGAACTTCGCACCATTAATGATCTTTCCATAAAGGACCTTGTAAGAGGTTACCCATATTACAAGATGAAAATATCATCTTTGTTCAACATGCAATTGGGAAAAGCAGAAATATACCCACAAACCCAAACCCGCAAACTCGCTTATGGAAGTTCTTCATACTCTTCATATGTATTTGTGCGGACCAATGAGAGTGCAAACGATAAATGGAAGAAATATGTTTTAGTCATTGTTGATGATTACTCTCGATTTACTTGGGTTAAGTTTTGAGGACAAAGGATGAAACTTCGGATGTCATCATCAAACTAATCAAGCAACTTGTGTTCGACTTAACAAGACCGTTAGAATTATTTGAATGCATAATGGCACCGAGTTTGTTAACAAAGACCTAAGTCAATTTTACGAAAGCATTGGAATCACCATCAAAGAAGTGTTCCACCACGCCTCAATGAATGGTGTAGTTGAAAGACTAAATCGGACCCTTGTTGAAGCCGCAAGAACTATGCTAATTTATTCAAAGGTTCCAATGTTTCTTTGGGTCACCATTGCCACTACTTGCTACACCCAAAATCATTCCCTCATACACACCACTCATGGAAAAACTCCATACGAACTTGTCCATAAACGAAAACCCGATCTCTCCTACCTTCGTGTATTTGGTGCTTTGTGCTATCCAATGAATAACGGTCAAGATTTAAGTAAATTAAGAGCTAAGGCGGACATTGGAGTTTTGTGGGTTATGCACCAAACAAGAAGAGTTACCGAATCTACAACAAAAGAACTCGATATATCATGGAAACTATTTACGCCACGCTCGATGAGTCGTTCGGGCAAATGGCTCCAGACAATCAAATTCGGACCCGCATCACAACCTTCATTAAGTAGTCCTATTAGTTCTTCTCTTGTGCAAAATCCTCACCAAAGAACTCCATATGTACCCATTCGAAGATGATTTGAAGAAATTGTTTGATCCAATGTTTGATGAACACTATGAGCCTATTGCTAATGATCACCAAATCCATCAACAGAGGTCCCCTAACCCACCAACGAGATTATTCTTCGCCTATGTCATTGAGTCAAGAAGCACCTACTACGATCACTCATCCTCATCATCAAATCCTCAATCATCAAGTGTACATCATGGAAATGTTTCGCACCTATGATGGAGATAATGTTGGGATATGAAAAGTGTCAAGATATCAAAGCATCAAGATATGAAAGTCTTGTAGTCGCAAAGTATCTTGGAAGAAGTCAAAGAGTCAAAGTCATCGCTAGAGACAAAGTCAAAGTAATCGCAAGAGGAAGTCAAAGCACCGCTAGAACATAAGAACTGTATATTCGCTTATGGAAAGTATTGTATTCCATGTTTAGATTACTTGTCGTACAAGGTTATCAATTGTAAACCGACTAGGATATCCTCGAGCTTATAAAAGGACTCCTAGATTGGCATTAGATGTACGATTTCGTAAAAGAGTTTTAGAGTTTACGAATTAGTGTTTTAGAGAAAAGTTCGATTATCTTAGAGTTGTATTAGAGTATCTCGCATAATAAGCATTTAGAGTTTATAATAAAGTTATTCTTCCTAGCTTTGTTAAGTAAATTCCATACTTGATAAAGATTGCTCGTGTTTCTTTGTTAATAACTTAGGATTTATCCGAGGTTATTAAACCTTAACAAGCTAGTTAAGTTAGTTTGATTAAAGTATATCGATCCAACAAGTGGTATCGAGCTTGTGTGGAAACTCGACTAGGAAGAAACCCTACTTCAACAATATTCAAAGATGACGATCAAGTCGCTCCACCACCCTCAATCACCTCACTCGTAATTCCAATAATCAAAAAGGGAGAATATGATCTACGGTGCATGAAGATGAGGCAAGATATTGCCATTATGCACCATGCTTTGTGGAATGTAATTGTGAATGGGAATGAAGTTGTTCCAACCTGCTCATGTTCCAAAGACCAAAGGCGCCTTACCAAGAAGAACACTAAGGAATCAAGAGAAGGCTCTAAACATTCTCTTGTCTTCCATTCCGATGGTCATCTTCTCAAGTTTCATGATGCTAAAGATGCTAAGACTACTGGGCTGCTCTCAAGACCAGATTTGAGGAATGAAGCCTCTAAGAAGATGCACGTAAACTTGTCAAACAACAGCTTGAAACTTTCACAGAGGGGAGAAAGAGATTCTTGATGTCGCATATGATAGGTTTGAATCTCCTCAACATGTTGGAGTTATACAAGGCACAAGTATCACTTGAGGATGCTAATTTGAAGTTTCTAAGGAGTTTGCCATCTACATGGCATGTGATTGCTACTATGATCGAGGACAACAAGGATTGACGTTATGGACTTTGATGATCTCTATCATCAACTCAAGGTGTATGAACATGAGATGAGTGGTAAACCCAATTCCAAATCTCACAAGATTGCTTTTCTATCATCTCGAAAGAAGAGCGATTTTCAAAAGTATCGCTTCTCCTCAAAGTAATGTTTCTCAAAGCATCTGCGTTACAATCCCCATCATATACTCAAGAGCCCCACCATCTACCACTTTGAACTCGGATGAAGTTGTGTGCTCCTTCTTTGCACAACAAGCAAGCTTACTGTCACTTATGAAGAGGATCTAGCATGATTGAAGAGGATGCACTTGAAGAAATTGATATCGGTGGCAAGTTGCTTTGATCAACGCAAGGATCAAAAGTACATGAAGAAGACAGCAAAATATTGATTTCAAACCAAAACAAGGAATAACTTTTGACAAATCTAAAATTGAATGCTTCAATTGTCAAAAGATCGGTCACTTTGCAAGTGAGTGCAGTTTGCTAAGTATCAAGCAAATGTAACATCCGAGAAGCCTAAACTTGAGCTCAAGGAAATTCCAATAATCAAACAAAGGCTTTGGTTGCTCAAGAGAAGTCATCGAAGTTGACCGAGTGAAGAGTTTGATGATGAACCAGTGACTTCTCAGATGGTAGCAAAGGAAGATACAATTGAAGACACAAAGGAAGCATTGACCGAGCATCGCTTTTGATGAAGAATCAACATGCCGCTTTGGAATCGATGATGGCTTTGGAGGATTTGATTGGAGAAAAGAAAGTGAAGATGATCCTGTTCTTCTTGCTATGGTGGCTACTTCACCAACTCGGCCTCCTATCTCTCGAGGTATGCTCAAACTGTTATGAGTTTTATCTAAAACCGCTAACAATTATGTGATTGAAAGAGATAATTGTATTAGGGCTAGGTCCGAGGTAGGGGATATCAAATCACTTTAGAGTCTATAGAAGCTAAAATCATAACACATGAAAATAATGAAATGGCTTGGGTGAAAAGTATGAACAACAGGATTACGAGTTAAAACTTAGTGAATGGAAACTAAACCGTAAAATTGTGAAATTGAGAAATTTACTAAGGAAAGGGATGATTTGTTAGCTAAGTTTGTCGCTTGGGAGAGTCCGCTTGTCCCATGTTACTTATGTTGAAAAAACAGGAGAAGGGCTTACATTAGAACAGGCTTAGGATTTGGAATGGATTTTAGTAACGCCGATGAAAACCAAACTAGTGATCGTGATGATGGTGTTTTGAGGATATTACCACTAGTGATGATGAGCTCATTAACTATTTAGATTCATCTAGTAATGAGGGCTCATGAAGTGAACCACCTCCCGAATATAAGAAAGACAATGGTTATCATGTCGTTCCTCATCCTATTAGTCATCATCCTCTAGGCCTCGATGTTTCTCGTTATGGTGTAGATAGTCTAGAGTTTAGGAAGAAGCTTGTTGCTCAATCTAGGTCCGAGAAACCCAAAGAAACTGTTGAAAACAATGATCAAAATCCAAAGAAGATTTAAACCAAAGTATCGCTCAACAAGCAAGATACTTCGCAAAACCTTTTCAAAACAATATCTGCTAAGCCTTTTGGGATAATTTTGCTCAAAACAAATTTTATCACCATCAAGAAGGCAAATAATTTTGGGCATAGACATAGAAGAAATCACTTTGGTCATATGGGTCAAAAACTGTGTTTTGTGTGTTATAGTCCTACTCACTTAATCAAATATTGTGACAAACACCGTAATATCTAAGCAAGTTTCCAAGGAATAAGTCTAACAATCGAGACTTAGAGAGCACAAATCAGTTTGGACTAATTCTAATAGGGTTAATCACGTAAACTTCACACCGTATGATAGATACCCACATCGTAGAAGACCTTTAGTATCTCACAAGACTTTCCAAAGCATCGCCGAGACAAGGTCTTGAAAACCATACTTGGGATAGAAATTCTAGGAGATCTCACTATCAACCTAGAAGGTATCACAATTCATATAGGATCTAGATCACGGAACCACCTATTAAAACCGAATGGATTAAAAGGGACAATCTCACCGAGAGACATACAAGACGCTCAACAAAAGTGAATCGATGTTTTGTGACAAAAGAAAATGCTAAAAATCGGTGAAAGAGATTTATGTTGAAAACCGAGAGTTTTGAAAATCCACATGCTAAAAATCAAAAGATAATTTTGGATCATCATTTGAAAGATAGTGGAATTACATACTCAAAGAATTTGAGTTTGTAACTTCTCAAGGGAACACAAGTCAAGAATGGCTTGGGTTCCTAAAAGTTTCTAAATGTTTTCTTTGTGTGTAGGGCAACCCGTAAGAGGAGCTTAAAGATCATCTTATTGTGGATAGTGGTTGCTCGAAGTATGACAGCGATAAAGAGATCCCGTCTCGATTTTAGAAATATTAGTGGAGGAAAAGTTGCATTTGGGAATGATCCCAATGGAGGAAGGATTCTTGGGAAAGGAATTAAAGTCGCGAATTGACTTTGAGAATGTCGGATATGTGAAGGAGCTAAAGTTCAACTTGTTGTCGGTCTCTCAAATCTGTGATAAAAGCATCCCGTGTTATTCACGACACGAATGTTTCATCCTTTCTTCGACTTCAAACCTGTTGATGATGACTTGGTAGTACTTAGAGTACCAAGGACAAATGATGTGTATAGTTTAGACATGAAGAGTCTACATTCCTACGGAAGAGCCACATGTTTGGTGGCTAAAGCAACATCTGAAGAGGCACATCAATGGAATAGAAGATTGGGCCATGTTAATTTCAAGAACATCAACAAACTGGTCAAAGGCAATTTAGTTAGAGGTTTACCTTCAAAGACTTACAAGAATGATCAATCATGTTTGGCATGCAAGAAGGGTAAACAACACAAAGCTTCTGCAAGAAGCTTGAGGAAAGAACTATTAGAGAACCATTGAGCTGTTACATATGGATTTATTTGGACCGTCTCGTGGCAAGTTTAAATAAGAAGAAGTACTGTTTGGTTATTCTTGATGATTGTAGTAGATTCATTGGGTTTTCTTTTGGGCTTTAAAGATGATACCTTTGATGCTATTCGACTCTAATAATAGCACTTGAAACCAATTAAGACTCAAGGTTAGAGGTATAAGATGTGACAATGGAACCGAATTCAAGAACAAGCCTATGGATGACTTTTTTGCAAATAAAGGCATAAAGAGGGAGTTTAGCATTGCTAGAACACCACAAAGAAAATGGTGTTGCAGAGAGAAGAATAGGACTTTGATTGAAGCAATAGGACAATGCTAGTAGATTCCCATCTCCTATTCAATTTTGGGCGTGTAATCGCATGTTATGTACTCAACAGGTCTCGTCACCAAACCACAGATGAAGACACCCTATGAATTGCCGATGGGCAATAAACCCAACATTCGTTTTATGAAGCCTTTTGGATGCCCTCTTACTATTTTGAACACCATTGATAACTGGGAAGTTTGATGGCAAGTCCAAGAAGGTTACTTATTGGGATATTGCACTAACAAAGAAAGGCTTTAGAGTATACAATAGAGTTACTAAGAAGATTCAAGATTGTCTTCATGTTGAGTTTCTAGAAGATCAAGACAATGAGAAAGGAAAAGGTCCTGATTGGATGTTTGATCTTGAGATTTTATCTCCTTCGATGAATTATGTTCCTGTTAGAGAAGAAAATCAACCTTTGCACAATGAAGAAGATATTCACTATGTTGTTCATGATGTTCATATTAGATCTGATGATGTTCCTAAGCAAAGTATTGATTCTCCAAAACAAAGTACTGTTGCTCCACAAGTCCTCATTATCTGCTGAGGATCAATCTATTCAAGAGGAACTTAATCAGATGCTTCTTCAAGATGTTTTAGCACATTCTTACATCGATGAACAAAGGAGAGCTTATGAAGAGGCAAAGAAGAAGAACCGGATCAAGAGTACTCTCACAAGCTTTTGACAAGACTTTTGATCAAAGCATCTTCTTGCACTAGTTGACAATATTTTAGATGATTTGGATGATCCTACCATGCCCGGATTAGAAGAAACGATGATGAGCTTGAAGATGAAGGTATTTTCACGATTCTAATGAAGGTGCCGATTATACTAACTTGGATGATGCATATGCGCTCCACGTCTCAATCTTACGAATTCATCGTAATCATCCGGTGATCAAATCATTGGTCCTTCTACTGGAGTCATGACAAGACACAAAGCTAAGGGTTTCCCAAAACCTCACAATGCTTTACTTAGCTTTGTGTATAAACAAAACAAAGCTAAATCATAAGGACCATCAAACCCGCTTATTTATTTGTTTCAACTCTCAAGAGGAACCCAAGAATATTGCTCGAGCTTTGACTAAAGAAAGTTGGGTTGAAGCTATGCAGAGGAACTTCTTCAATTTAAACTTCAAGAGGTTTGGGTTTTATGTGATCTTCCGGATGGGAAGAGAGTTATTGGAACCGATGGGTTTTAGAGTCAAAAGAGATGAAAGAGGCAATGTTATCAAAAACAAGGCAAGATTAGTTGCTCGGGGTTATAGGCAGGAGGAAGGGGTAGATTATGATGAGGTATTTGCTCTCGTGGCAAGGATTGAAGCAATTAGAATCTTTCTTGCTTTTGCTTCATATATGGGTTTTCGTATACGGATGGATGTCAAAAGTGCCTTTCTTTATGGTACTATTACGTAAGAGGTGTATGTGAAACAACCTCCGTGTTTTGAAGATCCTAAACATCCAAACAAAGTCTATAAGGTGGTTAAGGCTCTTTATGGTCTTCATCAGCACCTAGAGCTTGGTATGAAAGGCTCTCACATTCTTATTACAACATGGATACAGGAGGGAGCTATAGACAAGACTTTATTTATCAAGAGAGACAAGAAGGATATCATGTTAGTTCAAGTTTATGTGGATGATATCATCTTTGGGGCTACCAAACAGTCCATGGTTAAGGAGTTTGAGCGGTGATGCGTAGGAATTTCAAATGAGTTCAATGGGAGAGTTAACATTCTTTTAGGACTTCGTGTTAAGCAACAAAGGAAGGAATTTTCATTAGCCAAGACAAGTATGTTACAGACATACTTAAGAAGTTTAATTTGATGGTATGAAGGTCACATTACACCTATTAAATCTATCAATTCATTGGGAAAAGATGAAGATGGATGACTGTTGAAGTCAAGTTATATAGATCTATGATTGGCTCTCTTATGTATCTTATCGCATCAAGGCCCGATATCATGTTTGCGCTTGTCTATGTGCAAGATATCAAGTCTCACCAAAGATCTCTCATCCGAATGCAAGAAAAGAATATTCTCGTTATTTGAAACAACAACCTAAGTTGGGGTTGTGGTATCCTAAAGAGTCACCTTTGACTTAGAAGCTTTTTCGAGATAGTGACTATGCGGTGATAATTATGATAGAAGATCCACAAACCGGTGGATGCCAATATGTTGGAAGAAGGTTAGTCTCCCGGCAATGCAAAAGCAGACAATTGCAAAGAACATCATCTCTTGAAGTGAATATGTAGTCTGCCAAGTTGTTGTAGACAAATATTGTGGATGCAAAATCAACTCTTGGACTATGGGTTCAATTTCAAAAATACTCCTATCAATATTGATAATGAGAGTACAATTTGTATTGTGAAGAATCTTGTGTATCATTCCAAGACAAAGCATATTCGATTAGGCATCATTTTATCGAGATTGCTATGAGCATAGGCTCATTAATGTGGTTAAAGTTCACACGGATGACAATGTAGTGATTTACTCACAAAGGTTTTGATGTGTCACGATTCAATCACTTGGTCATGAGCATTGGAATGATTAACTACTAAGCTATGTTTAAGGGAGGACTATAAGGTGTTAGGTATAGTCCTGTGTATTGTTTGAGGGAGGATGCTTGTTTATACATAGTTTATATGAAGGTATTTAGCAAAGCACGTTTTTTCCCGAAATCTTGCTTGGAAAGTCTTGCTTGGGAAAGTCTCGCTTATGTGGAAAGTATTGTTTGTCGTATTAAAGTCTCGCTCCAACGGTAATATTGATGGGTAATTGGTAGTAACGGTAACTTTGTTATTTAGGCTATGATTTTCAAATCCCACCTATAAATAACTACTTTCCGATTTTCCCTCTCATATTATTACTTTACATCGTTTCCATACTTATCTCCCAATCACCATATCTTTATTATTCGATACAATTTTTTTGTGCTCACCTTTTCAACAATGGTGAATCGTTTAACTGCTTGAAGCACAATATGGTGGCTAATTTGGACAAGACCGAGGCGAATGTGGCTTTCTATGATATAATTGATTATCTTCTTGGTCGCTTATTAGTTATGCTCTTTTAGTTGAGCCGGATGTTATTGAACCGTGGATTCAAGAATTTTGGGCTAATGCTAGAGATAATATGGAGGAGGATGAATACTATATTAGATCAACAGTTGCTGGAAGAACTATTAAGATTACAAAAGCCTCTATTCGAGCCGATTTATTATTTGAAGATGAAGATGGGGCTATTTGATTTGACAAGCAACTGATTTGGGATACTTTTAGGAATCTTGGTTATGAAGGTTCTTTGACTGAACAAACTTTCAAGAAAGCATTATTTTGTCCTCAATGGAAGTTATTGATTCATGTCTTGCTCCATTGCATAAGTTCTAAAAGCACTTCTTGGGAGCAGTTTGGGTCAAATATAGCATCTGCAGTGGTTGGCTTAGCTACTGATAGAATGTTTAATTTTTCAAGGCTTATTTTGGATGGGATGCTATCTCATATTTCCTCTGGGTCAACTTGGTTGATGTACCCACGATTTGTACAGTGTTCTTAAACAAGCAATTGGGCGATGTTCCAAAACCGCTACTTTGTTACTGTCATTGTGCAACAAGCCAAAATTTATACATTCATGGCTAAGCGAAGTAATTTGTTCAGAGGTGGAGATATTCCATTAACTACAACAATGATGGAAGTTGTACAAGTTGTCCGTGATGCACCGGAGAGGATGAAGAAAGTGAAGGTACCGATTACGCACAAGGTCTCGCTTCACAAAGTCTTTGCCTCACAGCATCGCCTCTGCAAGTACCGCTCGTGAAGGTACCGCATCTTTACAGGTGATGTTTCTCCAAGTCCCAAGTTCAAGCAGATTGAGAGAACACCTACTCCATTTCCACAACATTCTGTTCCTGTTTCAGAGGCACATTCTCATCTTCAAGGTGATGATCATACTATTCCTCGTGAAGGTTTGACTTTGGATAATTATGATTTGACAAGGGAGCTAGCTCGGTTGAACAAGACTGTTGAGAGTCAAGCTAAATCACTTAGGAAGTTAGGGCGTAAATATATTTGGTTAAGGAATTTTATTAAACCCTATATTCAAGGTTTCAACTTATGGGTTAAAGAGGAAAACAAACGTCGTAAAGCACTTCGAAAGGAATTAAAACAAAAGAAGGTTCCTAAATCATCTTCTGTCAACTTGGGGAGGAATTTAGAAAAGGATAATTTGAAAGAAGATGTTATGAAGAAGAAAGAATCTGAAGAAGATATTACAAAGAAGAAAGAATCTGTAAGTACTGCAGAAAAGATTATTTCAGAGGAACAAGAAGAAGAAGTGCAAGTTCAAGGTACCGATGATCAAGGTCTTGAACATCAAAGTCTTGATTTTCATGATACATCTAGGCAAGAAGTAATAACACCAATAACTCCAAGGGTATTGAATTTTGAAGAAGAAGTGGTCCTTCTACAACCGTTATAGAAGAAGAGGAGGAAGCTACATTCAAACCTATTCATTCTGAGTGATGATGAATTAGTTGCTACTATTTTAGATTTGTCACAACCAAGAGGAGGAGTTACTATTAGAGATGTACAAGAAGAAGAACAACCAAGAACCGATCAACCGCAATTGATCCAAAAGACAAAGGAAAGGTATTCAGTGAAACTAAGAAAAGAAACTCACTTTGGCGTAACTTAGAGCAATTGAAGTTGCTAGGAATGAAGCTCGACTAGAAAAGTTCAAGAAGAGTTAAATGCTAAATATAAAGAAGAACAGAAGCTCAAGAAGCTCGAGAATAGAGAAGTAGCTCAAATTACATGAGGAATTGAATCTCAAGCTATTGAACCATTACTGATACCTACACTGTTCGATATATGCAAAGAAGACCTAATTTAGCTAAAGAAAGGAATGCAATGATGGCATATTTAAAAGCGAGAGGATTTAAAGGATTGCGTAAGCTAAATTATGTGGATATGAAAAGACTATATGATGTTGAGAGAAGCTTATAAGAAAGATGTTGCAGGCATTAAAGACTTTAGAGAAGAAGCTCATTGGATCAAGTGAAAGGAAGAAGAGCTTAAAGAGAAAAAGAAAACCGGTTACTGGATGTTCGGTTTTCAAAGAAAGAAAAGGTTGAATTAAGATCCGAGACTAGTGATGAATTGAAGAATTATCTCAGAGTGGTAGATTTTGATTATACAAATGAAGATAATGACATGAAGATGAACAGATCAAAGATTAGTGTTTTCAAAGTTGTGAAATCCAAGAATGGAGATTACATGGTTTTTCATAAAGAAGATGAAAGATTCAAATTTTTCAAAAGGCTATGGGATTTGCTGCACATTATAGATAGAGTAGACCTATTCTACTTATATCATGTTGTGAAAACTTATTTTGAAGATAATCCATTAGAAGGAATTGGTTTGGTTTTACATGGTGATCTCATAACCATGTGGGAAACTGATGAAGAGAGCATCGATGATATCCGGAAGGATCAAGAAAGTGGGAAATAGTTTCTTGGAGATTCTTTGAAGAATCGGAGTTCATGTTTTGAGCTAGAAATGGAACAATGATACACATGTTTGCGAAAGAAGATACCTCTCACGCTTGAGCTCATGAGAAGAATGCTAGAGCATGGATTGGAAGTAGAAGAGGCTAATGAAACCGCTTGCATGGTTGTCAATTTGTTTATAGACCGGACTACCATTGCCGAGAATGATCTATAACCGGTATGAATTTTATTTGAATAAATACTTTTTGAAATATCGTACTTTTATTCAAAGTATCGCTTATCGACAATACTTTCATTAAAGTATCGCTGTTTTGAACTAAACCAAGGAAAAGAATTTTAGAAGAAACCTTTTGCTAAGTAATAAATATTTTGAAATAAAGGTTGAATAAATGGTTTTGTGATGATAACATCAATAGGTTATCAATCCACCATGGTTACAAAGGATTGACTAATCCATGAGAAAACGGCTCGGTAAAGATATATCAAATCCGTTTTAGTTGACAACTTGCTAATAAGTTGGATGGTAATCAACTCACCATATCGATAATGTGAAGAGTTGGCTAGCCCACAAGAAAATGGCTTGTGGTAAAGGCATGTGGAAAAACCATTATTGGTAATTAGTTCACCATTAGATAGAAGAACTAACTAGTCCGTAAAGGTACGACTTTTGGTAAAGACAAAACAAATCTGTTGATAGTCGGTGGTTTGCTAAAAATCATATGGTTACCAATGTACCATGGTCTTACACACCAAAACATTTGGCTACTCCGAGATAATGGCTTTGGTAAAGAGTTCTAAATCCATTAAATTTTCAATGATTCACTTGGAAGTGATGAGAATAGTATGCAACTTAAACTGAATTATTGTACAAATTGTCATATGTTGTTGTGTTCTTTGAAAAGATGGAGATTGCTAGATGTCAGAAGAGAACAATTCTAAGAGATACTTTGACAAGCACGATATTATAGAGATATAATCTAAAGACTAAAGAACAATCCATTTTAAAGATGAAGTTTAAAGATATATTCAAAAGGAACTTGAAGTCAAGCAAGTAGAATTCAAGTTAGGGAGGATTGTTGGGATATGAAAAGTCTTGAAGATATCAAAGTCTTGAAGATATGAAAGTACCGTAATTGCAAAATCTTTGGAAGAAGTCAAAGAGTCAATTCTTGCTAAAGACAAAGTCAAAGAAATCGCAAGAGGAAGTCAAAATCTTGCTAGAACATAAGAACTGTTATATTCGTTTATGGAAAGTATTGTATTCCATGTTTAGATTACTTGTCGCATAAGGTTATCAATTGTAAACCGACTAGGATATCCTTGAGCTTATAAAAGGACTCCTAGATTGGCATTAGATGTACGATTTCGGAAAAGAGTTTTAGAGTTTACTAATTAGTGTTTTAGAGAAAAGTTCGATTATCTTAGAGTTGTATTAGAGTATCGCATAATAAGCGATTTAGAGTTTATAATAAAGTTATTCTTCTTAGCTTTGTTAAGTAAATTCGCGTACTTGATAAAGATTGCTCAGTGTTTCTTTGTTAATAACTTAGGATTTATCCGAGGTTATTAAACCTTAACAAGCTAGTTAAGTTAGTTTGATTAAAGTATATCGATCCAACAGATAACCCTTTTGCTACTCCCGAAGATGCTCCATATGAGAACATATTTGCTCCTGAACCAACTTCAGAACCATCTTCATCAGGAGATCCAAACTCTGCTACTCCAGTTCCTTAACAACAACCATATGAACACCTTAGAAAATGGACACATGACCATCCATTGGACAACATCATTGGAAACCCTTCTCGTCCAAAGATCCACTGTAAACAACTTGCAATGACGCCTTATGGTGCTTCTTCAACTCCGTACTATCCAAGGTCGAACCAAAAGATGTTAAACCGCCATGAATGATGACAATCGGTTCAAAGCCATGCAAGAAGAAATTCATGAGTTTGATCGACTAGATGTATGGGAATTAGTACCGCTCCCGATCGCTATGATCATTGCTCTAAAGTGGATCTTCAAAGTAAAACTTGATGAGCATGGTGATGTGTTAAAGAACAAGGCTCGATTGGTTGCAAAAGGATACCGTCAAGAGGAGGGTATTGACTTTGAAGAATCATTTGCTCCAGTTGCACGTATCGAGGAAATCAGAATCTTCGTAGCTAACACTACAAGTAAGAACATGTTAGTCTATCAGATGGATGTTAAGAAGGCCTTTCTTGACGGAGATCTTAAAGAAGTCGTATACGTCAGCCAACCTGAAGGTTCTGTGAATCCAGAGCATCCTACTCATGTCTATCGCTTGAAGAAGGCCCTTTACGGTTTGAAGCAAGCTCCAAGAGCATGGTACGATACGCTATCAAGGTTTCTTCTATCTAACGAATTCAAAAAAGGAGCAGTTGATCCGACATTGTTCACCAGAAAGTCAGGGAAACACTTAATTCACGTTCAAATATATGTTGATGATATTATTTTTGCCTCTACTTACCTCAATGAATGTGACCGTTTTTCTAAGGAGATGGGCTCCAAATTTCAAATGTCAATGATGGGACAAATGTCATTTTTCTTGGGATTACAAATTTCACAAAGTCCGGAGGTATTTTATCAATCAATCTAAATATGCTAATGAAATTTTAAAGAAATTTGGATTTGATTTTATGACCACGCTGACACTCCCATGGTGGAGCGTACTAAAGCGGAAGAGGACCACTCGGGGATCATGGTTGACCAAACTAAATATCGTAGTATGATTAGGTCCACGATGTACCTCAACGCCAAGAACCGTATATTCTGCTCATTGTATGCATATGTGCTAGATACCGTGCTAAGCCTACCAAAAGCACCTTAGCGGTTAAACAGGTCTTTCGGTATCTCAAGGAACCATCAACATGGGACTTTGGTACCAAGGACACCGTATTGTCACACCCCAAAATATCGCAATGAACGATAGTGTAATTGGGTATAACGTCATAGCACAAAGTATGGTTACGTAAAACCACTCTATAATGAGACGTTTTGAAAAGTTTACCATTCGATTTCCATCGTCAAAGTTTACACAACAAGAAATCACAAAGTTTGTTAATACATAAAGAGTTTACAAAACATGTCGAATGGTAATTGTTAAAAGCACGAGACTCAATGTATGCCATGTGACCCAAAAGCTCCATGAAATGCTATCACCTTAAGACCGAGATAAACATGCTAAAAGTGTCAACACAAAGGTTGGTGAGTTCATAAGTTTGTAATAAAATGATTTGAAATACATAGAAAGGTTCACACAAGAAAGGCATTGTAAATCCACTCGGTTCCAAGTTCGCCATACAAAACTTGCAACCCGTGTGTTCACAACCCACCGCCTAAAATAGAATGACAATTATGAAATGCGCAATATGATAGCTAATAGTATAAATGTCACCACAAGGGTCTTCCAACAACTCGTGTTGGGTTGTTCCTCCAACGCCACGTTGGGATGTATCCATAAAATGGCCTTCCAACATATAAATATTGGGATGTTCCTCCAACGACTCACGCTGGTCAGTATCAAATTAATGGCCTTCCAACATATAAATATTGGGATGTTTGTTTAAGTCTAATCACTACACGCACCAAGTCTAGAGTATATGTAATGTTGTTTGGCAATAGAGTTTAAATGTTTTGATAAATAAGCATGTATCTCGCCCCAAATAGTTTATAAGAATTTAAACGAGTAAAAGCGGGTATGAACTCACCGGTGTGATTAATATGCTAACAAAATGATGTGCACGAAAATGAGGCTCTAAACTATCCGCGACCTAAAATGAATGTTATGACTTGAGTTATGATATGTTGTTATGCATGCATTTCGTATGTTATTTATACCATTTGTGAGTTTTGAAAAATAATACCTATCGTCGAAAATACTCTTTTGACGCCTTGACCATTCTTAAATTACTTTACAAGTATTTACGTCAAAATGTCATCCTACAATGGTCTCGTAATGATTTATAGTGAAATTATCACTTTTAGTCAGAAAATAATGTCGTGGAAATTTCTTGAAAGTGACAAAATGGCTTCAAAAACTAGTCGTAATGGTGTACGCCGATCGTTAGGAAACGAATTCGACGGTTTTGGAAAGTTTGTATCAAAATCTAGAAGTTTCGGTTCGTGAGTTTTCGATATAGAGGTCTCGAACATAAAGATAATAAGGGTTAAAGATGGTGATTTTGTCCAAGTGTTGTGTAAAAAGTGAGTTTCAAAGTTTGAGCAACCGTAATTAATTTATTAAAACTTCGCTATACAAACTGCTGGTCGTTTTGAAAATATGCTTGGTGATCTTGATTTTATTAGAAGACATCTCATTCCAAAAGTTCCACATCATAGTTAAAACAGCCTCCAACATGGTCGTTTTAGTTACCGTAACACTTATCTCGTAAAAATAATATAGTTTTTCTAAAAATAATAGTTACGGAAATTTTTATGAAAACGTGTATATCTTTGTCGCTTCAAATCCGCTTTCACGTATTATATGTCCTTAGCTCGTATCAAAGTATACTAATATACTTTTGATAAGTCAAATAATTTATGAAGCTTAAGGCTGCTTTTGACTCGCATAAAAGATAAATATGTTGCTGAAATTTCGTAAAAATATATATTTCGTCGTCAAACTTGAAAAATTCATAACTTCTTCGTTATAACTCCGTTTAATCCGCTCAAGCGCCAGATTCGCTTTAAAGTATATTTCTAAATATCAAGGTCAAAAATTCGTGCCTACTGTCGGATTTTCCAGAAAAACAAAATAAGGACAGACCACTTTTTATACTTATCGAAAATAGTTTTTCTCGTACTAAACCTATTCCAATCCCTTCAAATCAACTCCAAAGCTAATCTAATCCTACCATACACCTTCTTAGGGTGTCATGGGTTCCTAAACATCATCAAGACCATTAACTAACAAGGGAATAATTATAGGATGACCTTTATATATATAACTCTAAAAATCAAAGTAAAAATGGTATAAATACACATAAGTCTTGCATGTTTTTGCTCACAAATGATGAGATGAGTATGAAATGAATATGCAAGATGAAAATAAACATGAGATGCTTACAAGTTAATATGATGAGGTGATTAGAACAAAGGATTAAACCTAAACACCCTAGGTTTTTATTTCAAAACCTAAACAAGAGTGTATACTAGATTGTGATAAATTTGAGCTTGAAAAATTTTATGAATTCCTTGCTAACACCTATGGAGGCCGGTTCTTGAGAGGAAAGGAAGAAGAGAGGAAAAATATCTTGATTGAGAAAATGTATTATTGTTGTGTGAAGTATTAAAGTAACATTGTGTGTAGATATGGATATGTAGGAAAATTTAACCATCAATAAATGCAATCACCCCATAGGGCCGGTTTTTAGGGGGGTGTTTCTCCCAAATTATTTTTTTTTTTATAAATGCATTATGTATATACTTGTGTAATAAAATTGTGCAAGTAAAAAGTTTATGTAATAATAACTTGTATATAAAATGTTAGTGTATTTAAGGAACTTTTAGGTAAAAGAAGTTTTTAAAAGATCAAAGTAGAGTGTAATGGGATCATAAAAATTGTAAAAATGCATTTCTTGTAAAATTGAAGTGATATAATAATTATCGCGTAGTTTTTAAGAAAAGCGTCGTAATAATATAAATTTAACGATTTATATACAAAATAAATTTAAAACACTAGGTAAACTCAAGATATTGTTTTTATAAACTAAATGTAAGTATAAAAATATCTCGGGATCATTTTTGGAAGTATCGATTAAATGCTCAAAATAATTAATTACGCGATAGCGTTTATTTAATAAGAAAATAACGCTTAATGAAAATGCAAAACCATGCACGAACCGTTATGAAATGATGAATATGGAGTATGTGAAATGACCGAAATTGAGAATTGTGACATTCTTCCCTCGATAGAAGAATCGCGTCTCGCGATTCAATCGATGATACATAAGGTTCTACCCTAAGGTTTCGAGAAATCGAATGTATGGTCAAAGTGCTTATGCCAAAACTTACGCGCCTAGGTTTCTTATCTAATGAGACTCACCGAATCGAATAATCGTGGATCACTTGATGGTCTAGGAAAAACGCACTCGATTCGCATTGCGGGCTTCCTCGGTCCCTATATAGAATGCTCGACCTCGGGTGGACCGATATTGAGTCTGTGGTTTGGGTTATTTCCTTCAATTGCCACTGCTAGAGGAGCTTGCATCGGTGGCTTATTCAACCGAGGACAATTATTCGGTAGTGATTCGGGCTGTTGCACTCGTAGCAAGTCCTTTGGTTATTCCTCATGTTGCCCGTGTTAACCGTTGTTATTGGTCTTGCACGCCTCTACACCGGCTTGAAAATGATTCGATTGATTGCATATTGTACATAAGCGGTGGCTTGGACTTGGTGATGATAAGCACATTTAGCACATTTTGGGATGTGTACCGCGATACTCTCTTTGTTCAAGATCACCAGTTGCCACAAAGACTCTTGCCCTTTTGTTGTCTCGCTACCATGTCTATCCGCTTATTCGACCCACTTGCTTCCTTCCTCTTATCAACGCTTTCAACGTACTATTTCTAACCATCTCGCCCGTCAGGTTCCCGCCTCATGATCGCACTTTGTATTGTAGACAGCTCGATTGTTTTCACAGTTCCATGATTTCGGGACAAGACCATATATGTACCTCGATTCTCTTGGACTCGGGGTAACTAGATGAGGAACTAGTCCAGCTAACTCATGAAATCGGTCGTTGTAGGTGCGTGACCATTTTATCATAGAGTGGTGATAAAATTCATCTTCCAATTTCGCATTTCATTGTCCGGCACTCCTCTTTCAATAACGCCTTAAATTCGTCCCATGTCATACCTATAGTCGCCTCTCTAGCTCTGCTTTGTGTGTGTGTTCCACCATGTCAATGCCTTTCCCGATAACAAGCAAGACATACTTCACCCTCGATATGGCACAATTCTTGATGTCGATCATCGCCTCCTTTCTACCCATCGAGTATACGCCAAAGCACCTCCTATACCATCAAACTCTGAGGTTTGCATGCCGAAAATTCCTTATATGTGCATCCAATTCATTGTTGTTGTTGTTGTTGTTGTTGTTGTTACTACCAGCTACATTGTTGGTGTCGCCAAGACTGCTCCGTGGTTTCCGAGTTATTCATATGATTTCCAACTTGTGTGACAATAGTGGGAAGCAAGATTTGAAGTTGTTGAGCGATGATGGCGGCAAAGTCGTGGTTTCCATGATGTTGTTGTCATTGTTACCCACGTTGCTACGGCTCCTCTACTCCACGCCACCGACATTCCACCCCGTGCCGCACCACCGGGCCAAGATCTGCGTGTTACCCTCTTTGGTGCCATGATCTCGCAAAGAAAGAACCGTTGAATTCCCAATGTCTATGCTTAACGCCCTCAAACATAATACCACGCCACAATTGGTTCCTAAGGTGTATCCACATCGATCTACGTATCGTGATCGCATATGTCCACGTGGGTTGACGCATTTATAATTATGTTGGCCACCATAATTATAATTGCTTCATTTCACACGTGTACATACCACCAAGCATACATGTCTCGGCGATTGTTGTTACTTAAGTAGGTAGCCGCCTATCATCCGATTCTAAACAGTTGAAGGAGGGATTTAGGGTAGGTATCTGGGAAGAGTCGCACTTGGTGTATAGGAAATTCCGTTAGGTGCTAAAGTCACTATGAGGTTTAGTCGCGGTAGTTCCCAAAGTATCCTCAAGAGAACTCCCATCCTCGGGCAAAATCATCAAATCTATCCACTTTATAGTAACACTTATTTAGCTTGATCTCGCATCTCATCAAACAAGAACGTCACGAGATCAAGTTAGATAAGTGCTCATTAGAAATTCCCAAAGTATCCTCAAGAGAACTCCAAGTATTTGTAATCGTTAAAGCTCGTAGTCGTAGTTCTTTTAAGTTAAGTAGTATTTAGTTAAGTAACACCGTGGAGGACTGGACGGTCTTTACCCACTGTATGCCTTATCCACACCCGATGTGTGGCGATTTATGTAAGACTATAAATACTCTCTACCTCCAAAGGTAGAGAGTTGGAGCTCATAATAATATCTTTCACTTTCTCTCACTAAGTTCCCTAAACCTCTAACTTTCTCTCTAGAATTCCACTTATACGCCACCTTGTTGTTATGGTTTGATGTGTATGTGAAAACTAATATCTTACAAATGGTATCAAGAGCCATGGTTAGATCATATCTTGCACATCTTTGGATTTCTAGTGGTTTTAGGTGGTTTTGAGTTTGAAAAGTTTAGTGGTTTTTGCATCATTTGGTTGATTTCTCGTGTTAAAGTTTGGATTTTGTTAGTACTTTTATGTTTAGAATCATCACAAGTGTGTAGGTTTTCATTTGGTAAGCTTAAATCATCTTGGTTGGGTTGTTTTGGATTGAAAAGTGATGTTTATGTGGTTTTTCTTGCTAGCGACTTAACTCACGGATTACTTTCTTCGTAGCGACTTGCTTTACAAATTTGTAGCGAGTTCTGCTTTAGACCTAGCAACTTAGATCTAGCGAGTTCAAGACAAGTAGTGGACTCTCCACTCTGGTAGCGACTTAGTGGTAGCGACTTGGTCCGTGAGCGAGTTGCTCTTTAGCGACTTGTATCTTTAGGGACTTGAGTGGCAATTGTCGCCAAAATTTTGCTAGCGACTTGAGGCTTAACGAGTTACTACTAGCGACTTGCATTTGTCTAGCGACTTGGGACCAGAGCGACTTAGTGGTGTAGCGAATTAAGTGTTAGCGACTTGGTGCATTATCTTCTAGCGACTTGGGTGATTGTTTACGGTTTAATCATAGAGTTATAAAATCCCGAATTATCTATTAACATGTCTACCAACGTTCCTACTATCATCTCCATCGCTGGAGGATGTTCAAGCACCGGGTCGATACTGTCCACCCATGCTTGATGAATCGACTACGATTCTTGGGCTCAACGAATCGATCTGCATTGCCTTGGAAAGGAAAATGGTGTCAACATTCTCAAATCCATTGATGAAGGACCATATCGAGTTGAGGCGACTAGAGACATACTTGATACTAATGAAGATGGTACTCTGTTTACGGAATGGATGGACCTAAAATGTATGATGAGCTTGATGATAAGGATAAAGAGATTCGATGCGGATATCGTGGCTTCAAACATTGTTCTTCAAGGTCTTCCTAAAGACATCTACAAGCTTATCAATCATAAACCGATGCAAAGGCGGTTTGGGATAATGTTAAGATGCTTCTCTCGGTTCGAATTAACTATGGAAGACAGAGAATCCCAACTCTATGACAAATTTGAACACTTCAAGATGAAACCGGATGAGAATGTCTATGAGTACTATGTGAGATTTCATAAGTTAGTGAATGACATGAGGAACATCGTAATGACTATGCCTAACATTCAATTTGAACTCTAAATTTGTGAACAACATGAATCCCGAATGGCACAAGTTTGTCACCGTGAAGCTCACTAAAGGATTGAAGAATACAAACTATGAGCAACTCTATGCCTTCCTCCTTAAGAATGAGAGACATACTATGTTTGAAAACCGATTCTCAATCGGTTCAAAACCAACCGTGGAGAGACAAGCTCGCCTAATGACTCAACCGCCTTCTACTCAAACATCGGAATCACAACCAAAGCATCACAAGTCATACCCTTGGGTAATGGTAATCACAAACTTATTCCGATCCTATGTTCAAACAAGGCGATCTTTGATGCACACGTGGGTAACTTCATTAATCAACTAGCTCTTCCGATTAGTCAAAACATGAATTCTCTCCCACAAACCAACAACAACCTCGAGCGACATCTAATCCACACAATCAAGCCACCGTTAAAGATGGAAGGATCGTGGTGCAACCGATTCGGGAAAGACAGTATGATCGGGGAAGAGGTGGAGTGGGAGAGGTTATGTTGGCAACCAAAATCGAGGAAGGAATGGTAACCAAGGTCAAGCTAAGCCAATCAAATGTTATAACTGTGGTGGTGAGGACACATTGCAAGGAACGCACATCTCCAAAGCGTCCACGAGAATCGCCGATTACCGGAGATAAGATCTCACTGGCACAAGCTCGGGACAATGGTGCTTTGCTTTGGATGAAGAGGAATTGTTGTTTCTTCTTTGAGGCAATGCCAAGACCTATGATGCGAGATGTGGATGAGCGACCTATTCGTGAGATAGGTCACAATCATCAAAATGCCTTTCAAGTCGTGATTGTGATGCATACGACTCGATGTGGATGATGGACCTCTGGCACACACAATTTTATGGCTAGCATTTCTCCAATGGTTTCTCCCAAGGTCTCTTCTTCACCACTAGCTGGTCCATCCCAAGACAAACTCATCTCGAGGTATTAAAACTATACGATAATGCCGATGTGCAATGGATGCATGACAAAGTACAATCAACTAAAACTATTGAATCAAATGTTTAAAATATGGGTAATATCGATATTATCCCATATGATCAATACGTGAAACAAAGTGAAAGTGAAGGTGTACCAAGTGATGCATCTTCTGCAGTCAACAATGACTATGTTTTGATGAATACACCGCATGCCCCCGATGATTCATAATTTCGAACTAAATGCCTATAAAGAACGTGTTGCTATTTATGAACAACGTGCAAAATTTGAGTTGACCACTCGTGAAGCGGTAAATGGATGACCAAGTGCGTACGGTCATTAGAAAAAGTAACTTTAGAGAAGAAGTATTGAAACAAGAATTAAATTCCTTGCAAGAAAAACTTTCTAAAGCAGTTAAGCAAAAACAAGAACTTCAAGAAAATGTAAAATGCTTAAGCAAGAATTTAATGCGGAGGAATCAAAACTCTTGAGAGACTTTTCTAATCTGAAAACTTTGAAAACAAGCTTGAAAACAAGTTGTACATACAAGGAAACACCATTCAGATCGCTCACATGGTCACTAAACATAGAGTTCTAAGCGATAAGCGTAGTGTTCCCATTATAGATAAACCCAACCACGAGTACGGAAAGATAGCAAAAGCGGCTCAAAGTGTGATCTATGATGGAAATGAGATTCTTAAACCTAGATGCAAAACCTAGTTGCGTTGAGTGCCTTTGAGGAAGATAAGAAATCGGATGAAGTCGCTAGGGAAAGGATGAACAAAAATTAGATAACCCTAAATGCAAAGAGAAAAATAATTATCACTCCCATGACTACAAGAAGGAAAAGCGGATTTCCTTGAACATGTTTAAGCCTCGAGACATTGTTGACTCCGAACAAGTCTTCTCGAAAAGGATTTAGATAAGCGTAAAGTGAAAATATTGTTGAAACAAACCCCCTTTTGGAAAATGCCTAGAGCGACTGTATCCTCCTAATACACCAATGCATCTTGTTCTAGAAAAATTGCCACTAAAAGCAAGACCTTAATTAGCCAATATGTTATATTTCAACTATTTGTTGATTTCGAGAAAACTTGCAAGAAAAGGATCACACCCACTGGTATAACGGAAGGAGAAAGGGTTTTGAGCAAATGAAAGAATGTTATTTAACCGAGGTCATGCCTTTCTTTAAACTTCGAAAGATCACTTTGAGAGTCTTAAAAGGGATAGAAAGCGATATCAAGGAATGGAAAAGGAATTTGATGCAATGGTAGTTGAAGTTAGTGATTATGAGCGCACTAAAATATAATGAGATTGAGAGGAAGAACTTGCATACCTTAAATGAGACTCTTATTCTTTGAATGTGTTGCTCAAGATATTTTTTCATCGCTTCAAAATACTCTATTAATGCTTCCAAATTTCATGAACTATCTGTTGCCTCGAGAGTCTCCCATGATCGTGTCATTGAGCTTGAAAAATCTAATTCTAAACTAAACGGAAAATTGAACTAGATGATCACGACAATTTGGTTAAACATTTTTCTAAACTAGAAGTTGAGTATTTTAATTTACAACTAAAATATCAACATCTTAAAGAAAATGTCAAAACTTCAAATATCAAGACATCATCGGATGCTCCGAGTTTGATGCGTTTTCAAATTAACAAATGTGATGAATGATTCAAGCTCGATGCAACACAATCGAAAAGTTGAAAGCCCAAATCTCTCAACTAAAGGGTCAAGCGAACAATATGACAGCTCCCAAATGCCTCCTCCTTTAGATTCTCGAATTCTCAAACGTTTCATCTTCAAAACCTAGTAAATGCTTTACAAAAGGAAAGCGAAAGTTTTTGAAGAAAATGAAAAGGTTAAGCGTCATTTCAATGAGTTATTTGAAACAATTAAAGTCACTCGTAACAAAAATAACGAACAAATAGGTTCATTGCAAAAGGAAATTGAGAATCGAAGAGTCGGGTAAAGGGAAAATGCCAATGACCAATAGGGAGAATGTTGTATCAAAGGTTCACTCTTGTAATAAATATGCTTTGTCCGTGACTTATGTCCTCCTCATCTAAGGAACAACAAACTTGCTATTCAAACATACTTCTCATCCCTTAAGGATTGCCCGAATGTCTGCGTGAGATTGTTGAAGAGGATAAGTTAGAGAAACCTCATGATAATGCAATTGGACATGCATGCTTATATGCCAAACGATCTCAAGAAATCTTAGAATGCTTGATCACAATATGCCCAAAGTCATTAGGTGAGATAGTTAATCCTTTGATTCCATGCTCGATGCCTAATGCCAAGTATGATATGCACTTTCGATTCCCAATGTTTTGAATGTGAACCGTGAGTGTGCCTTTAAGTAGTTCAGATTCTAGATCATCAATGCTAAGAAAGAGAACTCAAGTGTGCCTTCTAGGAGTACAAATCTCGGTACCTCTAGTTTTAAGAATGTGAACCGTAGTGCACTGCATGTAGTTCGGATCCCAAAGACATCTAAACAGGTGATGCAAAGAGTAGTTAAACCAACTAATGTTCCCATTCCTCTACAGGGGTAATCGGTGACATTAAAGGAGAAGGTCAAAGTCTCAAGACAATGCAAGGAATGATAGGACCTCTCAAGCTAAGAATGTGCCTTTGGAAGAGAGTATAAGAACAATCTAGGAACTTTAAGCTTGAATTGAATAAAGCGAATCGTGTTGATTTTAGTATTAGCCATAGGCGTCTCAGAATTAATTGATTACGATACTATTTGCAAACCTTGCACTAATGTGCGCTTGAATTACATTTCTAATCATGAATGTGGTGTTAATGTTCGCCTCTTGATGTTAATTGTTCGGTTAATATTGTTAATGCTAAAATTCATGCTAAAAAGGCTAAAAGGCAAAACGAAAGAAAGTTAGAAAGCAGTGGAAACCCACGGAAGAACATTCATAAAATAGGCTTTTATTGGATACACGTTGGTCATAAGACTAATCGATAACGCACACTAGTAAATGGATGCCTCTTGGTAGAACTATTCCCTTAAGTGATCACTGCTGTGAGCAGGCTATCTGAGACACTAGTATTGCATCTATTCACAATGATTCCATTGCCTCACTTTCGATATGAATGCTTCTATTTGTGAAGTGGGTGTTCCAACTGTACTACTAACCAAATGGAACCCATTCTTGCATGGGGATCCCAATTATCCGATTATCCATTCTTATCTCGTGTTCAACTACGGATCGTTCAAATCGATTACGTGGTACACGGACTCAGTATTCCAAGCATATGATTTGGAGACCGGTCTCGCTCATAAACTTCGTGAGCAAATTCATCGGGACTGTTAAATTCGGTAATGATCATTTCGGTGCTATTATGGGTTATGGAGATTACGTTGTTGGTGATAGTGTCATCTCTAGAGTTTACTATGTGGAAGGTTTGGGTCATAATTTGTTCTCTGTTGGTCAATTACGTGATTACGATCTAGAAGTAGCCTTGAAAACATACACTTTGTTAGAGATCTTAATGGTAAGGAACTGTTAAAAGGAACTCGTGGCTCAAATCTTTACACCATCTCTATCGATGACATGATGAGGGCTTCTCCAATCTGCTTGTTATCAAAGGCTTCAAAACAAAGTCATGGTTATGGCATCGTCGTCTCAATCACTTGAACTTGGCACCATCAACGATCTTTCCGAAAAGGACTTAGTTGTAGGTTTACCTAGACTAAAGTATGAAAAGGATCATCTTTGTTCAAGCATGTCAATTGGGAAAAAGCAAAAGTATGCCCATAAACCCAAACCTACTAACTACATCACGAAGTTCTTCATATGATTCATATGGATTTATGTGGACCAATGAGGTGCGAGAATATCTTTGGGAAGAAATATGTGTTAGTTGTGGTTGATGATTACTCTAGATTCACACAGGTCAAGTTCTTAAGGACAAAGGATGAAACTCCGATATCATCATCAAACTCATCAAGCAAATGCAGTTCGACTAAACAAAGCTGTTAGAATTATCGAGCAGACAATGGGCCGAGTTTGTCAACAAACAACTTAGTGAATTCTATGAAAGCGTTGGAATCGACCATCAAAGAAGTGTTCCACGAACCCCTCAATGAACGGTGTAGTTGAAAGGCGAAATCGTACTCTTGTTGAAGCCGCTAGAACAATGCCGATCTACTCAAAGGTTCCAATGTTTCTCTGGGTTTGAAGCAATTGCCACTGCATGCTACACAAAATCGTTCCACGATTCACACTTGTTCATGGAAAAACTCCATATGAACTTGTCCACAACAGAAAACCTAATCTATCTTTCCTTCGTGTGTTTGGTGCATTGTGCTATCCAACTAATGAGGGTCAAGACTTAGGCAAACTTAGGGCTAAAGGCGACATTGGAGTATTTGTAGGATATGCATCAAACAAAAGGATACCTAATCTACAACAAAAGAACCCGAAATATCATGGAAACAATTCACGTTCGTTTGATGAGTGACGGTCGAGATGGCTCTGGACACTCCACCAGACCCAGCTTCAAAAGCAGTCCCATTGGTTCATCCCATGTTCCAAACTCTTCACAAGAAACTCCATATGTACCTCCATCGAAGATGATTTAAAGAAATTGTTTGATCCTATGTTTGATGAAGCTGTATGATTTAATTACTAATGAGGTGTTGATCCCTACAACGAGAGGATGCTCATATTCACGTGAATGAAGTCAATCCTTCGGTCTCAATATCTTTAAGTCAAGAAGCACCTTCTTTGATCCTTGATCTCATCAACAAATCATCATTCTTCAAATGTACATCATGGAAATGTTTCGGCATCAATGATGAAGTTAATCCTTTGCTCCTCCCGAAGATGCTCCATTTGAAAACATATTTGCTCTGAATCATCATCGAACCATCTTCTTCAGGAGACATCGACTCAGCTACCTCGGTTCCTCAACAAGCGCCACATGAACACCTCGGAAAATGGACTCACGATCATCCATTAGACAACATCATTGGAAATCCTCTCGTCTGTATCAACCCTGAAACAACTGCAAGCCGATGCCTTATGGTGCTTCTTCAACTCCGTACTATCTAAGATCGAACAAAAGATGTTAAAACCGCCATGAATGAAGATAGGCGGTTCAATGCCATGCAAGATGAAATTCATGAGTTTGATCGACTTGATGTATGGGAGTTAGTACCGCCTCGGTGTGCTATGATTATAGCTCTTAAATGGATCTTCAAAGTGAAACTTGATGAGCATGGTGATGTATTGAAGAACAAGGCTCGATTAGTTGCTAAAGGATACCGTCAAGAGGAGGTATTGACTTTGAAGAATCTTTGCTCTGTTGCTCGAATCGAGGCAATCGTAATCTTTCGGCTAATCTTGCTAGTAAGAACATGGTAGTCTATCGGATGGATGTGAAGACGGCATTTACGAATGGAGATCTTAAAGAAGTCGTCTCGTCGACCAACTGAAGGATTTGTGAATCAAGAGCATCCTACTCACGTTTATCGTTTGAAGAAGGCTCTTTACGGTTTAAAGCAAGCTCCAAGGGCATGGTATGATACCTTTGTCAAAGTTTCTTCTATCAACCGGATTCATCAAAGGAGCGATTGATCCTACATTGTTCACCGTGAAGTCGAAAACATTTAATTCATGTTCAAATTTATGTTGATGATATTATTTTTGCCTCGGCGGACCCAATGGAATGTGATCGTTTTCAAATGAAATGAGTTCAAAATTTCAAATGTCAATGATGGGACAAATGTCATTTTCTTGGGATTACAAATTTCACAAAGTCCGAAGGCATTTTATAAATCAATCTAAATATACAACCGAGATCTTAAAGAAATTTGGATTTGATTCAAGTGACCATGACACCCCCATGATTGATCGAACCAAACTAGATGAGGACCACTCGGGGATCATGATTGACCAAGCGAAATATCGTAGTATGATTGGATCACGATGTACCTCACGACTAGTGAACCGGACATCTTGTTCATTGTTTGCATGTGTGCTAGATACCGAGCTAAGCCTACTAAAAGCACCTTGAAGCGATTAAGCGGGTCTTCGGTATCTCCAAGGAACCATCAATATGGGACTATGGTACCCGAAGGACACCGGTATGTCACTAACGGCCTATCTGAATCTTGATCATGCGAGTTGTCAAGATACACGTCAAGTACATCGGAGGTGCTCGGTTTTGGGTGATAAGCTTGTGGTGGTCTTCAAAGAAGCGAATGTGTACTTCTATTTCCTCTACGTAGGTGAATACATAGCCATGTCATCTTGTTGTGCTCAAATCTTATGGATGAGATCTCAATTATCGACTATGGCTTTGAATTCAACAAAATCCCTCTGTCTTGTGATAATAAAAGTGATATTGCTCTCTCATGCAACAACGTTCAACACTCAAGAGCAAAGCATATCGACATTCGACATCATTTCATCGAGGAACAAGTGGAAAAGGTGTGGTGGAACTATATTTTGTGAGGTGCGAATATCGGTTAGCGGACATCTTCACCAAAGCTCTTCCAAGAGAACGTTTTGAGTTTATTCTTCCACGTCTTGGTTTGAAAAGCCTTCAACCAGAAACTCTCAAACGTCTTCAGGAGGAAGACGAGGAGTAAAGGTCTATCTTCATCTATCTCTTGTAAATATTTATTCGACAAACAAAATACAAAATTGTAAAACTCTCAAAAATCAAATAGAAAATTATAAAACGTTCAAAATCCATAAAAATCTGAAAAATTCGAAAAAAAAAACCTTCAAAAATATTGTCAATTTGTCATGTTTTTCTCGGTTCGATAATATCTACGGTCTTTGTGATGTCATTCAAAGAATGACACGGGTCTTTAGATGTTGTTCAATTCAAAAAAAAAAAATATATATATATATATATATATATATATATATATATATATATATATATATATATATATATATATATATATATATATATATATATATATATATATATATATATATATATATATATATATATATATATATATATATATATATATTTGGGAGAAAGAGAAAAATGGTTTATTGTCATTTTCGTGCAATAACCCGGTTTTTAAAAGAAAGAACGAGCCATGTTTTATCATGCTTACAAAATTCCATGCTCGATTCTATAAACATTTATCTATGAAAACTAAATGCTTTGAAAAATAACTCGGTCTCTATTTTGATAATCATCGGGACTTATTTGTCAAAATCTCTATCTCTCAATCAACAACCTATGTCATTGATTGAGGGAGAATGATTTCAATTAAATTAAAAGTTATTTGGCATTAAATTGTTTTCAAAAGATATACTTGCATGTTTTATCAATGGAGTTTAAAGTCTTAAATTTGATCCTTATCGCTTAAAAGCGCTTTCATAATCAAGTCACAATTCCCTTAAAAGCTTTCAAAATCAATTTAAATCAATAAGAGATCACAAATCTCAAATGATTTGATAATTGTGATCGGGGAGAATGTGTGATTTAAATTGGATTTAAACCGATAATTGGTAAATGGTTTTATAAGGATGTACATGCTATCCGCCCACATGTGACAAACGATTTCAAATTTTCCATGCACATGTTGAGGGGCATCTATCTTAAACCTATGATTTGAAATGTGATCAACTTATCTCATGTGCAAGTTCCTCTAGTATGTGCAAAACTCTTTTCAAACCTCGAGGCACATATTGAGGGGAGCAAATTATGGAAACCTCATCCTTCCGAAATGCTATATCTACTTGATTTGATGTGGGAAGTGATGTTGATATCTTTAGAAAATGGTAATCAAAGAAGTTAATTCTTTCTCTTGCCTCCGTGTGCAAAACATTTTCAAATACTTGATGCACATGTTGAGGGGAGTTCTCGTTCTAAAATATCAAAAACAATTCGGTACAAAATGCTTTGATAATATATCACAAGTATCTCGAATTGATTTTCAAATGGTTTTCAATTGGTTCCAATGGCGGATGAACAATACCAAATAGACCGACCAACTCTAATTTATGTACGGTGATATAAGGATGATAAGGTTAGGTATGTGTTCCCATGATCCGCCGGAACCGAGAGGGATCTACCGAGGACAATCCACTAGTTAGTGTAGAAATCCTTAGGTATGATGATAAAAGGAGAAAATGAGATATGGGAAGAGTGCGGACTAAAGGCTAGCTAGTCTTGGAATAAACCCAACAAGGTTCTAGCTATGAAGTCTCGGTAAGCAATTGAAGGGTTGAAGAATTAAAAGAATTGAATGAGTAAAGGGTGAAAACAAATAGCCCTCCATTTATTCAACCTTAGGGTAAAACCGGGTTCACTTCATATACTCTTGATGGTAACATCGGTATTGAAGACAAGGCGTCATGGACCCGGTGACGCTTGCACTTCAACTTTCAAACCACTCAAGTTCCTCTTAAAGGACTTGTTTCATTCTCACGGGAACCGACATTATCTATCGACTTTCTCTTAGAGAGTGTTGATATTGAAGAAGGAGACCCTCTCCTAGTCTCGACACAGGATCCAAATATGCACAAATTGAGTCTAGAGCCACGAGATCATCAATAAATCTCATTAGGACACTTTCAATGAAAACTCTCTGTTTCACACAATGTGGAAGAGATTATATCTTGAGTCCTCGCATTATCCTTGTGGTATTGCGGAACATCCGAGTGATGTGTATACATATTAACTATGAAGATGGAAAGCCTTGGAGCCAACATCAAACAAGCTCTGGTAGGTGGCATGTGAGATCTATTCTATAGACCAACCATGTGACAAGCGAGCGAAACAATGGGGCGATTCAATCTCTTGAATCATTCACAGTTCGAGTTATGGATTGACGGATACCTTTGAAAAACCGGTCTTTGTGCTTAAAAACTCTTTTCTTTAGCACATCGACCGAGTACTCATTTTTCAAACCAAAAGGTGTTTTATGATTGATAATTGATTTTCAACAAAACCTTCGTTGTATTGCAAAAACAATTTCTATTGAGCAATACGATTGTTTTTCAAATCTCTTTTCATCAATCGGTGGACTTAAATTGTTTGGTTCACTAACTCCGTGTTGTCTTCTTTGAAATGTTCCGGTTTGAGAACAACTAGAGCATTGCGAAACCTCATCAAGGAAATTCTTGAATTATACGATCACAGGCGGTACATGTCTTGATCAGCGGAGAACCGTGGGCCGTGTACCTCAATTCAACGAAGTGATCAAAGACACTTTCGTGCGATTTATTACTAGCTGTTGTATGCGGTACACCCGATGTTTGCGGTGATCGAGAATGAAGCGGTCAATCCATAGCCGCATGCTCACTTAACACATTCATCTCAAAAGAAATCATGATTAGTGCATTAATGACTCGATATTTTCACTCCATGCTTCGCCCACTGCGCCAATATCATGAATCAACTAAAGCTTCCGCTACTCGATGAGAAGATATCATGATCCGAATGTGAGCATGTCGGTCCTAAAGTCACAACATCACATATTACCAACACCACAAAGGATGTGTCGAGATTGTTGATAGTGATGATCTCAAATGATGGCTCAAAATTATTATCATGTGGATCGAGAAAGACCTCCACTTGGAGTATCCAAACATGCAATGAGATGAATCAATGACTACGAGCTTAGGAGCAAGGACTACATCAAGAATGAAAGATCAATTGTTAATGTAATATCTATTTGTATTCAATGTAAGTTTGGTACATGATTGAGGTGACCTCCTTGGGGAGATTGTTAGGAATTAGAAATTCCGGTATTAAAGAGTCGGTCACCTCAAGTATTTGTAATCGTTAAAAGCTCATAGTCGTAGTTCTTTTAAGTTAAGTAGTATTTAGTTAAGTAACACCGTGGAGGACAGACGGTCTTTACCCACTGTATGCACGATCCACGACCCGATGTGTGGCGATTTATGTAAGACTATAAATACTCTCTACCTCCCAGGTAGAGTTGGAGCTCATAATAATATCTTTCACTTTCTCTCACTAAGTTCCCTAAACCTCTAACTTTCTCTCTCTAGAATTCCACTTATACGCCACCTTGTTGTTATGGTTTGATGTGTATGTGAAAACTAATATCTTACAATAAGGTTTATAGTCATTTCTGTCTATACCCCATTTTTAAAAGAAAGAACAGAGCCATGCTTTATCTTATTTTTCAACTCTCATGCTCTGATTCTAAAAACAAATGTTTGTCACCAAAAAGACAAATGTTTCCTTCACAAATATTTTACTTCTATAAATTCTTCTGAAAAATATTTGTTATCTAATGAAAACTAAATAGCTTTGAAAAATAACTCGGACTCAATTTTTGTAAATTATCTGGATTAGACATTTGTCAAAATATCTATCTCTCAATCAAACAACTTATGCCATTGATTGAGGGGGAGAATGATTTCATCTAAATCAAAAGGTTATTTGTCATACAATTGGTTCAGACCAAGGCTTATGTCATGTTTTCAAAAGATACTCAAGCATGTTTAATCGTTGGAGTTTAAAGTCTCAGAGTTGATCCTTATCGGTTAAATATTTTCATAAGCAAGTCACAATTCTCCTCAAAAGCTTTCAAAATCAATTTAAATCTATAGACATCACAAATCTTAAATGACTTGAAAATTGTGATCGGGGGAGAATTTGTGATTTCAATTGGATTTAAACTGATAATTCGATAAATGGTTTTGTAAGTGATTAGCAAGCTCTCCTCCCTACATGTGCATATGTTAAGGGGAAACATCTATATCAAACCAAAAAGTTGAAGCGTGATTGATTTTTCTCTAAGTGCGGGTTTTCCTAATATGTGCAAAACACTTTCGAATCTCGATGCACATATTGAGGGGAGCAAAATTTTTAAAACCACATCATTTCCCAAAATATCTTTAAGCGTATTTGAAACACTAATTTTGATCGGGAAGGTGATGTCGATATTTTTAGAAAATATTGATCAAAGAAGTGAATTCTTCCTCTTGCCTCCATGTTCCAAAATGATTTCAAACATTCGATGCTCATGTTGAGGGGGAGCCCTTTTTCTAAAATATAAAAAACAATTCAGGTACAAAATGATTTGATAATATATCACAAGTATCTGGATTGATTTTCAAATGGTTCCAATGGCAGATGAACAATACCAAAAAGAACGACCAAAATTACTTTATGTGTGGTGATATAAGGATGGTTAGGTTAGGTATTTGTTCCCACAATCCAGCCAGAGCCGGAGGGATCTACCCAGGGACAATCCACTAGATAGTGTAGAGTCCTTAGGTATGATGAAAAAAGGAGAAAAGTGAGATATGGGAAGAGTGCCGACTCAGAAAGAGCTAGAACTGGAATAAACCCAAAAAGGTTCTAGTTATGAAGTCTCGATGCTGCTTGAAGGGTTGAAGAATGAAAATAATTGAATGTGAAAGGGTGAAAAGAAATAGCCTACAATTATTCAACCTTAGAAAAACGGGTTCAATACATATACTCTTGGTGTTTACTAAGGTAACACTTGGTATTGAAGACAAGGCGTCATGGACCCGGTGGCTGTATGTACCAAACTTCCCAAGCTACTCAAGTTCCTCTTAAAGGGCTTGTTTCATTCACATGGGGAACCTACATTATCTATCGACTTTCTCTTAGAGATGGTTGATATTGAAGAAGTAGACCCTCTCCCTAGTCTCCGGCATAGGAACCAAATGTGCACAATTGAGTCTAGAGCCACAAGATCATCAATAAATCTCATTAAGGACACAATCAATGAAGGCTCACTGTTTCACACAATGTGGAAAGTGAGAATACATCTTATGAGTCCTACGCATTATCCTTGTGGTATTGCCAGAACATCTGAGTGATATGCAAACATATTCACAATGAAGATGGAAAGCGTTCTAGAGCCAACATCAAACAACCTCTTGGTAGGTGGCAAGTGAGATCTATCCAATAGATCAACCATGTGACAACTGGATTGAAACAATAGGGCGATTCATTATTGAATCAACCTTGGTCCAGGAAATGGATTGGCGGATACCTTTGAAAAACCGGTCGTTGTGCTTAAAATTCTTTTCTAGCACATCGACTGTGAATTAATATTTCAAAATAAAAGGTGTTTATGATTGATAACTGATTTTCTTTAAAACTTTCGTTGTATTGCAAAATTACTTTATATTGAGCGATGCACGAATGTTTTCAAATCTCTTTATCAATCGGTGAATCCCAATTATTTGGTTCACTCACTCCGTGTTGTCTTCTTTGAGGCGTTCCGATTTGAGAGCGGCTAGAAGCATTCGAGAAACCACATCAAGGAGATTCTTCAAAATCATACACGTTCAAAGCGCGTGCTTGTCTTGATCAGCGGGAACCGTGGGCCGTGTACCTCGATTCAACGAAAGTGATCAAAGACACTTTTGTGCGCTTTATTGCTAGCTGTTGTATCCGGTACACCCAACGTTTACAATTTGCTCGAATGGAGAGGTCAATCCATAGCCGCATGCTCACACAACACATTCATTTCTAAAGAAATCATGATAAGTGCATCAACGAATCGATATTTTCACTCCATGCTTACGCTTCTGACTGCGCAAATATCATGATTCAACTAAAGCTTCCGCTACTTTGATGAGAAGAAATCATGATCCGAATGTGAGCATGTCGGTCCAACGTCACAACTTCACATAATGTCCACACTACAAAGGAAGAGTCAGAGATTTATGGTAGCTGATGATCTCAAAGCGGGCTCAACACTCATTATCACGTGGATTAGTTAAAGACCTCCACTTGAATTAACCAAACATGCAAAACATGAAGAATCAAAGACTCACGGCTCTGAGCAATGAACTTAAACAAGAATCCAAGAACAATCTTAATGGAATATCTGTTTGTATTCTATGTAATTTGAGGTGACCTCCCTTAGGGAGATTGTTAGGATTTAGAAAATCCGATCGTTAAAGTGTCGGTCACCTCAGTATATGTAATCGTTAGAAATCTAGTAGTCATAGTTATTTAATGTTAGTTAGTATTTAGTTAAGTAACACCGTGAAGGGCTGACGGGTCTTTACCCACCTGTATGCACGATCCGACCGTAGGTGGCGTTTTATGTAGTACTATAAATACCTCTACCTCCCAAGGTAGAGGGTTGGAGCTCATAATAAGATTTTACTTTCTCTCACTAAGTTCCCAAACCTCTTAACTTTATCTCTCTAAAACCCTATAGTATACGCCCAATATAATCATGGTTTTATGTGTTTGTGAAATCCAATATGATACAATTCATGGCAGTTTTAACGTCTTTTGGTTCGACTATGGATAGTACGGAATTGAAGAAGCACCATAAGGCATCAGTTGCAAGTTGTTTACGAGTGGATACTGAACGAGAAGGGTTTCCAATGATGTTGTCCAATGGATGGTCATGTGTCCATTTTCTAAGGTATTCGTGTGGTTGTTGTTGAGGCTGAAGTAGCGAGTTTGGATCTCTGAAGAAGATGGTTACGAAGTTGGTTCGAGAGCAAATATGTTCTCAAATGGGCGTCTTGGGGAGTAGCAAAGGGTTATCTCCATCATAGGTGCGAAACATTTCAATAATGTACACTTGAAGATTGAGGATTTGATGATGAGGATGAGTGATCGGCGGTTGGTGCACCTTGACTCAATGACATAAAGCGAAGGTTATCTACATTGGTAGGGTTAGGGCAGCCTCATTGATGGGTTTAGCGGATCATTAGCAATAGGCTCATAGTGTTCATCAAATATTGGATCAAACAATTTCTTCAAATCATCTTCGAAGAGGGTACATATGGAGTTCTTTGGTGAGAGATTTTGTACAAGAGAAGAACTAATGAGACTACTTAATGAAGGTTGTGATCTGGTCTAGAACTTGATTGTCACGGAACCATTTGCCTAGACTGACTCATCGAGCGTGACATGAATAGTTTCCATGATATCTCGAGTTCTTTTGTTGTAG
This sequence comes from Chrysanthemum lavandulifolium, assembly GCA_022545495.1. Classification (NCBI taxonomy): domain Eukaryota; kingdom Viridiplantae; phylum Streptophyta; class Magnoliopsida; order Asterales; family Asteraceae; genus Chrysanthemum; species Chrysanthemum lavandulifolium. Next base: position 182,110,416 of record CM040243.1, read on the forward strand.
ATTGATAACCCTTCTTGTTTGATGCATAACCACAAAACTCTAATGTCCGCCTTAGCTCTTAATTTTCCTAAATCTTGACCGTCATTCGTTGGATAACACAAAGCACCAAATACGAAGGTAGGAGAGATCGGGGTTTTCGTTTATGGACAAGTTCGTATGGAGTTTTTCCATGAGTGGTGTGTATGAGGGAGCGATTTTGGGTGTAGCAGCGGTGGCAATGGCTTACCAAAGAAACATTGGAACCTTTGAGTAAATTAGCATTGTTCTTGCGGCTTCAACAGGGTCCAATTTAGTCTTTCGACTACACCATTACATTGAGGCGTCGTGGAACACTTCTTTGATGGTGATTCCAATGCTTTCATAAAATTGACTTAATTCTTTGTTAACGAACTCCATGCCATTGTGCGGTCGAACAATTCTAACGATCATATTAAGTCGAACCTCATTTTGTTTGATAAGTTTGATGATGACATCGGAGTTTCATCCTTTGTCCTCAAAACTTAACCCAAGTAAATCGAGAGTAGTCATCAACAACGACTAATACATATTTCTTCCATTTATCGTTTGAACTCTCATAGTCCGCACAAATCCATATGAAGAGTATGAAGAACTTGATAAGCGAGTTTGCGGTTTGGGTTTGTGGAATATTTCATGCTTTTCCCAATTGGCATCTTGAACAAAGATGATCTTTTTCATACTTTAATACTGGTAAGCCTCTTACAAGGTCCTTTACGGAAAGATCATTAATGGTCTTTGAAGTTCAAGTGATTGAGGCAGCGATGCCATAACCATGACTTTGTTTTGAAGCCTTTGACAACAAGCAGATTGGAGAAGAATTCATCATGTCTTGATAGAGATGGTATATAGGTTTGAACCACGTGTTCCTCTTATGATTCCACACCATCAAGTTCTCTAACAAACAAGTATGTTTTCTAAAAGCCACCACTAGATCGGAATCACATAATTGACCAACGAGAGCGAGGTTATGTCCAAGACCTTCAACATAATATACCCGAGATTACATCACCAACAACATAATCTCCAAAACCCATAATTGCACCAAAATGGTCGTTCCCAAATGGATAACTGGATAATTGGGATCCCCATGAAATAATGGGTTCCACTTGGTTAGACAAAGAGATTGGAACATCCACATCGAGCGGTCAATACAATCATTAGTGGTAGATGTCGGGCTAGTAGAAACAGTAGATCTATTCAAAGTATGTTCACTTCTTAAAGGTATAGTTCTACCGGTGGGCATCCATTTCTAATGGGCATTGACTTAGATAATTTAGGGCACAACTCATTAAGATTAAATTTACTTGGTAGGAATCCAATCGATAACCTATATTACTAAACTTTCTTCCTGTGGGTTTCCAATGTTTTCTAACCTTCTTCCGCCTTTGCTTTCTATCCTTATTAGCTTGATTTTTGTATTAACAATTTTAACATGGTATTTAACATTAATCAAATCATTCACACCACATACATGATTAATATGAAACCAAGCAATCATCATTACATGTTTTGCCAAAAGTAGCGAATTCACATTAATTACATCATGCTTAGGTGACACTAGAATCAACACGATTCGTTTTATTCAACATAGTTTCATTCTCCTAAGGTGATCTTCTACTCTCTTCCACCGAACATTCCTAGCTTGCAGGTCCTATTATTCTTTGTGTTGCCTTGAGACTTTGACACCTAAACTTTGGTGTCACTTTTACTCTGTAGAGGAATGGGTGTAACACCCGACCCGACAAGGGTAAAGATATCTGTCTGATTTCATATCGAACTTTAATTACTATCTGGCGGAAGCCTTTACAAAACTTACAAAGATAATATAAATAACGTAATATTCAAAATAAATCTAAGATCCCTATTTGCAAATCTTTCTCTTGTCTCTACTCTCGACCCGGATCGGCTATCCCATAAGCTCATCTTGAATGCTTAATACACCGCGGAAAAAGAAAATGCGGTTTGAGCTTACAAAGCCAGTGAGCAGATATATGAAACAAAACTAAACAAAACAAATATACAAATAACGAAATCAAGCGAAATGATGATGAGGGATCTTTAGGATTCTGCGGGCACAAATATCACAATCCAAACAACCACGTAACAATTTAAACATCTCATAGCACATTAATGACACACACAAACACATCGAACAACCAAACACTTAACATATCAAGAATAGCAGTTACTTATAAACCAAGCGAAGAGTCTAATGACTAACGGAAGCGAGTTACCGACAAATAAACATGGCATTCATACGAATCAATTAATCTACATTTAACACACTTAATACAATATTGCGGCGAAATAGCAATCAAATCATGGCGGACCAAATCATAAGCAGATAGATATCCTAGCGTATAGGTAAAGTTCACAACATTAAGCGAACAAATTATACATACTAAACTTACGAATACCGCTTTCACACTAGCACACTCATCTCACGGATCAACGAATTCACATAACGATAAACTAACATAATATCGGATGACGACATCTGAATCGGTTTCAACATAATAATCATATCCTAGCACAGTGACGATAGTCTCATAAACATACAAAAGCATAACCACATATAATAGCATATAATAAGTCGAGCACATAATTATTAACACTTGAACATACCGAATCATAATCGAATACTTAACATAGAAATAACGAGATAAAGATCTAGTTAACTACCACGAGCCCGAACATATCATATCAAAACATCATAACTATATAGAAACAATCTCAAAATAATTGAAGTAGCTAGCTCGAGTTTTGTGAAAGCAGCGTGCACTGCGACATCATTCACTAGACAAATCATATCGGATAACGGATCGATCTAGGATGCATCCATACACCCCACAAACATATATTGGTCATATAATATAACTTGAGCTCATACTAAATAACATATAAGGACGTGGCGAACTTCACTCTCGCCTAGAGTCATGTCGAGGTGCATCAACGACACGGACATGGAACCCCATGACTAGTTATTATTTGGCTCGGTGTCAAACTAACTTAGGTCAAACAAAATTTCAATTATGACACGGGTCTTAATCAAACACAAGGTTGACCAAATAACATATCGGATAACTCATGTCATAAGGTTCATATTCAAATATAACAAAGTTCAACAAATATGCATATCAAAGTCTTCGACATAAAGTTCAAATCGGATATCGCATGGTTCAATAAAACATAAGTTCGAGATAAACAACAGTCAAACAATCGGAAAGCGTTCATAGCAATGGCATCGAAAATCCTAATATAAAAGCTAACGAAAAGCGTTATAAGGAACCTTCTTGAAAAGGTCGAATATCGTACCTTAAAGCAAATGAGAGGAAAGCAAGCGAATGTAGGAATACGAAGATGTAACGCGCGTCTCCTTCAACGAATCTACACGGATTATGATTTATTTAATACTTATTAGCATCATTAATGTTATAACGGATTAATCTCATTAATACTTTTAGAGTTGTCGAATATTCTCATTTTAGTAGTGACGAATTCCAACATTTTAGAGTATTAATCATTAATTAGCCAAACTTAGGGGTTGCAAATGACAAGCGGTAACTTAAGGGTTTAATATGATAATTATATTATTTGAGGACTTATATGATCATTTTTTCAAAGTATAGGGTTTCAAATGTCAAGAGCGGATTTTAGGACTCTCTTTCAAAGCAGTTTACACAAACCTTTATACCTTACATGATTGACCAAGACTCACACGTAACATTGTTCGAATGCAACTTAATGAGACCATGCATATTCTAATTTAATTTATTATAACTCACGCATATTCACGACACATTTAGTACTAGCTCATTTACTCTTAATCAATGGTTACTACGACTCAAGACTTACCATTCTCACATGAAATAACGAATTTGCACTTAGCTTTTAACCTAATCGACTTCCTAATTAGGTTCTAGGGTTTCCATACTTTTAATATTACTTAATCGCATTTAATTCACATGTTACTTCTTTTAATGATTTCCACTTTGACCTAGAACGTATATGAAAAACAAACCGAAGTTATCTCAAAACTCATGCATGCCTCTACAAAATCAACTCACACTTGTCGAACCCATAATTACTCAAAATTACATATTACACCTTTAACATCTTTAATTTCACGATTTAACTTTATATTATCAGATTTTAACATTTTAGCCCAAAGGTTTTAGAATTTACAAAACATACCCTTTTAATTTAATAACAATTCGAATGGCCCTCTAAATATCCAAAATTACACGTTTAACCCTCATACTTATTTTATCGTTTAGTACCTTTATTTCTTGTTTACGAAATAACCTTTAAGTTTCATAATTTACAAAACCAACCCAAAACTTTTATTTAGAACCGAATTATGCATAATTCAAGTACAAACCCTAAACCTAGGTTTAACCCATCATTAATTCATCATTACTACTGCATTAATTACCCTTAGTTATAACAAGCAAACCCTAATCGTCCCTTTTATTTCTTTCCTTTTTCATATGCGATCGAACAAAACAAACCCTTAACAAATCACACAAGCTTGAATTCATGAACATGTATTTTATTCAGTCATTATAACCTATAAGAGCTTCGGAAAAATCGGATCATGGTCCTAAAAATTATTATATGCTAGTTCGCTATTTTATACGCTTTTAGGGTTTTAATCCAAAACAATTCCATACGACTTGTTAAATATGCATGAATAATTTTACAGGTTCTATATGATTTGTAGGACTGAAAATAATATTGAAACATACCCTTGATGAGAATCGAGCGCTAGAACAAAAGAAACCAAAACTACTATTATGAAACACTAATCGACCAAGAAAAATCACCACGATCGATCCAACACCTTAGAACCTCGAACCGATTTTAACACCTTCTTTACCTTCAAACTCGTCCAAGAAAAATAGCTCTAAGCCTTGAAAAGCAATGTCGAATTATTTAGGGTTTTAGAGTCGGTTTAGTATAATCGGTTATTAGGGTTTAGAATAAACCGTATAATGTGTTTATATATGATTTACTAATTTTCTTGTGGGCTTAATATTATAATGGACTTATAATAAATGGGATCTTAATTTATAAATTTGTATTGGGCCTTTATTAATTTTATTCCTTTATAAAACTTAATAAATACATTCACTATTTATAAAACACAAAAGCGATTTTATAAAATTATAAACTATAAAAATAATCTTTACAAAGTCTTTAAAATTTATTTGGATCATATGTGATATTTCTTAATAATTTTCTGAATTTACATAGCTTATTTGGTATTCTTTAAATTAATTATTCATACTTTTGATCATAGGGGTATTTTGGTCTTTTTGTGAAATTTAGAAATTCAGGTTTTACAATAAGAACATTAGTTGGTTTTGCTACTTTTTGCATTTAAGGTTTAGAAGTGCTGGGATCTGAGCTACTTGAAGGCACATTAAAGTTCAATTTCTTAATACTGGCCATAGAATGGGTTGCATACTTAGCACTAGGCATAGAACAAAGCATCATGACTTTATCTTTCTCACATAAGGATTTAGGGCATGTTGCTCTTAAACATTCTAACGACTCACGAGATCGTTTGGCATATATGCAAGCATACCTAATTTCACTATCAGTGGCTTATTTATGCGATCCTCTTCTACAATCTCACGAGACATTCTAGACTATCCTTAAGGTGATAGAAATAGTTATGAAACACAAGTTCATTATTTCTAAGATGAGGAGAAATGTATTTAACAATCACTATATTTAGAGTCTGCAGATGCGTTTGATGCAACATTTTGATTAAAGACAAGTGGCATTTTCCCTTTTACACGACTCTTGATTCTCAATTTCCTTTTGTAACGAAGTTATTTTTTCATTGTTCTTGTCACAAGTGACTTTCATTGAATCGTATAACTCTTTGAAGTGTCGTTTGACCTTTTCATTTTGTTCAAGAAAACTCTCATTTTCTTGTTGTAATACGTTAATGATATTTTGAAGATGAAATTTTTGAGAAAATAGAGAATCTAAAGGAGGAGACATTTGGGAGCCAGTCACATTGTTCTTTTCACCCTTTAATTGTGAAATTTGGGCTTTCAACTTTACGATGGTGTTCTGTGAGCTTGAATATGTTCGTCACGTTTGTTTATTTCAAAAGCGCATCAAACTCGGAACATTTGAGGATGTCTTGATGTTTGAGGTTTTGACATTTTCTTTGAGATGTTGATATTTTAGTTGCAAATCAAAATGTTCAACTTCTAGCTTAGAAAATGTTTTACCAAATTATCGTGATCCTCCGGTCAATTTTCTCATTTAGTTTTGAGTTTTGTTTTCAAGCTCAATGACACGATCATGGGAAACTTTCAAAGCAACAGATAATTCATGAAATTGAGAAGCGATAATAGAATGCTTAGTAACGATATAAAACACATCTTGAGCCACACAACTCAATACTAAGTTCTCATTTAAGATATGCATATTCTTCCTTTCAATTTCATTATATTTGAGTTCCGTTCATAATCATTGACCTCAACTATCGATTGCATCAAATTCCTTTTCCATTTCTTTAATATACGAGTCTATCCCTTTTGAAGACTCTCAAATTGACCTTTAATTGTTTAAAGAAAGGTATGACCTCGGTTAAATAGCATTCTTTAGTTTGCTCAAAACTCCTTTCCCTTGATTATTCTGTGGTGTGATTCTCTTCTTACATGTGTTCTCAAAATCAACGAATAGTTGATAAACAACATACATGCTGATTAAGGTCTTGCTCTTAGTGGGAATAGTTCTAGGAACTAAATGCATTGGTGTATTCGGAGGATACACAGTAGCTGAAGGCATTTTCCTAAGGGTAATGTTTGTTTCAACAAGTACATTTGCTTTTTGGACATCTACGTCCTTTTTCCAAAAAACTTGTTCTAGGGTTAATTGAGTTTGAGGCTTAAACATGTTCAGGGAAATCCAATTTTTTTTAGTGTAATCATGGAGTTTGATCGTTATGTTTTCTTTTACACTCGGGATCTTTTAGCTTCTTATCCATTTTCTCCTAGAGGCATCTTCTAATTTTCTATCCTCTTCCGTGCTTCCAATACATGATGGTGTTTGCCTAGGCTTGAGGATCTCATTACCATCATATACAATCGTATGGAAGCTTTAGCCATTTAATAGTACTCGATTTGGCTCCTCTACTAGGGGTATACTATGCTTATCGCTTAAGACAATGTGCTTAGTGATCATGTGAGCGATCTGAATGGTATTCCCTTGTCGTACAACTTATTTTCAAGCTTGTTTTCAAAGTTTTAGGTTGGAAAAATCTGTTAAAAGTTTTGATTCCTTAGCATTAAATTCTGTTTAAGCACTTTAACATTTTCTTGAAGTTCTTGCTTTTGCTCAATGAGTTTTGTTTAGTTTGTATTTTAAGGAATCTAGCTCTTGTTTTAATATTTCTTCCCTAAAATTACTTTTCTAATAATTGTCTGCGATTGGTCATCCATTTCACCTCACGGGTAGTTAACTCAAGCGTATCACGTTGTTCATAAATAACAACTTTGTTCTTTATAGGCATTCGATTCGAGATAAGCTGAATCATCGAGGGCATCATGGTGTATTCATCAAAAATATAGTCATCATTGACTGCGGAAGATGCATCACTTGGTACAATCTCACTTTCACTTTGTATCACATATTGATCATATGGGACAATATTACTACTACCCACATTATCTATATCTGATTCATTAGTTTCATATGATTGTACTCCATTATGTATCCTTTGCTCATCAACTTCATCGTATAGTTTTAATACCTCTTAAATGATTGAATCTTTGGATGGACCAGCCTATTGTGGTGATGAGACCTTTGGAGAGACCATTTATGAAATGCTAGCCATGAAGATTGTGCGGCGGTGGGTTCATCATCGACATTAGAGTCAAATGCATCACGATCGACAACTTGAAAGGCATTTTGATGATTGTGACCTATTTCTGAATTGGCTGCTCATCCACATCAGCATCATATGTTTTGGCATTTCCGTCGACAAGAAACATCAACTCTTCTTCATTCAAAACCGCTCCACTTTATCACGAGCTTGCACCAACAACATCTTGTCCTGAAATACTACGCATTTTGAGGCGTTTTGGAGATGTGCAATTCCTTGCAATATATCCTTCACCACCACGGTTGTAGTACTTGGTGGCTTTCCTTTTCCTTGATTTGCATTCCTTCCACGATTCTGATTAGCCACATACCCTCGACATACTCAACCTTTTCCTTGTTCATATTGTCTTCCTTGCACTGGTTGCACCATGATCTTACCATCTCTGACAATAGCATGATTGTGTAGATTGGATGCAGTTCTGATCTCATTGTTAGTGTGTGGAGTGAGGTTCATATTTTGCTTAACCATAAGATCCAGTTTATTGACGAAGTGTTCCATGATTGTGTTAGAGTCTGGAGGCTTATATGCTGGATCTGGAATAAGCTTGTGGTTACCGTTACCTGTTGGTATGACTTAAGAGGCTTTGGTGGTAATTCCTACATTTGTGTAGAATGATGTTGAGTCATTTGTTGAGCTTGTCTCTCTCTGATTAGATTTGAACTTTTCAAGAATCATTCGTTCAAACATAGCATGCTTCTCATTCTGAAGTAGGAAGGCATACAATTGCTCATAGTTGGTGTTCCTTAATCCTTTGGTTAACTTGACTGAGGTGACAAATTTGTGCCATTAGGGATTCATGTTGTTCAAAAACTTTGAATTGAAATGAATATTTGGCATGGTCATTTGATATTCCTCATATCATTCACAAGTTTGTGGAACCTCACATAGTATTCAATGACACTTTCTTGGGGTTCATCTCAAGTTCTCAAAATCATCATACAATTGAGATTCCATGTCTTCTTTGGTCAATTCGGAACCGGAGAGAAGCATCTTAACATTGTCCCAAACGCCTTGGCTTGTGTTGTGATTGATTAACTTAGATGTCTTTTGGAAGACCACGAAGTATAATGTTTGAAGCCACGATATCAACATCGTATCTCTTTTTCTCCTTATCATTGAGCTCATCATACATCTTTAGTGCATCCAAACCTAAGATCAACTGTACCATCTGCGGCGATTTCAAGTATGTCTCGGTAGTCTCAATCGATAAGGTCCTTCATCAAGCAGTACAACCTAATTCGTTGAGCCCATGAGTCATAATCGGTTATGTCAAGCATAGGTGGGCGAGTATCGATCCATTTTGAGCGTCCTCACTTCTGAGAAAAGATGATTGTAGGCACATTGGTAGACATGATTCTGATTTCACGGATTTTATAACTCTATGATTAAACGGAAAATAGATTCTTTCACGGATTTTACTAAATCAAGAGAAAACCGTAAAATGTAACAATCAGAAACAATAATTAACCAAGTCGCTTCAAACCTTGAATACAAGTCGCTTTAACTCAAGTCGCTAAGCATACAAGTCGCTAAGTATACAAGTTGCTCAAAGGACAAGTCGCTTAGCACCAAGTCGCTAGGTATACAAGTCGCTTCAATGGACAAGTCGCTAGGCTCACAAGTTGCTAGAGTGACAACTCGCTAGAAGAACAAGTTGCTAGTGACACAAGTCGCTATGAAGACAAATTGCTAGTGACAAATCACTAGACACATAAGTTGTTAGAATAACAAGTCGCTAGATGGACAAGTCGCTAGGGACAAATCGCTAGACAAAATAGTACGACCACTACTTTGTACTATTTGTCGCTTTGTCTCAAAAGACAAATCGCTAGAGCACAAGTCACTTCCCACAACAAAGTCAAGTCGCTGAAGAACGTAGAGACAAGTCGCTACGAAGAATTCAAGTCCGCGACACAAGTCGCTAGATAGAAATATTCAAAAGCAACACTTTTCAATCCAAAAACTAACCCAATCACACTGATTCGAACCTTCCAAATCAAAACCTAAGCACTTATAATGATTCTAAACACAAAAGTACAATCAAAATTCAAACTTTAACAATAGAAATGGTCCAATGATGCAAATACCACTAAACTTTTCAACCCCAAAACCATATAAAACCACTAGAAATCCAAGAACATGTAAGAGATATGATCAAACCATGGATCTTGATACCATTTGTAACATATTGATTTCACAAACACATCAAACCATGACTAATATGGGCGTACACTTAAGGTTTTAGAAAGAAAGTTTAGAGGTTTGGGAACAGAGAGAAAGAAAAGTTTTATTATGAGCTCCAACCCTCTACCTTGAGAGGTAGAGGGTATTTATAGTACCTTACATAAAACGCCACCTACGGGCTGTGGATTAGGCATACAGTGCGTAAAGACCCGTCCGTCCTCCACGGTGTTACTTAACTAAATACTAACTACCATTAAATAACTACGACTACGAGCTTTCTAACGATTACATATACTTGAGGTGACCGACACTTTAACAATTGGATTTTCTAAATCCTAACACACGTTCTGGATTTTAGGGTTTCTAATCGCCTTACATCACAATATATGTCGTGAGTTTGGCAAGGCCAAAGGGGTTAAAGCAGAAATGTATACTTCATAGTCTTGTAGTAGTTCTAGGATCAAAGGATGAATGGGTATCCTAAGGTTCGACGGGCTAAACGAATGAGTATACAGGCCTACAAAATTTTTTAGAGCATCGAAAATACCTTGATTTGGTTTTAGGAGCATGAATTTATACTCTTGGGGAATAGGGTATTGAGCAAGGAATACGTGCAAGTCTTGGGATGTTAGAGTACATTTTTGTTGTTTGATGATGAACTTGGAATCCATAACTAATCAAAGCTAAGGAAAGGAAGAAAAGATTGACTTTACCTTTTGCTCGAAGCCGGAAGCTAGAGGAGGTTTACTGCATGTAAAATTGGGCTAAGAAGGTAAAATGATCTAGGGTTTCACCTAATATCCTATAAATACTCATGGCACTTCGCATATGGGCCACACACGTGTCCCCTTGGGTAATCTTATCTGGATCTCAAATATATTTTAAATTTGAAAAGTCATTTTAGTAAACTGAGGTAAATGGGTCTTTAGGATTCCCTGTAGCGAGTTGTTAGACATGATTATGTAGCATTTATTGTGCATTAAAAGGTGTAAGCACATAAATTGTGTATGCCGTTGTGTGCAAAGCAAGTTGACTTTACTCGCAGATTAAAGTCGAAAGCAATGCCTCCTCGTTAATAGGCATCACCTTCTACTGGGGGACTTGATGATGTACCCTCCGATCAGGTCGAAGGACACCCCTTCGAACTGTGTCGAAGCCCTTCTGTACGAAGCCCAAGTCAGTTCTCCCAAATGTTTTTTTTTTGGGTAAAGGGGTTTATTCCGGTAAATATATAACCAAAAAAGTTAAGTACAAATGGAATGTGGCTGATGTAACACATTTACCTCAAGCAAAAAGCTTGATAAACTAGTGCTTATGACATGCCATAAACACAACAAACCTAGTTGAATTACAAATCACCTAACTAGGTATACAAACAAGAAAAATCTTGAATCAAGAGAACGTCCCGCATCCACCCATAGGCACGAAGGGAGCAAGGCGACCCAGGAAGTTTGCCACATTAAAAACCCTTTCCAAGGAAAACCCATAGGGAAAAACCTTGGATAAGGGAAAAAGAGTACAACCCTTATCTGGCACTCCCCTCGTGAATAAGACAAGAGCTTGGAATCTTCCATTTATCCAACGATGAGACAAGACCGAGGGGTTATCTTCTTAAATTTGAAGGTAACCGACTTCAACCGGACGATATTGACAATTACTTGAACCACTTGACAGCGGTGAACTTCTTCCTCTTGAAAAGTCATGAATAGCGTTCCACCCATATGTAATAAGCGATGTGACAAGTAATAACCGAGAGAGTATGCTAGGAAGCTGAGCGACCCTTAGATATAAGAATGAGGAGCGTAAGAACATCATCCAACTAGGAGGGCGCCATCCATTCGGATAAAATCGGACATGTAACCAAACCTGCAAAGAATATTGACACTCAAAAAACAAGTGAGGGTGAGAATCCGGAACCGCATCACACAGTGGGCATCGAAGAAGATTCAGATCAACATCAGGACCAACATCCGATTCTCGTAGCCTATCTTGCGTTGTCAACTTTGGCTTAATAACAAGCCACATATGTATAGCATGTCGGGGGATACATTGAGGAAACCATGGAATATTAAACCACTCAACCCAATCAGCCCTAGTACGAAGAGAATCCCAAGCACAAGCAACTGAAAAATCTCTAAAGTTGCCCTCCAAATCACGCCACATTAATCCATCCTCAGTATCATCAAGAAAATTAGATACCCGGAGGCTAAATAAATTCGGAAATCTAGGTAACCAATCCACAGGCCACTTCCAATTACCATTATCAATAACATCACAAACCAAGTCTGATAAGCTAAAGCCAGCCCGCACAATGTCTCTAGCAGTGAGCATATAACGGATAGGGCTTAAATCACACCACATATCAAACCATACAGTGGTTTACCATTATTGATCTTATGCCATATGTAAGGGCGTACCTTGGGTCTAATTGCAAGTAGCTTACCAACCCCAACTAACATCACCCAAGCAAGGGACATCCCAAAGCTTCTACCACGGAGTTTATATAAATGAATCCATTTAACCCACAAGGACTCCTTATGGGTTAAAATAATCCAAATGTGTGTAATCATAAGAGCAATATTAAAATCACCAATCGGCGAATACCAAGGCCACCTTCTTGTTGAGGCTTACAAACTGATTCCCACGCAACTTTGGCCTTACCCTTTTCATTTCACCTTGACACCATAAGAAACCCCTCAAAAGTTGTTCCAAATCATGAAAGATCACAGTAGGAAGGATAAAGACGAAGCCCAATATATATGCATCGAGGACCAAACCGATCGACCAATTGAAGCCTACCCGCAAGAGATAGAAATTTATTACGCCAATCGTTCACATAATCCTTTTCAACCTATGTTTCCCCCAGTTATTCCTAGCATAATATTCAACAACCAGAAACGCCATCCTATTTCCAATAAAATAACCATACAATGTGTGTTCCAACCGTGTACTTACCTTTTCAACCACTTTGCGGGGGATAGATGTGTTAACACCTTCAAAAACAGGTTCAACAACTAGTGGATGAAACATAGTATCAATAATAGGTTGGGCATCCCTCAAACCTGCAGCTCCAATAGTATTGATGTCCACAGCTTGGACAACAGGAGACTCATTAGTAGGTTTAGGAGTCGTGGATTTAGCTTTAATTTCAGCCACAAAGCATTACACAAATCTTCAATAGCATCCGTAACCATTGTGCGAGCATTACTATCTAATTGACCCATTCGGATGTTTACCAACCTCGCAACTCAAAGTGAACTCATTAATGCCCTCTAGTGTACTAAGCGAGACACCAAATAGAGCCTCAATATAGTCATGCTTCATCTTGATTAAAGATGCCGTATTAGTTTCCTCGTTAGGATTAGCAAGACCACATGTAGGTACATCAATCGAGCATTTGCGGCATGTGGAACCGACTCCACATACCCTTCACGAATGTTATCATCAACGACCGAGGAGGAGATGACGAGTCAAGTGTAGACTGCGTCGCCATACCTGTAACACCCTTAAGTCGAAACTTCTTATTTTTCCTCATAGTCACATTTTTCAACAAATTAGTATTCTTCTCTCCCAAATACGACATCATTAAATCCAATAACCATACCGAAGAATCAAGCCATAGGACTCCATCATCCAAGCTAAGCCCCACACAAATCGAAGAAAGACACCATCGGTCAAAATCATGTAACGAAATATCAAACTAACTCAATATGCGTGACGAGACAAATTAGAATAACACAATTCGCCCAATCATATGAAGCGGATGAATCTTCTCGACATCTCAACGGTTGACTATGGACCACAATATGCCCGAATCTTGTTAGTAGTTTCTCCGCATGTCTAAAGTATGCGATCATAGTTCCTCTGCTCATCACGTCTTCCAAGTGTCCACCGATTGAATCTTGTCTCTATATTTGCTCCTCGGTTTGTTCCGTCCGGCTCCTCCAACGACATCCCGATGTCTCCGGAAGATCACAATTGGGTGCGACTTACTTCACGAACCTCTGCGGAAATTGTTGCGACAGCGCGGTCGGCACCATCATCTTCGACTCTACGGTAGTCTCTATCTAAACAATTGACAAGCATGCGCAAAGATAAAACAAACAAAATCAAATGCAAAAGAAGAAGGTCAAATCGGCAAAGACAAAGAATATCGAAGTTAAATCGAGCGAAAATCAAAAGAATCGAAACGATCAAAGCAGACGGAAGCCTAATGTCTACCCAAGGCCTCACGGTCAATCCTAAGGTAAACAAGATGAAATCTTAGCTCGATACCATAATTGTAACACCCCAACCGACAAGGGTAGAAGTATCACATCATGGAGTCATATCAGAACATACTAATAAAATTTTGCAAGCGGAAGTCTTATAAAATAAAGTACCAAGTCATATAAGCGAATGACTTACAAAAGAAAATACATAATCCAATATGTTTAAAAGAAAAGAAATCAAAATAATTGCTCTTCAAAATAAGTCCAAAATGATAAGGAAAACTAGGGCGGATCACTCAAATGCTCCTACTCTCATTGACAAAGGCCAACATCCTACTTGGTACACCGCATGGAAAATAAAATGCGGCTGAGCTTAAAAAGCCTAGTGAACAGATATAACAACACAAAAGCTAACATAATAAAAATATAAAAACAAAACAAAGGAGACTGATAACAAAGTTACAACGAAATGAGCACAATGAGTCAATGAGGAACCTGCAGAACATAATATTAACAGATATCGAAAAGAAATATAAATCAAAGGAGACCACAGAAAAGTAGCGCATCGATGACATATATAAGTACATATAAATAACCAAACATACAAGTGTCGGAACATTATTAAATAGAAGTTGATGAACAGTATCATAATCAAGACAAGTAACCAAACAATGAACAAGCATATCAACTAGCGGATCAGCTAATCATAATTATAGCAAAACAACAAATCATATAATTAGATATATATAAGCTACGCTAAATTATATAAGCGGTGAAAGAAACTAAATTGAATGTAAGCATGGCAATCACACAAGTCGAGATAACCCACGTTAATAAATAGAACAAGTATCATAACCGTGGAAAACTAACAAAGACATAAGCATGATAGCCACATGTATCGGTAGGAAATACCAAACGAACATCATAATTGAATGAATTAACTAAACAAGGACATAGCATGGCAAGCTAAAATTAACTAGACATGTAACATCGTTGAATCATTTCCATCGTCGAGACGATAGCATAAGCGAAGTGTAAACATGGCGGATCAACAAGTCGTAAACATCAATTTAATGTTGAACTAACAACATAAGCATTAGGGAATACCAGCGAATTACAAGCATGGTAGTCACAAATAGCAAGCAGGAATACTAAATGATAATCATAGCCCATAAAAGTAACTAAACAAGGTATGACATGGTAAGCAGATGAGTAAAATAATTACATAATAGCATGGCAAGCGGGTGAATCAATTAGTCACATAATGGCATGGTAATAGATAGTCACATATTAATCATATAATAGCGAGGGTAAGCGGTAGTCACATAAGTCATGTAATAGCGGGTAAGCGGATAGTCACATAAATCATATAATAGCGGGGTAAACGGATGAATTAGAAATATGAAGTATAAGCTTGGTAGCCAACCAAAATGGAATGAGAGTATGACAAATCAAATGAACTGGAGAATAGTATGGTAGTCGGATGAATCATATAAGGACACTGAATGAATGAATAATCAACGGAAAACTAAAGATGAGGAATACAAAATATGGTGCGTTATGGAATAACAGAAGGTACAATATAGGTGTATCAAAAGTGTAAAGGTTGTTAGAAATCTACCACGAGCCCATAAACATATCATTTCATAAAAACCATAATCATGGTCTTCATAACTAACATAATAGAGTAGCTAAAAAAGAGCAACCCTAATTCTCTCTCTCCCTTGTGGAGATTTCTAGCAATTGCCACCCTAGGTTTTTTCCGACAGAAATATCAACTCCGATCCGTCCTCTCTACCTTCCATGGGTATGCAATACAGACTCTAGGGTTTGGTGTTATTTTCAAGGTGGCGGCTAAGCTTTTTCTTCCTTATCTAACTGGAAATCTTAACAATAACAAAAAAAAACAAATAAGGACCACATCACCCTACTTTTCTCTCTCTCGCTATGTGCGATTTCAGCAGCCCCCCTTCTCTATTTTTCTGATCTTATCCCTAAATCTGATCTTGAATCTTTATAACGAAATTGATTATTGCATCAATCGCTGCTATATCATTTTGTTGTTGATTTGGATTTAGTTTTTAGGGTCTGGTCTTATTATTCTTCGGGGGTGCTGAATCGCGTCATTTTAGGGTTTCTTGGGGTTTAATTTGTACTTGGACGTCATGAGGCAAACCTAATAAAGATTGTGGCCGCCACTCTTTACTATTCGGTCATCAAATCTAGTATATTTTATACTTGATCCGATATTGGGTTTTCCATGGGTGGTTTTTGGGTTGTTTATTTCATGGTGGTTTGTGGAAGTGCATCTATGGATACTATTATATTATTGTCTAACCCTAATGAGCGATTCATCCCTTCTTGCATAATCGATCCATTTTAGGTTTCGTTTAATTTGTTTCAATCATTTGTTAGGGTTTAGTCATTTTTATGGGTTATCTGAGCACTATCTTGGTCAATGATTATTTGATCATTTGATTTGGTGCTTAATATTGTGGGTTGCGATGGTTATGTTTGTTGGTGATTGTATGGGCAACATGTTAAATCTATGGTTTTACAATCATTGTTGGGTATTGGAAGCAGATTTGGAATCGGGTTTGATGGCGTGTTTCAAATCCCTAGTTGTGTGTATATCCGAATCTGCTTTCTGGGTTGGGTTCATCATTGGATGGATGGGTGTGTTATGATGATAAAGGGGTTCTTTGTTTGCTGGGATAGCTGGATCATAATGTAAAACATACCAGGAGGTCATCTGTTGTGATGCTTAGGGGTATGACTATAGATCAAGGCTGTTTAGAGATGTCGTGGTTGCTGAATGGCTTAGCAAACAGGATATATGATTTGTTGGTAGTTTCTGGGATTGATGCGTGATGATGGAACCAGGTCCTGCTGCATGTACTGCATGATCAGGGCGAAAAACACCCACATCGTTTCTCTCACTAGGGGTGAATTTTCTGGCCGCCACCTCCATACAATTCTGGCCATAATCATCTTTCTAAACCATATCACTATCTTTGGTATGCAATCGGTTTTATTAGGGTGTGTTCTTTGTGAGGTGGCGTGCTGATTAAAACCGTAAATGCATTGCTTATCTATCGGTTGCCCCATTTATTGATCAGCAAATCAGGTTGTAAGTAATCTGTATGTAAACCTTGGGGTGTTTTGTATATGGTTGTTTGCTGCTTGCTATTCAAGTGGGTTTAGAGAGATGTCACGTTATAAATTGGAAGTCGTGGTGGGTGGTTCTTGTGCTGATCTGATGAAACTACCACCATGTGATTCGATGTTGAAGTCAATTCTCACACTGTTGCTATTATGGCTTGACTTGGTTCTTCTTTGGTGTGTTTTTGGTTTATAAGGCGTTATATATATTATGATGTACAACGGTAACTCACTTGGGAAAGTCGAATGCTTTTAATGACTGTTCATATGGGGAATGGTTCTTTACGCATATACGAAGTTTTGGTCATTACTGTTCTTTGAGTGGGTGTGTTACTACTTGTCGTATAGTGGGTTTGTAGCATGGTTTTATTGGCAAGTCGTTGTAGTGTGATGTTATGGGTTGGGTTCGGATGCTAACCAGGCTGTGCATGTTGGTGTTGCGTACATCAGGTTGTACATTGTTATAGTTCATATGGAGCCTGTTCCTAGCATACCTTTCTTTTTATCTATACCTGGTGCGGATTGTTTTACTTATTTTCTTGATGGGTACAAGTATGTGATGGGTAATTGGTGCATCTTACTACTGCGTTTTTGTGACCTATGTGGTACTTTGGATGTTAGGGTGTGTGCTTAACCTAGTGTTCATCTATGGCAGTTCATATTTGCTTGGTGCATTGAATCTGTCCATAGGGATTATATGTTGGTTGATACATTGGAAGTTAGGGTTGCAAGTACCCTATTCATGTATCAAATTCGATTTGTTTGTAAGTTGCGGTTATTCTTGCAAGTTGTTTATCATCGACACGATTGCTTGACATCATTCGGTTTTGTTTGTAAGTTGAGGTTGTTATTATGGGTCGTTTTGATGATGATGGTTATTAGGGTGTTCTGTTGACCCTATTGTCATTCTACTCATTTCGGTCCTTTTTAGGGTGATTAACGGTGTTTTGATTGGTATATGAACTTGTTGTGGGCATGGTATATGGTTCGTGGTTTATTTCATTACATGTACCTTTCGTTCTTTTCTTTAGCCAACCCGGGGCTATGGATAATGAACATTATGGAAGTTAGAGTTTTTGTAACTCTAGGTTGGATTTTTGGTAAGTCGTTGGAATACTATGATATGGGGTTGTGGATTAATCTTGGGGTGTTCATTCATGCCATATTATACGTGATTACTTCGTGGAAGATAATATGGATTGCCATAATGATTGAGAAGGCTCAAGTTCTCTACTTGAGTAGTATTGTATTGTCTTATGTACTTTAGTCATTATAGGTAGTTTCATTTTTAAGTTATAAGAATGGTTTGTCATTCTTATATTGAGAATCTGTAAGTGTCCTTTTGGACCGAGATGAGGATTCACCTCATCCTTTGTACTTCAATGTTTTGGTGTAATGAATTTTACTAGGGTGAAAATCCCTTTACCCAAAAAAACTAGAAATATTCATTACATGTTGGTGACGATCTTGGCGTTATGGTTTAAACCTTATCGATTACTTTGGATCATTTCTTTGGATCGATTTCATTCCCTTTTGTTGGGGTGGGATTAGATTTAAGATTCGATTACATTTTAAGGGATTGCTATTATCGTTGTTTTCTTTTGGTTTATTTTAGATCGTTACAGCTTTTTCTTGACGCACAATGTGTTTCGCTATTCTCCACGATCTCCTTTTGTTAGGGTTTTGTTATTGGGTGTGCTTGTCTATCCTAGTACTTTAACCGTTATATCCATCTACTATCTTGTTTTGGTTATAATAAACACATTAGTTCCGTTTGGATTTTCGATGTAGTATAAGTGGGTTTACGAGAGATGGTCATATTGCTTGGTCGATTACGATGTTAGGGTTTCGATAACTCTAGGTCGCATATGGCGAACCCTTCTATGGTGTGCTAATTTTATTGTTGCTGCCATCGTGGTTTTCTGTTATTGGATTCACGTTTGATGCTGGTACGCACATGATGGATGATTTAGCTGACTCATGGTTCGATTGTTATGTCAGTTTTAATCTGATCTATGTGATGAGTTTGGAGGTTCATTGTCGGTACATGTACAAGGTACACGTTTTATTGTTGCTACTCTAATTTTATTTTAAACATATGTGAAATTTGTTTGATGTGTATTACACGTAGTCAGTCTTGGTTGTTTGATTTGGCTTTACGGTTTGACTACAACGCATTGTTTATCCTACTTTCACAAGATCAGTGCGTATTTATTTATTGGTTTGGTGTTGTGATCGCTATTTGATGGAAGTTAGGGTTTCGTTAAACCCTATGTGGGGTTTGGTTATTGGTTCGTATAATTCTAGACACGATGGTGTGGGGCTTGTTGCGTGTTATCGTGGTCTCGTTATCGAGGGTTTTAGTGGTTAGGGTTTGTAATCCCTATGATTGCAACATATGCTGCTATGGATTGATTGTGGGGTGTTTGTTTGTCGTTTGGAGCCTGTTTCGTATTAGTTCCAGGTTCCATGGTGCGTTTAGATTTTTCTCATGATAAGCATAAGTATGGTCGTTAAACCTGAATTTGTTTGGGTTTGTTTTTGTTACTTTGCTATTGCATCATGCAACGTGATTACATTATGAAGATTAGGCTAGCAGACATTTGCGTGGCTGCTAGAGTAGGTGTTTAGATGCATTCTAGCAAGGGATGGAAGTCAAGTTTGGGGGTATTCTTGTACGAAAACCTTCGGCATGTGGTAAGTCAGTTGGAGTCCTATGGTATGGGGTTGCGGCTTGGCATCATTATTTTTTGGGTAAAGGGTTTTACCCCGGTAAATATATAACCAAAAAATGTTAAGTACAAATGGAATGTGGCAGAAGTACCACATTAACCTCAAGCTAATGCTTGATAACTAGTGTTTATGACATGCCATAAACACAATAAACCTAGCAATAAGTTACATCACCTAACCAGGCATAAAACAAGAAAAACTTGTACCAAGCGAGCATCCCGCAATCACCATAGGCGCGAAGGAAGCAAGGCGATCCGAAGTTTGCCTCCTTAAAACCCTTTCCAAGAAAAACCCGAAGGAAAAACCTTGGAGTAGGAAAAAGAGTACAACCCATTCACGGCACTCCGCCCATGAGCGAATAAGCACTAAAGAACTTCCATCAAGACATTAATCCGACGCCATGATCACCGATCCGGTAGCTTCCATGTATCCATAATCATTCGAATCCTCATAGAATTCTTCGTGAATCAAAACGAAAGGATCTTCAAACGAACAATAGCAACAATATCATCAAAAACCTGTGTATATGACTTCATCCACTTCTTAAAAAGCCTTGAATTTCGTTCACGCCAAATAGAATAGCAAGAAGCAGCAAGGAGAAGACGAGATATAACACTAGTGGCGAGCGTCCTTTAGACAAGGGTATAAGATACGAAACAACATCATCCACCTAGGGGAATATTATCCATTCCGAAAGAGCACAAACTCGTCCACACTTGTAAAGAAAAGGTCACTCAAAGAAAAGGTGAGCATAAGAGTCAGGTTGGTTATCACAAAATAGACACCGAAGCAGGTTTAAGTCAGTGTCAGGACCGGCATCCCATTGCCTCAGTCTATCTTGTGTTTTCAGCTTACAATTAACAACCATCCAAAGATTAAATGCATGTTTAGGGATACACTAAGGGAACCACACAACATGAAACCAAGGAACCAGGTTGGCATTAACACGGATAGTGTCCCAAACATGAGAAATTGTGAACGGTCTAAATTCACCATTAGGTTGTCTTCAAACCAGCTCATTAGCAATACCGTCAGTAAGCATCGGAGGGTTAACCATCAATAAATCAAGCATCCTATCAATCCACTCACTAGGCCATCGCCAAACACCATCAATAAGCAAATCCCCAACATAATTATTTAACGAAAACCCAGAACGAGAAATATCTCTAGCAGTAAGCAAATTCTTGAGAGGGCTCAAGGAACACCAATTATCAAACCAAATAAAAGCCTGCTTGCCATCATGGATATTGAACCAAAAGAAAGGCCGAATAGTAGGACGAATTGGAAGTAATTTTCTCCAGCCCCAACTCATATCACCCGTACATGGAACATCCCAAAAAACTTCTACCACGCAGATTATACGCATGAATCCATTTGACCCATAAGGAATCTTTATGGATCAAATACTATATGAGATCTCTATTCGTGGAAGTTAAGGTGGATTGCCATAATGATCTAGAAGGCTCAAGTGCTTGTTCTTGAGTAATCTTTTTTTGTTTTATGTACTTGTGGTCATTTTTGGTAGTTAATTTTGTTAAGTTATTAGTATGATATGTAAGTTATAAGAATGGCTTGTCATTCTTATATAATGGTCATTGTATGTGTCCTAACGGTGAGGCGATGGAATTCACCTAAATCCTTTGTACTTTAATGTCTTTTGGTTAATGTACTTTACCGGGTGCAGGATTACTCCCCTTTACCCAAAATAATAGAGTAGCTAGCTCCAAAAGTTGTGAAAGGCATGTTTTGCACACAGCACGAGTCACCATTTAAGTCATATCATATCATATCATATCAAAACAAATCTAGGATGCATCCATACGCACCTGTACAAATCATAGTGGCCATAATCATAATATAAAGCGCGCATAATATCATAAAAAGGGACGGACGGAACATCACTCCACCGCCTAGATTCGTGGCCATTGGTGCATCAATAACACGGCCAAAGTTACCTTCATGGCTAGGAAAATGGCTCGGTATGGCCGAGAGGTCAAATGAAAGTCATAACATAAAGGTTCATATCCGATTCAAATCAAGGTTCAATATCAAAGGTTTACCAATCTAAAGGGTGCATAGCAAAGGTCCAATAAGGCATAATACAAAATCATAGAAGAAAGCTATAATAGTAAGGCTCGAGAGAAAATCATACAAAATTTGTGTTTGGGAGGCGCGTAATTCATGATTATTGTAAGTTGAGGATTTACCCTATTATTAAATATGACTATCAATATTCATTGGATTACATTCTTAGCTAGAGTTTTCGATCATTGGAATCGATTAGCGGATCTTGTATATGATCTAGTCGTAGTGTTGAGTACGCATTGTTGGATGTTTGGAGTAGTCTTTTGGTGAGGATGGGTGTTCGTGGCAAATTCTACCATGGTTAAAATCATTTTCGTGGATGTTATGGACTTCTATGACGACTTTTAAAGAATCAAGTGTCATACTTGAATAGTTTTATTTGTTATCTCTTTATAGTCGTTGTAGTTTTATGTTCAATTATTATTTATAAGAGTGTTGTGTTACTCTTATATTTGGTTTTATTAAGTTATAGGAATGGTTTGTCATTCTTATATGAGAGTCTGTAAGTGTCTAAGGATGAGATGAGGAAGTCCCCTCATCCTTTGTACTTCAACGTTTTTGGTGTAATGCATTTTGCCAGGGTGAAAAATCCCTTTTAACCAAAAAAAAGAGCAAAGGCAATATAATCAAGCTAATATTAAAAAGATGTGTATGAATCATGAGAAACCTTAAGAGATAAGGTCAAAATATCTGTACCTTATTAGATTTAGTTAAAGTGTATTATTCCCCATTAGGTATTTTAGGGTTTATAAGAATGATTCAATTTTTAGAAAGTTTCCAAAAATAGCAGTTTTCCATAATTAGCAGGTTTAGTCATTTATGATATAATTAAAGTTAACTAGGTTAATTTATGACATGTTATAATAGTTTAGGGTCTAAAATGTCATTATCACAAAGTATAGGGTCAAAAGTGTAAATATCACAAGTTTCACTTGATTTATAGATTAGTCCATTCATTTATCATTTTAACGACTCACCCTTCATGTTTCATAAATTACAAATAAGTCCCTTCTCTTTTATTTAAAACAAAACCTTTTGAAACCCTAATCTAGTTTTCGATACTCATTTCCATTTTAACAAGGCGAACCAAACCCCAACTCATAAACAAGATTTTCCCACGACCCTCTATTGTGTAACCCTAGGTCAAGACATGCTCAAATCCAAGTCCATCCCCACGACAACAAACAAAATAATTCGAGATCTATTTGAAATATTTCTATCGACACAAAACTAGGCCAAGGTATACTCGTGTATTATTATTCCATTTTAGCATGATACAATATAGGCGAGACATGATTAGGGTCGAGTGTATGAGGGTCAAATAGATTCAAAATGGGTTTTACATATGGTTCGATTATATGGTCTTTCATATTCAATATATCATGTCCATGGTTATGATTTCATGTGGGTTTTATCATTTCATGTGAGATTCTATTCGTGTATATGCATTGAAATGGAGACAATACACACGATTTAAAAACCAAAATATGAAGGAGAATTGAAAAGGTTCATGATACAAACCCTTGTTGCGTGATTGGTGAAGAAACGAGAGCAAGAGAAACAAGAACCACGACTAGGCCAAAATCAAGACAACACCTTGAATCAAAGACCCGCGTCCACGCCTCTTCAAAACACCTTACGAATCTCCTTTGTGCTAGCTTGTAGTTGAATGGAAGAGAAAAGAATGTATGCCGTCACTTTGTGTGCTACGGTTTTATGAGTGTTTTGAATGAGTAAATGATAGGTTAGTGATGCGGGTTTCTTGACGAGTTTTAATATTTAAAAGTGCATATATACCTATGGTCTACCCTAATGCACTAACAGGCGATTATACGGGTCATGTGTAGTGTAGTATTTCGGTAAAACCGAGGTCTTCCCAAGAGCTATGTGCGGATTTTAACTAAGTCTAGGTGTCTCGATTTTAATAGATTTTAAGGTTGAAATGATTAATTAACTACTAAAATAAGAAAACAAAGAAAGCAAATAGGCGAGAGTTGTGATCAATAGGAGAAGTGTGCTAACCTAGTTATTCATCCTATCAAGCTAAGCTTACGTTTAATTACTTCAAGTGGGGGTAAAAGTCGCTAGGACAACATTTGGTCAGTTCGTCCTAACCTATTAGCAAAGGGTTCCGCTGGAGATGTCAGGTGACCCGTCGAAAGTCCAGTTGTTCTTAGTCCCCTAAGCCAAGTCATTAAGTACCGCTACATGCAAGATTTGTAATAATGAGTGCCCGGGCGCTAACATCTTAAACACACATCTCGGACTTCTTAAGTTCATCCAAATGGTAGGGGATCAGTTGGTCAAATCGAACAAGAAAAGAATGGTCATCAGTTGGTCATATCTTACCCGTCCCACTCAGTCTACCTACTTAGGGTCAGTTGGTCATATCTCCTAAGTAACTAGCCACTACCGCCATTCAAAACTACCGAAACAAGGGTAGCTACCAACAAACTATGCATGCATACACTAGAAATAGTTATACGGAAGCAATGTAGACATAAACAAAGCAATTAAGGAATCATAACTAGGCTAGAACCCGGAGGTGCTTAGCGCTCATATTAACTAAAACAATCGATTCAATGTTAACATTACGAAATACATGAATTGAAAGTAAAGAAAAGATAAAATGCTAATGCTTATCGTAGAGGTGATTTCTCCTTTGGAGATTGCTCCGTATGCTCCGTAAGATCTGCCTTCAACCTCTACTCACGTTCACCGATGTTGTGTATGAAATGGGATGATTAGAAATCTTTGGAAATCGAGTGGTATTCATAGGCCGGATCGATTACGGCGTAACAAGTTAAGAGTTATCACGGTAACACCATTATCTTTGTAATTTGCCTTTGAAAATGCTTGTCACGACGTAACATCCGGAAGGAGTTCGCGTATCTTCGATAAATCCACAGTTACGCCGTAGTTACGACAATAGTTACAACAGAGCTTCGGTTGTGCGAAACCTCATTGACCTAGTTAGTTACGTCGTAATCTTTAAAGAGAGTTCGCCGTAATCTTGATTGAGTTGGTTTTACGAACCACGCATACATTACGGCGTAATGTGAGAGGAGTTACGCGTAACATCTTCAAAATAAGCATACTATCATATATCTTCAATAAACTCTCCAAATCCGCATCTCTTTAGTTAATGCTCGTAATTTACACGAAAGTGAAATATAGATGAAAAAAGCATAAATCCATATAAATGATATAAAATACGAGCATTATCGGGAGAAATTGACACTAATATTCGAACTATTTGATGCTATCAAATATCCCCCACTGAACTCTACTTGCCCTCAAGTAGACCTTATTATATAGATTCCTAAAAGATATCTCCTATTACGGAAAATATAAGTTTACAAATCCTTTATGCTAGAATAAAACAAAGTGAACACCTCACAAAATGGGAACAAAACACTCAAATCTCTCAACTATTCTAAGTGTCAATTTCGGGTGATCACTCATTGCACAATCATAGCATGTATTCTATCATAAGCTTGGCGGTTACACAAATCTCCACCACTAGAGTTAAGGACAAAACAATTCTTGAAGGCAATATGGGTAGACACGACAAAGGTTAAGGTGATTTCTCATTACTAACATGTCACGGCGAAGTGGACAAAATCAATGATACATGACCAAATCCATGGCCAAGACACCAAAGATTGATCGCTGCATCACCTAGACATGCTTCATGACTAAAGGGTAGGATAAGACATGGAATAAAATTGGTGTAAAATAAAATCAAGCAAATAGTCTAAATCTACAACCAAGTCATCACCACTTACCATTCGTCCAATGTTCAAGTTTCAAAGTTAAGAAACCGAATCATGATATTACCGTAGATGTGCCATTAGAGGGCGTCATGATGGGCACACTTCCAACTTCATTCTTCAAATGTGAGCGAGGTGGCCTCCTCGATACTAAATCTATAGTAAGCTCATAACAATAGTGCTTATAACATCGCACTTTACAATCAACTAAATAACAATAACTATTTTTTCAACAAAACATAATAACTAAAAATAATACCCCCACTGAGATGAACAATATGAGAATTTGGGGGTCTTCAATGATCTTAAAGGATATGTCATCGATGAAAGCGTGATTCCCAAACCTTTCCACTTGAACCTTGAACATAGGCAAATAATGACTTCCTAATTACAAATAAAGACTACAGGGTAGGCTAAGGTGTAATGGTGTAATGAAACAATATGTTGGGTGAACAAAATGAAAGGAATGGCTCAGAAGGGTGTATCTAGGGGTATCTTGCACTAAAGGTCAGTGCAACAAAGGGTTTAACATGGGGGTCGAGAAGTCGAGGTGACTAATCGATAGACACACAATGATGGGCTATTTGGGTGATAATCCTATAATACTGCCTTCTTAAATTGAAAAGTCCAAATACATTGAGCTAACTCAATATACCTCGTCTGTGGTCTCGAAATGATGTAAAGGCCAAGTTCTAAAGTTTACAAGCTACCGACACACTCATAATTTTGTGGATTTGGGGTAAAAATTTGGAAACGGATAAGGCTAATCTCACCATATAATATCCAGGGTTATAATGCGCTCGGCTAAGGTCTAATTTAGTTAGGTTAAGAAAAACATGTCAAAATTTTAAAAATTGCATAATTTTTAAAATAAAACTAGAAAAATGAGGGCAAAATAAAGTTCAAGAGACAATTCTACTCCCGTCCCCCCACTTGAAATGTAAAAAGTCCCTTTTGTACTAAGCGTTAAATAATGGTGAAGAGAAAAGTAGAATTAGAGCGAGAGCTTCCCTAAAATTTGCTTCAAAAAGAAAGAAGTCCCACGAAAAGAGTCGTGCCTTCGCATAAGCATCCACGAGCAAACTTCAATACCTGAAATCACACTACCGACAAGCATAATTCTAAAAAAGAAAAAGAAAAAGAAAAATAAAAAAGAAACCTAACTTACTTTCGTAGGAATCACGGTTGCATTTAGCGTATGCAACAAGCCGTTTAAACCACTTGGTGTCCCAAGTGGATGAGTGTAGTCTCGTGAGGGCTTACAGGGAACATACCCACAAAGTTCATTTGAAAACTAATACAAGGTTATTGTGTTTAAAAAGAAAGAAGTGTTACAGAGGATAGTTATGTCGTAACCCTTATAAGGAGTTACGCCGTAATTAGTGCAAAACCTGGAAGACGCTACATGAGTGTAGCTACGGCGTAACCATTGAATGGGATTACGCAGTAATTGATAATGCTCGGAAGTACTGCAGCAAAAAGTATGTTACCGCATAACCATAAGAGTGAGTTACGCCATAACTATGGACAGATTAGGTCCCCGTTTAGCATGCTGCAGCAACTTTTCTCCGAAATCCTGCAAATATGGTTAAACACACAAAACCCAACCGAAATGGAAGTAAAACAAATGAAAGGGATAATTCGGGTTGTCTCTCGAAAGAGCACTTTTCTTTATTTACGAGTCTTTAAGTTAAAGTCAAAGCCTCGGGGCTTTATGGTGGCCTTTGGAATTGGCCAACTTCCTCCTTAGCTAATTTTTTGTTCGAAGACGGCTGGTCCCAAACACATGGAGGAACCATCGGAGTCAAGGAATATCGATTTTCTTGCAAAACAATTAGCTTTCGCCCATTCATAGCGAAATTTAGCCTCGACTTCCCATTTTAGCTTGACAGCTACAAACT
Source organism: Chrysanthemum lavandulifolium (assembly GCA_022545495.1). NCBI lineage: Eukaryota > Viridiplantae > Streptophyta > Magnoliopsida > Asterales > Asteraceae > Chrysanthemum > Chrysanthemum lavandulifolium. The sequence goes on from CM040243.1 coordinate 182,138,392, forward strand.
TCACTTTTAACCAATTTTCAAATGAGACTCCCTTGTATCCGACTTCCATTCTCTTTTCTTCGTCAAAGCATGCCCATTCCTTGTGTTCGAGCCAATTAGGATCGGGGAATTCTCCTCCATCGTAGGCCTTGCTCTGGTGAATTCATTAGACATCATAGCCGGTTCGCAAAAATGAAGAGTCCAATCGACTTCAGTGAACCAATCGTTCAGAATATCATGTCCTTGAATCTACCGCCTCTTGATTAATTTTTCGTCTTCCTAACACCATCAAACTTCTACTGCTTTTTTTATCCTTCAAATGAGAAATTCTCCTCCCCTATTACATCGTTTTGAAAAGGAAAACACGTAGGAAATGTTACATTAGAACCCTCAATCAAAGAAATTTCAGGAGCACAATAGTGAAGTTTACCCGTAACAACATAACTAGGTACAGAAGGTTGGACATCATCAACTTCTCCTTCGCTGTTGTCATCATCACTTGATTCAGTCTCCAACAAATGGCCAAAATATGAAGAAGGAAACCTATAAAAATAATCCACTTAAACCTCCTTTGGATCCTCATTTGTCATTATTTCATCTTGCTCATGGCACAAAGTTTTATCCATTTTAAATTCTACTCTATCACTATAGTATCCCAACGAGTCGAAGAACGGATTACCAAGAATTAAACGTTCCTTCGTGTTTTTCTCCATGTCAATAACCATAAATTCGGGGGTAGAAACAAACCTATCGACCTTAACACAAGTACCGCATGTGATTCCTAGGCGAGTAGCCTTGGTCATATTGGCCATCTCAATCACCATATCCATTTTTTAAAGATGGATTAATTTGAGTTTTAAGAATATGGAAAGTGGCAAGATGTTTATGCTAGACCCAAAATCCACTAACCCCAAGATATCATGACTCCCAACTGAACATGGAACGACGAACCCATCTGTGCTAACATCTTTAACTGAAAATAACCCGATTTCTGACCTGTTTACATTTTCTGAATCTTGGTTACGCCGTAACTTAGGAAAATAGTTATGCGTAACTGCAACTGATTGTCGACAATCGTCTCTTTTAAATATTTAGTTGGAGAATGGCAACCTTCAATTACTTCCTGTGAATAATCATCAGCAAAAACGGCATTGCATACCACCATAGGTTTGACCCCCTCAGGTTTAGTGTTACTTATCTCTATCTCCGCACTAAGATTTTACACCATGGCTTCAAGGTTTTTTAGGGTTGTGTCATGTGTAGAGAGGTTTTTATTTGTGTTATCCTGGAAATCCCTGAGCCATTTATCTTGTTCTTTTTGCTTTTAGGCTGAACTTTCTAGGAATTGGTTTATGGTCTCTTCAATGCTGGGCCTTCTTTCTCCATAAGGCCCACGGTTATAATTTCCACGATACCCATTATTATTCCTATTATCTCCATAGAACGGTCGATTTTCTCCATATTTAGCTTCTTCAATTGTGCTATCTTCGTTACTGTAAGGACAATTTTTGGTGATATGTCCTCCTCCGTAGCTTTCGCAACCTACTTGGATGGCATGAACACTTTCTCTAAGCTTGAGCATATCCCGACCAAGATTTTATAGCTTCTTAGTTATGGCGACAATTCCATCAAGATTTCCGCCTTGGTTCGTTTTGCTTCCTCCATCGTGCCATTTTTGGGAATGATCAGCCATTTTTTGGATGGCTTCAATTGCGAGAGTAGGGGTCAAGCTCGGAATTGGTCCTTGGTAGTCCAGCATCTATCTTGTAGTCACGTTGATTCCTTTGTAAAATATGTTGACCTTTTGATGGTTGTTTAGATCATGTGTAGGACACTTGTAGAGGAGATCGTTGTATCAATCCCAGGCTTGATACAACGTTTCATTGTCATCTTGCTTGAAATTATGGATCTCAATGAGCTGATTAGATATCTTCGAAGACGGACAATATCTTTGGATGAAGTGCTTTTTTAGTAGAGCCCATGTATCAACTGCCCTGGTGGGCACTCTTTCGATCCATCTTCTTGCAGCCCCAGTAAGAATCATGGGGAACACCTTTAGCATAACTTTATCCCAGTCTTATCATGTCACAATCATCAACATCCCACACCATAAAACTGGTCGATGATTCAGGTAACATTACTAGCTGTTCTAAGAACGACCAACCTAGCATCGAGTAGGAGCACACCTCAATGCAAGTTTAGGCTGGGGATTAATTAAGGCATGAGCAAAATAGCGAACCTTTTTAACAGAGTCTAAAAACATACGATAGTTGTCTTACAACCCATCAGTATAAAACCCTTATTTAAACTAACTTATTACATTATTAAGTTGTCATACTTAAGGTGATCAGCACTACTATCTCCTATATAGTAGTATATTCCTTTCCATTTCCCTTGGATGTTGATAACGTACCCTCCAATCAGGTCGAAGGACGCCCCTTCGACCTCAGTTGAATTTGCATTGCGAAGGCCCAAGTTTTTCTTCTTAAGTTATTGGTGGAGTAAAATCATTCATCCTTGATATGGTTACCAATTGGGAATTTGCCAACCAAGGCCTATGCCTTCGGGTCTTACCTTGAAGACACTAAGACATGGGAGAACATTGACATGGTCTTCCCCCACGTTCCCACTATCTCCTTAGCTTTCCGCCAAGGCAGAGAGTGGGATGAAGCTAGCGGTTACCACAAATCATGGGGCGCCCATGATCTCCGAAATGTCTTGTGAACACTCTCCAAGCTTATTTCTATCTATAAATCGTTGGATGAGTCATTTCAATGGTATGTTCACTCAGCATGATTTCACATACTCTACATTACTTACAACACATATCACATACTTACTCTCATGTCGAGGTGGTTCGCAGGTCCAACCCCTCGCGAATCACTTAACGTGTCTACTATTTCTTATTGCAGATTGGCTACAAGTTTGGCGCAAACATATCACCCTCATATCCTTTGATCACCATCAAGGCCCGGTCATCTGAATTATTGTATAATCAGTGGCGCCATCCGTGCGACCCGCTACAATTGGTCTCGTTATTCCAAACTCATAACAAGTCAATCATGCTCACTACTTTTACGGCATGAATCAAGGAAGAGAAGATACTCCCCCTCTGGGTTTCTCGACCTTGACACCAATCCCAGTCAACGATCCTAACAACCTTACCAACGTAACCGCGTCCACTTTCACCACACGATCTCACCCTGAAATAACTCCCAACAACCATGCTTCAACGTCAGCTAACCCCGAACCAGTAATCAGTCTTGCGTTCGTCGATGCTAACATCGAAGCGCTAGAGTCCTTGTTGAGGGCTCAAAGGAGACAAGCTCATAACGTAGAGATGCGGAGGGAGTTGGAATACTCTTGCGATGAGTATGACGAAGAGATAGAAATGGAGACTAGGCCCTCGGCTCTTGGGGCTACACGCTTAGTGCTGAGGGTGGGATCTCCGGGAAGTCAAAGGTTGAGTGGAAGATCGATGGGTTTCGAAGACGTTCCGGAGAGGGCTCCAACGAGAAGGGAAGGAACGATGGAAGGTTCCAATCTTTCCACCACTCTTGGCAGCCCATCTGGGGAGAACTGAAGTAGGGGTTCCGTTGCAGCCTTCTCACCCATCTGGCATAGAAGGAAATCCACCTCAAATGAATGGGGGAGGAAATCTTCCTCCTCATGGTATGTACCCTCCTTTTCAGGCTCAATCTTATCCTCATGGGATTTACCCCCACCTAATGGGTAGACTAGCGACCCTAGCTTTCCTCAACCATATGGAAGCATGCCCTACGGGCAACCTATGGTATACCCTCCGTATCCTGTAGGAAATCACCCATCTTTTATAGCTACTGCTTACCCTCCTTATGTTAACCAAAACCCTGTCGGAGTACCTCTGAACCATAACCCATACAACACTATCCCCACTTACATGGCATCTTACAACTGCCTCTATTCAGAGCCTATGGGCTCCACAACACCCTTTGTAAGATGGATAGAAGACTACCCTCTACCCGACGGGTTGAAAATGCCCGCACATATTGGTACTTATGATGGGAAGGGGGACCCGGATAATTTCTTACACCTGTTCGAAGGGGCTATTAGAATGCAGAAATGGGTTATGCTAGCTGCTTGCCACATGTTCACATATACCTTGCGGGACTTCGCTCGTATATGATGGAACGGACAAAAAGCATGTAGCATAGTGAATTTGGATGATCTCAAGGCCAAGTTTAGATCACACTTCAGCCAGCAGAAAAAGTTCACAAGGACTCACCTGACAGTACACAACATCAAGAAGAGGGAAAACGAGAGCACTAGGGCTTTCGTTACTAGATAAACTGATGACACCTTGCCGATTCTGGGTCTGCACGAAGAATATCGCATCTCTGGTTTTGTGCACGACCTACGAAATAGAATTCTCTTGGAATTCCTATCCATTGACCTTCCCGCAACCTACAAAGGCTTAATGGAGAAGACATACACCTGGATCGAAGCCAAAGAAGTATCCACTAATGGGGCTCCGATCGAAAGTAAAGAAGGTAACAGCAAGATCCCAAAGCACTCGTCGTGGGAAGGGTAAAAAAACAGACAAAAAGGCAGGGACATGTTTGCACCCTACAACAAAAACATCAACCACAGAATCTTGGCAAATCTTTCCAAATCTCCAAGGGAAATACTTGCTACGGAAAGGGTTGTGAAGGCCTTTGAACCTCCCCCTCGTTTGGCAAGTAGAGGAAGAAGCAGGGATACATCCAAGTACTGCTATTTCCATGATGATTACGGGCACGACACCAACAATTGCAGAGAGCTCAAGAAATAGATAGAAGAGGCCGTGAAGTTTGCCCAATTGGGACATCTGGTGAAGGGTATAAGGAAAGTTAAAGATAATGTCTCTAACACGCAGTTGGGGAAAGATACCACACCTGTCGAAGCTCCAATCCTCATGATTCACAGGGATGATTCTGGTCTAAAAAGAAAAGCAGCAGAAAACAGATTATGTGGGGTAGGGGATGTTACGTTCCCTTCGATCAATGGCAGGGCTCTCGCAAATGACCATGTGGTCATTGATGAGTGTCTAAATACTCATCATTTTTATACTGTTAGAATGCCAAAAACATCTGAAAACACTCAGAAATGCTTCAAAATGATAAAAATATCACAAACAAGTGTTTTATATGTTTTAAATGCAAAACATCAAAATCGATGAAAAACGTATCAAGTTTGCATAATTGGCGCTTTAGTCCCCAAGTTTCAAAAGTTGTCAAAATCGGTCCACAGTAATTCAAAACTTGTAAAATATCATTTTAGGACCTTGAGATTCAAAAGTTGTCAAAACAAACCCTTTAAAGTTTAAAAATCACAAAATGACAACTTTAGGCCTTTAAGTTTGGAAAATTGTCAAAATAGTCCTTGGTTAATTTAAAAATGAAAATTATCAAATTTTAACCTTGTACTATTCATTAATGACAAAATGGTCCTTATGATAAACTTTTGGGAATTTACACCTTTAGTCCCTAAAATCCAAAATTACATATTAGGTCCTTAAAGTTTTAAAATACAATAATTATATATTTTGGTCCTTGTGTTTATATTATTGGCGAGGTTTGGCCCTTCAAAGAAGTTTGGAAAAATGATAAATAAGATCCTCAAGTTTTCGGTTAACAAAGAGTTCCTTGGGCTTATATTAATATCGAAACCAAATCGAATCCACTAAACCTAATCTTGCCCAAATATATTACCCGCCCAAATTTTAAAATAAAAACCCGCTCTCGTTCATCCTCAACCTCCCACCACCATTACCAGCCCATTCCACTCCACCTGCTACCACCTCACCAACACCTTTCCACCTCACTCTTCCCACCTGTTTACCAACCCCCCTCCACCTCCATAAAGTCCAAAATCCCTTAATTAGATAAACCTGCTCATGACTTTCCCGCCAAAATTGACATTTGTCAATTTTGATTAGCTGGATGAATCCAATGGTTGGATTGAGGTGGGAAACACTCAGAGTGCCAAGAAGAACCCTTTTTGTTGAATAAATAGAAGAAATGAAGTCGAGAAGGCCGAGTTAGTTAATTTTAGTTTAGAGTAGGTAGTCGTTTTTAGTGTAACTTTAAATTCCAGTGTATTTTTCACTTCCAAGTTGGATTGATAAAGTTTAATGTAATCTAAACCTATTACAATTATTTATTTGATTAACAAGTTTAAACTCAATTTTAGCATTTTGAGTGAATTTGACAAGTTCATTTGAAGCTGTCTAATGTTGTAGTTTCATGTTTCTTCAAGCTCATATCACTTATTTATGATCTTTTATATACCTTTAAAAGCGGTAAAAACCATTTTAATTAAAAATATCAAAATACAAATAAATAGTTATAAAATAAAAATCGCTTGAATAAAGGATAAACATTGGATCAAGGTATCTTTTGAATTTTATGGGTTAAGAACTCAAAGGGAGTAATAGGATGGTGTCTTGAGCCTTGGTTCCTTATTCTCGACCATGTTTCATTTGTAAGCCAATTTTCTTAATTTTAGTATTTTACCGCTCGGTTGCTTATTATTGCTCATCTCTGTGTTTTTTGTGTTTATTTAGTGTGTATTAGTGATTCTATTTAGTAATATTGCAAACTTGTTCTGTAATTTCCTCAGTCACTTAGTTTTTAGTTTTCACTAGTAATTTTGAATAATAAGTAATTTCAAGGTCTTTGTTGTTATTATTAGTGTTTATAAGCTTAAATCAGTCTTTTATAATATTAAATGTTCTTATAAATCAGTTTTCTAATCTCAATATATCATTTGCATGTTTAAATCTTCAAATCACTTTTGATAAGGGGTGTTTGGTTCATTGAGTTTCTTGTGTTTAAGGTTATTAGAGTTGTTGTTTATTGGTATTATCTGTCACACTTGGTATTAAGAACTCAAAGATACATTAAAACCCAGTACTTAGTTTGTAAAAAGTCAATATAGCTTCTTAATTCATTTTATCAGTTAACTGTTAAGGATTTTGAGTGCAAAGCTCATCACAGTAGCTTATATTTTGATACTTTAGCTTAAAATCATCCTATCATAGTTTAATATAACATATACAATCATCTAGGATCATTCAAAACTCACTAAAGTCAACTTTCCATTTCTGTTAATAAAAGTCAAGATTTGAAAAATCCAGTTTTTCCTAAACTTTGTTGAAGTCTCATTGATTCCTTTCTTCATCAAAATCTATGAAACTTTGGGATTTGCAAGTTCATGGGTCTAGTGTATAGATATCGGTTTTGTTTTCCATTTCTCAAGCTCTAATAAGCTTTTAAATCGCTTCCATTTAGGCATGATATGCCACATGCACAAGTGTGCAAGCAGCACTTCTTGAGACCTCTCACAAGCTTCATTGAAGCTTGTGAGGAGCCGATTTTGGTCCAAGTATAATAGGCCAGTCTACTTTAAGTCCATATATCTGCTTTTCCATTTAGCTTAATTACTTAGCTTGTGCAAGTGCTTAAAGGTGCCCCTAAATCATCGTTTTGCTAAATAAGCCAATAAGCTCAAAACAAACTTAAAGCTTCTTTAGTGATCCAGGGTACTGATAATTAGTTAAGATAGGCTTAATATAGCATTATTTAGTTTCTGTGTTCAGCTGGTACTCATTTGTAGCTTATAGCTTATTTTGGATTGCTTATTATTAAGCAATTACACAGCAGTAGCTTTTTCCTCCACATAAGCATATGTTTTTATATTTTTCTTAGACTTAGAATAATATTTTAACATTTTCCTGAATTTTTCAGATTTTTCCTACACTGTTTTCTATTTTTCTTTATTTAAACTAGTTTTTAATCATTTTTAATTAGTTTTAAATACAAATAAATTAGAAAAAGCTTAAAAAAATATGTTTTCTATTTTCTTAGGTTAAGATAAATATAAAAGTAATAAAAAGTATTTTTCCATATTTTTCTTAGTTAAATTTGTATTTTTAAATAATTTAATTAGTTTTAAATAGTTTTTAATTAATAATAAATACATAAAAAGTCTAAAAAATATATTTTCAGTTTTAAAATAAGTTTTATCATATTTTAGACTTTTCTAAGTTATAATTTCATTTTTCTAGGTTAATCTTGTATTTTCTTGTATTTTAGTGCATTTTAAATACTTAATAAATAGTTTTTAATTAATAATAATTAAATAAATAGTTGTAAAAATAATTTTCTTTTTTCTAATAATTTTCTTTTATTTTTAGGATTCCAAAAATATAATTTTCATATTTGTAGGCCTTTTATTTCTTAAAACTCACGTTTTATTTTGTACGTTTACGTAATTTTATTTAAACGTAATTTTTAAGTTGTAGGTAATAAACGTTCATCGCCTTTAAAAATAGTGATAGCGTTTATTTAATAGATTTTATCTTTTATTTCTTTTAATTTGCATTTAAGTCGCTGTTATTTGTAAATCTTTTCTTTAGGTAATTATACATTCAAAACCTTACTGATCACTATCCTTAGTGATCATTCTATCATCTGAAGTTGTTTAAACACCAATTCATCCTCCGTGGGACTTAACGACCCAGGAATTCCCTATATTCCTCTGATCTAAATTGCATTTGTGTTTAAGCTGTTTTAAGTCTTTTAGACTTGACGGTTTAGCACAGATCAGTCATCAAAGTCTTGATTTCCAACAGAGAAGTGAATAGAGCCTACTTAGATTGCGGGAGCTCCTGCGAAGTCATCTATGAGCATTGTTTCCTGAAACTCAAGCCTTTGATAAGGTCGATAAGAGTTGATTCGAGGGTACCTTTGGTTGGATTCTCAGGGGAGCGTTCATGGCCTATAGGAGAAGTCCCTCTGTAGGTTATGATTGGAGAAGGAAGGCAAAAAAGAAAAGAAACCCTGGTTTTCGCGATCGTAAGGTCTGAATCTCCCTACAACCTGTTAATAGGGAAAACCACAATGCAGAAAATGGGTATCGGTGTCTCGACCTTACATGCTGCGATCAAATTCCAAACACCCTACGGTATTGGAACAGTTTTCTCTAGCTACAACGCGAAGAAGCCTACAGATGTAGGCAAAAGGGTCAAGCAAAATCCTGAAGAGGTTCCGAAGGATATCCTCAGCTGCACTGATGCCGAAGAGCGCATCGTAGTAAACGACCTACATCCTGATCAGACGGTGGTCATTGAAAAGCAGCTCCCTACCACCTTTAAGGCAAAACTGGAAAAGTTTATGATTGTACAATAATTCGTACGACCAGGCCTTCGATGGTGATCGAAGGATATGAGGGATGTTATGCTTGCGCCAAACTTGTAGCCAATATGCAATAAGAAATAGTAGACACTTTGTTAAGTAATTACGCAGGGGTTGGACCCTACGAACCACCTCTGGCGTGAGAGTAAGTATGTGATATGTGTTGTAGGTAATGTAGAGTATGTGAAATATTGCCTTGAGTGAACATACAATTGAAATGACTCGTCCAACCTATTTATAGATAGAGAAATAAGCTTGGAGAATGTTTGCGCACGTTTTGGAGATCATGGGGGCGTCCCATGATTTGTGGTAACCGCTAGGGCTTCATCCCCACTCTCTCTGTCTTGGCGGGGAAGCTAAGGAGATAGTGGGAATGTGGGGGAATACCAAGTCAATGTTCTCCCATGTCTTAGTGTCTGCAAGGTAAGAACCCGAAGGGCATAGGCCTTTGGTTGGCGAATTTCCAATTGGTAACCATATCAAGGATGAATGATTTTATGCCACCAATGACTTAAGAACAAAGACTTGGGCCTTCGTAATGCAAATTCAACTGAGGTCGAAGGGGAGTCCTTCGACCTGATCGGAGGGTACGTCATCAGTTACTAAGGGCTAACGCAAATGTCTTTGCATAGACATACTCTGACATGACGGGGGTCCCCAGAACCCTCATCATAGACGGAAAGCCCTTCGGCACTGAGCACAAGCTTAACGAGTTCAAGCACATTGAACCTATCAAGCAGAAGCGTCGAAGCCTTGCACCCGAAAGGAGTGCAGCGGCATGCAAGGAGGTAGATGAGCTCGTAGCAGCAGGTATACTCAAGGAAGTGAAGTATCAAACCTGGGTAGCCAACCTAGTGATGGTTAAGAAGCATGATGGAGGGTGGCGAATGTGTGTAGACTTCACCGACATCAACAAGGCTTGTCCGAAGGACTATTATCCACTACTAGAAATTTATTGGAAGGTGGAATCCTTATCAGGGTTTCAACTAAAATGTTTTATGGATGCTTACAAAGGTTACCACCAGATACAGATGGAAGAAGAGGATGAAGAGAAAACAACCTTTTTTACAGGAAAAGGCGTATATTGCTACAAGAAGATGCCCTTCGGTCCAAAGAATGCAGGTGCCACCTACCAAAGACTAGTGGTTAAAGCCTTCGGCAAGCAAATAGGTAGGAACCTCAAAGCATACATAGATAACATGGTCATCAAAAGCATAACGGAGGAGGATATGCTCTCCGACATAAAGGAAACCTTTGATCAGCTTCGCGCCATCAACATGAAGTTAACTCCTAAGAAGTGTTCTTTCGGCATGGAGGAAGGACAATTCCTGGGACACCTGATCACAAAACAGGGTATTTAAGCCAACCCTTCGAAGGTTAAGGCTATCACAGACTTGCAGGATCCTAAGACTCTCAAGGATGTACAAAGTTTGAACGGAAAGCTAGCAGCCCTCAGCAGATTCCTATCGAAGGGTGCAAATAGATCCTTGCCATTCTTCAAGACACTTAAAGGATTCATGGATAAAAAGACGTTTCAATGAAGCACGGACGCAGAAGCTGCCTTTCAAAATCTCAAGGATTTCATGGCAATTCTACCCACACTTACCGCCCCAATCAAAGGCGAAGTGTTATTTATGTACATCGCAACCTCCTTCGAAAGCATCAGTGCTGTTTTGTTGGCGGAAAGGGAAAAGAAGCAAATCCCTATCTACTTTGTTAGTAGGGTTCTACAGGGAGCTGAGCTAAATTACCCAGAGTTGGAAAAGTTAATCCTAGCTTTGGTTCATGCTGCGAGGCGCCTTCGAAGGTACTTCTAGGCTCACCCCATAACAGTGCTCATTGACAAGCCACTTAAGCATATACTTTCGAAGCCACAGAAATCGGGAAGGATAGCTAAATGGGCCATCTAGCTAGGAGAGCACGAAATTGAGTACAAGGGTAGGTACTCGGTCAAAGGGCAAATACTGCCAGACTTTTTGGTAGAGACACCCTCCGAACCAAAGCAGGACAACAAAGTTTCTGACAAGAAGCCTGCGAAGACGGTCAAAGGTGGAAACTTTACACCGATGGGGCCTCCAGCTCCGACGAATTAGGTGCAGGGTTGATGCTAGTTAACCATGAAGGAAAGGAGTATACTTATGCACTCCGCTTCGAATTTGATGCTTCTAATAATGAAGCGGAGTACAAAATCTTGATAGCAGGTCTCCGACTAGCTAAAGACATGGCGGTAGAGGACTTGGCTATTTTTGTTGACTCACAACTGGTGGCCAACCAGATCAAGGGCTCCTACGAAGCAAGGCAGCCTGTCATTAAGCAGTACCTGGACAAAGCCAAGGGGATGCTCAAAGGTTTTACTTCCTACGACATAAGCATGCTCGAAGAAACCAAAACAAAAAGGCAAATGCACTTAGCAAACTGGCATCAATGGCATTCGCTCACTTAACTAAGGAGGTTCTGGTCGAAGTGTTGGCAGAAAGGTCCATCGTCCGAAAGGAGGTGTCCGACGTAATACTAGAGGAAGAGTTAAATTGGATGACTCCAATCAGAGAGTACTTAATAAGTGGCATACTGCCAGAGGATCAGAAGCTAGCATGAAAGGTCTGCATCAAAGCACCACAATACAAGATCATGGGGAATTACCTATACCGAAGGTCTTTCTTATCTCCATGGCTCCGTTGTGTAGGATCGAGGCAAACCTCCAACATAATTCAAGAAGTGCACGAAGGGTCTTGTGGGCTACATACAGGACCTCGCTCGGTTGTTTCTAAGATCATGAGGATAGGGTACTATTGGTCTTCGATGCACAGGGACGCAGTGGAAATTATCCAAAAGTGTGAAGCCTGTCAAATCCATTCAAGAGTGCCAAGGCTACCAAAAAAAGTTATGACCTCCATGACATCCGCATGGCCTTTCAGCCAATGAGGGATATATATCATAGGCGCTCTACCGATTGCTCCCGGAGGGGTAAAGTTTTTGGTCGTAGCCATCGATTACTTCACAAAATGGGTCAAAGCCAAGCCCTTAGCATAAATCACAGGGAAGCATATGGAAAAGTTTGTGTGGGAACACATCATTTGTCGGTTTGGAGAACACCATATCATCATATAAGATAATAGGAAACAGTTTGCTGAAGGAGTGTTTCCCATGTTTTGCAGAGGCCTAAACATAAAATAGTCCTTTAACTCCGCTTACCATCCTCAAGGTAACGAACAAGTGGAAGTTACTAACAGGGATATCATCCAAGGCATAGAATGAAGGATCGGTTACAACCACCATGGTTGGGTAGATGAGTTACCCCAAGTACTTTGGGCCCACATAACGCACACGAAGTCAAGTCATGGGGAGACACCTTTTAGCTTGACTTATGGCACAGAAGCTGTCATTCCTTCGGAAGAAAGTGTCGAAACAGAACGAGTCATGAACTTCGAAGCAACAGACACCGAAGAAAGACTCCGCAACAATCTTGACCTACTCGAAGAGAGAAGGGAAATAGCCTCAATCAGGGAGGCTATCCATAAAAAAAAGATTGAAAGGTACTACAACAGCAGGGTTCGACCTTCGACATTTAACCCACGAGAATACGTCCTACGACTCAACAATGCAAGTAAAGCTGAGTATCAGGGTAAACTAGGACCTATATGGGAAGGGCCCTACGTCGTAACCGGAATCATGTGGCAACGGAGCCTACAAGCTGGAAACCCTTGATGGAGACACTATTGATAGGACTTGGAATGGCACTATCCTTCGTAAGTTTTACACATGAAACTTGCAATGTCTAAGGACATTTTTTAATTTGCTTTCAATCAATGTATTTACATTCTTCTCACTTGGGGAAAGAAGCATTAATGGTAGGTTTCTAGTATTCATTTCTTAAAATGATGTAATCCTCCCTAACCACTTAATGATATAACACATTTCCCTCAAATCTCTTGTTTCGTTCAATACAACAAAGATTTATCCACCAAGTTGTTTTATAAGTTTCAATGTCTAAGGGATGTACAAAGACTAACAATACGTCTTGCTCATATGCTTAACATCCATCTCAACTTCAAATTAACTTTCCTATGTGTTCTTAAGGTATTCCAAGCCTTTTGCTACCCAGAGGATTAAGATGGAGTGGATCGCAACCCTCTGTCAGTAATTAACTTATACGATTGCTATATTCTTGGTGTACAAATTACACACAATGAGGCTATGCATCTACCATATGCCTTAGGTTGTAAAATTTTTACGTACAAATGAAACGTAAAAAGAAGAATCAAAGTTAAGCAAAATATATGCCCTAGTGGCCATCATGTAGATATTAATTCACGACTAGTCTCACTAGTCCAAAAGGCCGTAGCCTTAACGATCAGCAAGCAAATATTGTCTTAGGTCGTAGCCTTCACCACATGCATAAAAGTAAATTGTTTCATCAGGCATCATGCTTGGAAAGAGACATAAAGACATATTGTTTAAACAGGGAACATACCGAAGATCAAATAACTACCACATGGTAGCCTTCGTCATACCTTGAAATGTGTTGGATCAGCAGAGCCTAGGGATGGGACCTTTGGAGATGGTGTCTTCTTGGAAGGAGAAGCAGGTTGAACTTTCCTTGGCTTCTTTGCCAACAGGTCCTCACTGGAGGCCGTTGGGTCCTTTGTAGTCTTAGCAAAGAACGGGAACTCTGTAGTGGACAAGGCGTTGCCTGCATCTTCGTATTCATCTCGTGGTTGCCCTATAGTATGGAACGCTTGCAAGCTCCATCGGTTTACCTGTCTTGGCCACCTCCTCAAGAGTAGTGCATTTTCCATGAAACATGGCTGCATTCACCAACTTCCCAATCATTATGTCCAGATCGTCACTATGGTACAACTCCATAGCAATATATGGGATAACTTTGGTCACCCGATCAACCCTGTCTTTCTTGAGCATTTTCAGATGATGATCCAACCCATCCACATTTTCTCTAAGCTTGATCTCTTGTTCAATCAGCTTTGCCCTCTCTTTTTCAAGGCCTCCACACTTGGTAGTCAGAATGGAAATTTGCTCTTTGTAGCCTATGGCCTTCACGCCTTTGAGAGATAGCATGCTGCACTCAGCCTAGCTTTTGGCTCACTGACCCTTGAGCTTCTCCACTTTGCTCGAAGATCTTGGACCAGATGATTTTTATTGAAATCTTCCATAGCATCCTCACACTTTGCCTACAGGTATGCATATTGCTTGTCCCTAGCCTTCTCCCTGGCAAGCATGACGTCCATCTCTTCCCTAGCCTTAGGGATAGCACAAAGAAGCTCCCTTGTTCGAGTGTTGAGCTGGTTATCCAATATGCATTGTCTCACATAGCTCTTATCATGAAGGTCGCATAGCCTTTCCAAAGACATGTTATCCATCACCCCCTTCTAGCTAGATGGGGTCACACGCTCAATGAGCAAGTGACAAGCTAGGGGGGATGGAAGCTCCTTCGTATCAGGGAGTCCTGCAATAGAGATAAAACTTGTTAGTATAACATAATATGTAGATAAGTGTTTGCAGCAGGGAAGACGACTTACCATGAATGTCATCAGTGTTGGGCCCTTCGATGGCTGGAAATACCACAGACTTACCCTGAGCAATCTTTTACCGGGTAGTTCGAGAGGAAGGAGTGGGCAAGATAAGCTTCCTCTTTGATGCAGACTTTGCGACTTTCGAGCTTGTACCTTTCTTGCTTCGGACCCTATCCGCTATACTGGAGGACCCTACGATCGCCACTATTCCTCCTCAGCGGTGGTCATCTGAGTTTGCCACATTCTCAACTAACTGGTCTTCAACCTCCACAGGCTCCTTTTCTTTTGTAGGAGGAGCAGATGACACAGGCTCAATTGGTCGGGGATCAAGATCGTTATTGTTAACTGAAACTGAAGGAGAACCTACACCGTAGTTAACTTCATTGGCTTCCTTGGGAATGAAGCTCACTTCTTTTGCACCACCAGCAACAACGAAATTTTGGAATGACATTTCTGCAAAAAAGAAGGAAACAGATAAATATCAGAAAGATAAGTTCCTATAGCTTATTTTAATTAGAAATTTACATACTTTCTCCACAAGAAATAATTTTTCAGGATGTAACAGAGACCCCTCCCAAATTTCAGCAAGGCTGGATGGCTAGCTAGGCGTTGATACAGGGGATTCCTCCTCACAATATAGGGTAGGGGATCATTAAATCTCTTGTCATCAAACTGAAACTCTGGGTTTAGCAACGCAGGGTATTGTGGAGGTACAATTGTATCTTGAATGTAAAAGAATTTCCCTTTCCAGTTTCTGATATTTGTAAAAGGCTTCTCAATCAGAATGGGCACATCCCTTTCACCCCTTTTTGCCAATGTCAGTCAGTCTCCTCTAGGGTACATATTCACAAACCCTCTAAGCAAAGTCAAAGATGGTTCAAACCCATACACTTTAGACATGACAATGTATGTTGTGAGCTTGGCTAGGCCAAACGGGTTAAACCTAGATATGTGCACTTCATAGTATTGAAGGAGTTCTAAAATTAGGGGATGCAAAGGTATCCTTAAATTAGAGGTGGTGAATGCATGTGTATACAAGCCTACATAATTCTTTGGAGCATCATAAATACCTTGGCGTTTGGTGGGTAACATGATATTTTTGGGTAAAGGGTTTTACCCCGGTAAATATATAACCAAAAAATGTTAAGTACAAATGGAATGTGGCAGAAGTACCACATTAACCTCAAGCAAAAAGCTTGATAAACTAGTGTTTATGACATGCAATAAATAATTTGTTTCTCTCTCTCTCTCTCTAGGTTCCAGCCGCCACTTTTTCTTGAATCCGGCCATAATCCAAACAAAATTGTCCTCTCTACCCTTCCTGTGTATGCTATACGATTTTTGGATTGTGTTTAATATCTTAAAAGTGGCGGCTGGTGGGTTGTTTGATTTTCCGAAACCCTAAATTCACTTTTTGTTCAATCAACTGCCTTTAATGATGGTTCATTTCTGATTAGGGTTTCGTTAATCTTTTTTAGGGAAATTGTGAATACTCATGTCGGTTTGGTTTTCTAAATCGACTCTTTATATATAATCGTTGCCATTGGTTTTCTAGTAGATCGTATTCCATCACATTTGCTATTGGTACGATCTGGTGGCTTATTGTTTGGTCGACCTTGGAAGTAAAGACTATAAAACCTTTTTGGTTTTTAATTGGTGGTTGACGTTGATATGGGTATTTGGTTTTGAACACTGAATTCAGATTCATCTTGAAAGTAAACCCGTGTTAGGGTTTTGCTGTTTGGTGTGGAGGTCTAAGCTTGTACGCTGCACGTTAACCCATGTTAGGGTTTATTGTTGCTTGTATGTTCATGATCTAATGTAGGTGGTTTTGTACATGGGTTTGGAGAGATGTAAGTTAAGTTTTTGTCTAATCTTATTCAAAAACCCTAATGTGATTGCAATGACCTGGGCGTGTTTATGTTTTATTTTCTGGTTATGAATGGTTTTTCTGGACGTTTGGGTCTGATTAAACCTTATTTGATTCGTATCTTAGCAAATCTGGTGCATTGGCATTGAATCTTTGGTTCGTGATACGAGGTATTTGTAAGTTAGGGCTATTATACCCTATTATTGGTTCACTGATTGATGTATCATCATTGGTATGCTGCTGGTGTTAGTGTAATTGTGAGTTAGGGTTTGTTGGTAGAACTTTATGCCTCGATCTGCTTGTATTTGATGATTATGGATGATGAGGTTTTATGTAAACCCTATTTGGATTGTATGTTGGAGCTGATAATTTGGTAAGACCAAAATAGAATCTATTAAGATTCGTGGTCGTGTATGTTGGTGGTGCGCTCAAGAGCTATGAGATGCAGTTTGGAGGGACGTGGTTCTTTGAAGTTCGTGAGCATTTTTACGTGGGTTTGAGATTGATTATTACTTTTACGTGGGTTTGAGAGATGAAAGTTTTAGGTGTACGTGGGATCTTGTTCAATATCCTTGTACCTGTTTGTCATAGACCTGGTGTTTGGTGGATATCATATCTCGAGGTCATTCGGGTGTGGATTATTGGAAGTTAGGGTTTTCGTAAACTCTATGATGGGTTAGTCATGTACTCCCTCCGTCCCATATTAAATGTCCATGTTTGAATTTTTAAGTCTTTCTTTTACAACTTTGACCTTAAATATTTTTGCTTGTGTTATATAATATTAGATAAAAATAATACGTGGTGGAAATACATTTAAAACTCGATCTATTCATATATTTTGCATCAAATATTATATAACACAACTAAAAATATTTATGGTCAAAGTTAAAAAATAAAGACTTTGAAAATTTAAACCGGACATTTAATATGGGACGGAGGGAGTAATTTTTTCTGCTTTGGTGGATTAAGATGATTGGCTGTGATCTCCTTGATCCCTGATTGGTCATACTTGATGGTGATGGCTAGACTGTACCCTAATCTAGGGTGAGGTTCTACTTGATTTCTAAGCCGGGGCAGTTGATTTTCGCATGTGTTGGTTATTATTGGAAGTTACTAGGTTTGGTCATATTGCCGTAGTGTTTCGCATATTTTTGGTTTCTATGATCATTCATTCACTAGTATTGATGGAAGTTCTGCTGGGGCAGATTTTTGTCGAAGACGATCATTACACTTGCTGCATGTATGGTGTTTTGACATTGTCTTCATTATGATTTCTTGTATGACTTGGGGTCTCGGGTTATCCCTTAGTCTGATTTGATGCATTTGGTGACCCTCTGTTACGTTTGTTCGATTTGGAAGTTAGGGTTGATTGTACCCTATTATCGTATTCAGATCTGTTTGCTTTGTCGCACTTGGGTTTGAATATCTTTATTCGCATCCTTCATGGTGCTATGTTTCATTTGGATGTGGTTGTTGGTGCTGCACTCATGGGGTATGTATGCAAGATTATTGATAGAGTTGCTCAATATGGATGTGGTTCTTCGAACCTCGGGTTAATACATTTAGATTGTTTGTTTAGATGTAATTGTTAGTTACATCGTTTAGCCGTGTTTGTTCTACTTTTTGTAGTAGTTGTCGCCTATGTAGCGGGCTTAGGGCATGGGAGTTACCCATGCCAATTGTACTCAATGTTTTTGGCGTAATGAATTTTACCGGGTGAATTAACCCTTTTACCCAAAAATTTCGTGAGCATTTTGGTCATCTTGATGCCTATGTTTGCAGGGACTTTTTTTCTGCATTTGATGATTCTATGCTCGTGTAAGTATGTATTGGGATGCATTGTGTTGGTACAAGTCTTTGTATGTACATGTTTGATGGCTGGATACTTGGACTTGTGGTAAGTTGGAGGATTCCTATGATATGGGTTTGTGGACTTTGGGTGCTCATTCATGACATATTATATGTGGATTCTTCATGGAAGCTAAGGTGGGTGAGCCGCCATAATGATTTAAAAGGCTCAAGTGCGTTTCTTGAGTAGTATTGTAATGTTTTATGTTCTTTTGTCATTATTGGTAGGTTCATTTTTTGTAAGTTATAAGAATGGTATGTCATTCTTATATTAGAATCTGTAAGTGTCCTAAGGGACTGAGATGAGGGATATCACCCTCATCCTATGTACCTCAACATTTTTTAGAGTAATGAATTTTACCGGGGTGAATTAACCCTTTTACCGAAAAAATATGACATGCCATAAACACAATGAACCTAGCTATATTACATCACCTAACTAGGCATAAAAAAAATAAAAAACTTGTAACACACGAGCATCCCGCATCTAGCCATTGCACGAAGGGGCAAGTTGATCCGGAAGTCTGCCTCCTTAAAAACCCTTTCCAAGAAAAACCCAAAGGAAAAACCTTGGAGTAGGGAAAAGAGTACAACACGCACTCCTTCGTGTATAATACAAACACTTGGAATCTTCCATTTATACTTGTTTGGGAATGGGATAATCGATAAGTAAGGCTTTGAGCTCTTCCCGATCAAGGTACAACCTTGTTTCACGATTCTGAACTTAGAATTGGCAGCCATGGTATTTTTAATCAACATAAAAGTAATGAAAACGTAGTGATACAAAGGAATACTTTACCTTTTTTGTTCGAAAGCTTGCTCAGAAGACAACTTAGTGGGTGTAATTTTTGGGCGAGGGATAAAAAATGAGTTAGGGTTTTACTATTTATATTTTATATACCCTCTTGCATCTAATATCGTAGCCCTACACGTGTCTTGTGAGATCACCTAACTTCCGGATTTCAAATCCTTTTTAAACTTTGAAAGGACATTTGAGTTTACCGAGATAAAGGGTGGTTAGGATAAGTACTTTGCATTAAATTCATGATCAACATATATCCAACTTTTCATCTTCGTTCGGTTTGTGGCGGAGGAAGGTTTCGAATATATTTTGAGTCGTAAGCAATATTTCTCGTTCGTACATATCACTTTCGACTTGGGGGCTTGATGACGTACCCTCCGATCAGGTTAAAGGACTCCCCTTCGACCTCAGTTGAATTTGTATTACGAAGGCCCAAGTCTTTCTTCTTAAGTCATTGGTGGCGTAAAATCATTCATCCTTGATATGGTTACCAATTGGGAATTCGCCAACCGAACGCGTATGCCCTTCGGGGTCTTACCTTGAAGACACTAAGACATGGGAGAGCTTTGACTTGGTCTTCCCCCACGTTCCCACTATCTCCTTAGCTTCCCCGCCAAGACCGAGAGAGTGGGGATGAAGCCCTAGTGGTTACCACAAATCATGGGACGCCCCCATGATCATCGAAACGTGCACAAACACACTCCAAGCTTGTTTCTCCATCTATAAATAGGTTAGACGAGTCATTTCAATGGTATGTTCACTCAACGTAGTATTTCACATATTCTACATTACTTACAACACATATCACATACTTACTCTCACGGGAGGTGGTTCGCAGGGTCCAACCACTGCGCAATCACTTAACGAAGTGTCTACTATTTCTTATTGCAGATTGGCTACAAGTTTGGCGCAAACATATCACCCCTCATATCCTTCTATGACTATCGAAGGCCTGTGCGTACGAATTATTGTACAATCAGAAGTATTGGTCTGTTTAGGTCCTAAGATTTATTAGAGTACCATTGCCTACTGAAAACTATCCCTAATTTTCAAAGTGAATCTAGCATCTCTATTTGAGACTATCTACACACTATGGCTTGACACTATTTAATCAATGTAATACTTCCCCATTCATTCCATATACTAAGACCCTCTTATTGCTAGAATATTTTATGAATTAAATAATCGGTCAACAATAACCCAAATTGCATTGTTCCCTTTCTTGAGTTATAGATAACTTATTCACATTATGTCATAGATATCGTCTCCTCTTTTCTTACTCGTGAACAGTCGGGATACGTTGCTAGTCCCCTAGGAACCGCGCCAAGTACAAAAGAAGAACCTACAATAGAGGCGATTTCGAGCATGAGTAAGAAATGAAAGAACCTCGAGACCCCAGACCATCACCAACACCATTCCTACCTCGATGGACTCACCAAGGCCCATGCAGGATAGATCAAGCTATGAGAGGTTGCAAACCCGGTATGAGTGGCGCTAGGGACACAACAACAAGAGATCCCCTTGGGTAAATGAGTCCATGTCTCAACACGGGTAAGTGATAGGTACATGTGGTAGAACCTCATGAGCCGTAATGGATACACGAGTGAGCCCAAACCAATGAACAGGACCCTACGAGTTGTTACTGGGATACCAATGAATCACTGATCTGACATGACTTTAAAGGAGCTCAGAAGAATGCAAATCCTGGGGGTAGAGATACATGATTGTCAGGGGAAGATTGACCATCATGGACAACTCTTGTATGAGTTATTGGAGATGAAAGAGAGGTTCTCATATCACACAATCAGGATCATGGATACTGCAATTGAGGCAAGTAGGACTAGTAGGAGAGATTGGTTTCTATTATTATTCACATGGATATTGGCATTGGCTTTGGTATTGATGTTCATCCTGATGTCTGTGTTCTGGGGATAGTTTTGATTTGGAATGGTTGTAGCCTTTTGCTTTAAAATATGGACAAATGAAGTAGTTCTTGGAAAATGTGTTGATGTATGATGTATTAGTACTCTAAATGGTTGGATTATGTTAGTACCAAAACTTTTGTATTGTGATATATGTCGTTTGTTAAATGTATTATCCAAACCATGTATGGAGCCATGTTTTATTGAAATATGAACAATCTTCTAATATATTTATTTGCATGATTATTGTCTAGTAAATTTCAATTTATACATATATGTTACTTGAAATACATTTTTGGTTAAATTTTAAAAATAAGATTTACTTTTGTCAATTGTAGAACTATCTCGAAGAAGGAACATGTGCTCGATGAACTCAAGCAATGAAGAACAACCCAATGAATTTGAGGAAATCGTAGCACAACAACTCTACACGGCATTAGCAAACTTCATTGCTCAAATTGTCGCGGGCTTAAATGCTAATCAAGAGAACCTAGAAGGAAACTCATCAACAACAATCAAGGATGTAGCTACAAAACATTCATGTCATGCATGCCCAAGGAGTTCTATGGAATAGAAGGTGTTGTTTATGATATTATCTTGGATCGAGTGCATGGAGTCAATGCTTCACATTAACAAGTGCTCAACTGAGAGCTGAGTTGAATATACAGTGTGCATGCTACAGGGCATGGCTTTGACACAGTGGAATAACTAGATACAAATCCGTGGTCATGAAGCCTCATATAATCTCTCATCAGAGGAATTTCTAAAGCAACTGATCGAAGAGTACTGTCGAAAGGATGAAATTCATAATTTGGAGTCTGAATTCTAGAATCTCACCATGATTGGAACTAACATCGACAAATCAGGAACCAACAATGAAGAAAAACCCAATGAATTTAAGGAAATTGTAGCACAACAACTCAACGCGACATTACCAAAATTCATTGTTCAAATCACCGCGGACCAAAAGGCTAATCGAGAGAACCCAGAGGAAACCCGTCAAACAACAATCAAGGATATTGCTACAAAACCTTCATGTCGTGCATGCCCAAAGAGTTTTACGGAACAGAAGATTCTGTTGGGCTATTATCTTGGATTGAGAGCATGGAGTTAGTTCTTCATATTAGCAAGTGCTCAACTGGGAGCCGATTTAAATATGCAGTGTACATGCTACAGGGCAGGGCTTTGACCTGGTGGAATAAATAGATTCAAACCCGTAATTGTGAAGCCTCATTTAATCTCTCATGGGAGGAATTTAAGAAGTAACTAATCGAAGCGTATTGTCCAAAGGATGCAATTCAGAAATTGGATTCTAAATTTTGGAACTGTTAGATAAAGATGATCAATATGTAAGAAATATAGATAAAGATGATCGGTTGAACACACAATACACATACACGTATGAATATGAAAGAGTTATGCGTAGGAAATGTATTAGAGTGAACAACCAACCCTCAAATGAGGGTTTACAAGACTATCTATAGGGGAAGGGAGCTAGGGCAACATATCTAGTCCCTTCCTTTCTTATTGGGCTTTTGCATAGGCTCATGGGCTTTCTACATGAGCCTAGCCATAAATACTAACATAAAAGCCTAATTAAGCAACCTATTACATATTAATGACTAACACTTGAAATACTAGTTAGGAGTGATTCCAACAATCTCCCCCTAAGTGTTAGTGATGACTCTGGCAATCTTGAATAAGTTGTTGGTGATGATGTAATAGCAGTTGCTTGACGTCTTCTAGCATTCTTCTTTCTTGTGAGAATAAGTGCTTTGATTTCAACAATCTCCCCAGAATAAGGATCTTGTTTCTATTGAAGTTTTCAGCTTTGACGTCTTCAAATTCTTTGTTATTTGTTCTTTGTTATGGTGTGGATGTGGTGATAGTATGTTGTTGTCTGCATCTGGACCGCTTCATTGCTCATGTGTCTCCACGTCTTTCTCCAACATGCTCATATGCCCTTTGATGTTGGATTTCAGATATGATGTAGTTCTTTAGTATTTAATACTTTGTAGATTCTTTGGTTGATGAAGAATCGTTTTGACTTTGAGTTGCCTTTTGTGAGAACTTCATTTGTGTTGTTTGTTGATATGAGCATGTGGAGAGTCGTACGATCCTTCCTCCGGTGCATCCATTAGAAAAACATAGAAATGGGTTAGTGAAAACACCAATCGATCACGGTGGTCTTTTCTTAGAGAATTGACCATTCGATTATTTCTTGATTAATGTCTTGATTCCATTCACCTTGGTCGGGCGAATCAGCCGTCCGAATCCGTGGAGGGACAATTGGCATTACATTTTACAAGTTCAAGTAATAACCCACATCTTGAGACTCGATTCTTGAAAGGAATCTCCTTAGCGGGATTTCCGGCGCTTACAAGTTCAAACTTGAGGGTGTTAACGACATAGTGTGAAAACACATCTCTAATTCTAGCAAAGACATTCTGACTGGAGTCCCTCAAGTAGGATAATCTGATGTACCAAAGTACATCTGATTCAGTGGTCATTGAGGTACACCAAGCATCACCTCGCGATTGTAGACCGTTTGAGACAACACTAAGCGTAACCCACAAGGAGTTACAGGCGACTGTTTGTCGAGTATTTTGATGTTGACCCTCGCGGGAGTTTCCATTAAATCACCGAGGATCACAAGTGTGAATCCTCATAAATGTTCTCGGTAGATTCCTAGGATCTGCGAAGGACTCTAGAATGTATCACTTGCTTCCATAATGTTGAATGACAAGTGATGAAATTTCAAGTGTTCCTAAGAGGTCTTTTAATGAATCTCATGGCTCTAGACTCAATAAGTGCGCTTTTGTTTTCTGGCGAAGACTAGGAGAGGGTCTCCTTCTTCAATACCAACAATCTTTAAGAGAAAGTCGATAGTTTACGTAGGGTTCCTGTGAGAATGAAACAAGCCTGTTGAGAGAAACTTGAGTGGCTAAGAAGGTTTAGTGCGGTCGTCACGGGTCCATGACGACTTTAATCTTCAATAACGGTGTCATCTAGTGACCCAAGTAGCATATGAATTGAACCCGATTATCCGCCATAAGTTGAATAATTTGGAGGCTATTTCTTTTAGCCTTTTCTTTACTTTTCTTTTAATTCTTCAACTCCTTCTTTCTTGATTATCATTTTTCTTTTTATAATCATACCTAAGGACTTCTAAGTACTAACTATTGGTGGTGTCCTTGGGTAGATCCCTCCACTCTGGCGGATCATAGGGCGTTTATCCTAAACTTAGTCACCTTATAACTCCATGACTATCCTATGTTGCCATAAAACCATTTTCTAAAAATCCATCAATGTGTTTATGAATGAAAACATGTTTGTAACACTTGAAGAGTTTTGCATTTTCAGAAATACTCCCCCTCCACATGTGCTTAAGTGTTTAGACAGAAATCTGCACAGAGAGGGTAGAGCTCGGACTTTTGAATTGATCGACTCAAGATAGATAATTCCCCGCGAGACATGGTTACGTTGCATAGTTAAAGAGATGCATTGTCGGCGTTTAGGTGACAACTAGCTCTAATAACTACCTTGAAGGTGTGGACAAGCCTTGAAAGGTTGTCAAACCCGTCAAAGTTCATGTCTATCAAGAGTTTCTCGAATAGGTACGATCTACTCGGATAAGTCTTGGAAGACAAATATTTTCGATTTATGACAGTTTAGATCTTGTCAATTCATTGGTTAAGTCTCATTTCACGAAGATTCAATCACAATCAAACATATTTGTATCACAAAAATTTCCCCCCTTAAAAATGGCATATAAATGTTATTTTTGATGAAATTTGATATCGAATATGTCCAATTCGAGTTTTGTGGGAAGATGTCCACGAACAACATTTTGTGAACAAAGATATTTTGCAAATACTCCTCTCAACAAGTAATGTTAACTTTTGAGGTTTTGAAAACATAAGGAAGTACTTGTTCTTTTGAGAAAAACTTTAAAAATGATGAAAGTTTTGATAAGTTTTATTCAAAAGTAAGAAGCTTTAGCTCCTTTTATAAGGATTGTGTATGAAGCATACAAAAGGGTCCTTTCATTACAATTTCGGGTTGTACACTGTTATGTGTGCACAAACCATAATGAATATAATAAATCAATCATCAAAAAAATATCAATCAAAAGAGTTTACGGAGTACCAAACAATTAGACAATTAGACCCGGAGTTCTCTCTTCTCAATGAAACATTGTAATCGAGAAACTTTGTCTTGCTCGCACATAACTCTCTAATCTCCTCATCTGATCCCGATGAAACATCCTTTCATCCAGCCTCGTGATGATTCTTTTAGCTTCCTTCTGTTCCTTTGAGTTCCACCTCTTCTTTGACCAAATACCTGCCTTAATATCCTTTAACCGGTACGCTAACCCATCACAAACCATTTTCAACGTGTGATCGCAGAACTTATGAATCTCGTCATACGCCATGAAGCAATTATGGTGAAGTTCACTACGGTAAACAACTCCAAACTTTGGTTTCTTCAAGATGGTGTACTGAGATAGTTGGTTGATGTTGGGAAAGTGTAACAGCGGTTGTGTAAGGTTGATCTGCTTCTGGTATGATTCGACCGCAAGCTGGAGATCTTCAACACGTTCTTGGATCACCTTGCTCCGAATGAATATCAATAGGGTTGTAATGTACTGAAGATGAATATTTGTGGAGAATTGTCTCATCCGTCCTTGTACCTTAGCAAGATACATATCTTGATGTCGTTGAGCGACAATCTCAAAATCGACCTTAGTGAAATCATATTCTTGTTCATCCCGTTGTTTGACCTTGATTCTTTCAAGAATGAATAATCTTGTTTCGTAGCCAACGTGACATTCATGATAACAACAATCTTCTTATCATTGTAAACCTTCTTGTTCGACCTTTGAACTTGGTAGCTTCTGTAATACAAACTTCTCCTTGGTGGCCAATGATGAATCCGATACTTAGCATCAATATCATAGTCCCCCACTTTGTCAACGAACATTTCGGTGGCCTCTTCCTCAATGGCAACATTGGTGGAGAAGATTGCAGCTGGTATGTTGAAGGTTAGTGATGTAGCATATTTCTTGCTGATGCTACTTCCATGCTGAAGAAACTCTAGGTCATTGTTAAAGAAGAAGCGGTATGGAATCTTGGGTTGCTCTGGTCGGACCAATGGTTGGTGGTGGTGTGGTCCAATCGGTGTAATATAGAGTATTATCTCTTTTTGATACGTTGATGTTTGGTTCGGGATTTAGCCAATCAATGTTATTAGACATGGCTCTTGCAATGTTGTCGAGATGGTATGCGACATCAATAGCACTGCCGGATTTTGTCTTTTAGTAATTGGAACACGTCGTTCTTAATTCGACGTAATTCCCTCTTCGTCATCTTCTTGACTTTAAACTCATCCTGGATAATCTTGACTTGCTCCGTAGTACGACCATCTACCGGTTCTTGACCTTCCAGTAAATGAGGCGTTGCATCAACTAACTTACTAAACCAGTCATACTCTTTTGTGTCATCTTCGTCTAACTAGGAGACGACCGAGCTTGATTGATTTTTCTTCGGTTTGGAGGATGATTCTGGTTGTTGCTTAGATGATGGTGGAGGTGATGATTGTTGTTGGGGCTCAGGATGTTCTTCGTCTTCACCACAGATATAAGTAAAGTAGTCGCCGATTTTCTCCAGTGGTGGTGTAGACTCAGTATCCCGAGGTTGATGTGGTGGTTGAGTAGTTGATGTGGTGGTGGTCTTTGGCATTGGTGGTGGCATAGATGAAGATGACTTGCCATTTTTCTTTGGACGTATTGCATTTGGGTCTTTGTCCGTGTCATCATCATCTCGTAGACGCTTCTCTAGACCACCTGCTTCCTTGCATTTTGTCTTCAGTTGATGAGCAAGTAGTACCTCAAGAAACTTCAATTCATCAGATGTGAGACATCTCGTTAAAAAAGTAACAAAAGAAATTCAGAAGAGATATCCAACTTGCGTCATGGCTTTGGCAGTTGTAGGCTTGTTTTGAAGTTATGAACTCACCTCATGTGGTACTTGTTGTTATACTGACCAAAAAGGTCTTACATACATGTTTCATGAGAGAAAAAAATAAAAAAATAAATAAAAAATCTCATACTATGACGAATAAAGTGAATGAGGTTAATAAAGATCTTCCATCATCCGGAAAAGTAAATGAAGTTTCTATCTTCATGTGTCGATAAGAATGAGAAGTTTTAAATTGGGTTCGGATAATAAGAATTACTACGTGACTCATGGTTGATATAAGAGGAATTTAAGAGAAGTCTTTTGAAGTAAAATCATCGAGGAATGACGTGTAGTTAGGCGTGTATGACTAGTTGAAATTAATAATCTATGAATCAAAAGATTCAAGAATATAATATGGGTGTCAATGTTTGGTTATGCTCAGAATTTATTATTAGTTGAAGCTCAGGAGTTCAAGTATTCAACTCATCTAGGCAGCACTAAGATGTATAATGACTTGAATTATTTTATTAGTGGTATGGGTAAGTTAGCCAGGTATTATGTTGGGAGATGTTTTCCTTGATTATTATAGTTCTTTTGGTATCTTACAATCTGTTGGTATTCAGATATAAATGTGATATCGTATTGAAAGTGACTAAGTTTTTCTAGCACTCAAGAAGAGAGTACAATGCCATAGATAATTGATTATTTAATTCGATGCTTTATCCGTAAATGAGAGGTTCTTGTCAGGGGAATGTATTAAAAAAATTGTTCATCGTTGAAAGTGTTACATTGTGATATCTTATTATTGATAATCTCAGATCAAACTATATTTAGGCTTGCTCACGAAATGAAAGTTATAGGGAGACGAGGTATATGATCCAAAGGTGTAGAAAAATAATTACTTGATCGTTAAACTAGTGTTCATAATAGCTTATTCTATATAGCATTTTAATAGTGAAATCAATATGACCTTCCAAGAACGCATTACTGGGATGCATCCAAAGTAGTGTAACAATCTAGACAAAGCATGACAGAAACAAAGCATCCTTAAACTCTAGCAGGGGATCACGATGTAACATGTTTAAGAACGTATAGGATGACATATATAATGTATAACATTGTATACAGGAATGCAAACAAGCAAATAATGCAATGCACACATGCATACGGCTGATACAATTTCCGGTGACCTGGTTTTGGGGTCCAACCAAACATGAACCAAGGCAACTACCCCATCATCCCATGATCCCTCCTAAATTAGGCATAGTTGATCGGGCTATGCATAATTTAGGAATGATGATGAAAGGCTCGGCTAGCCGACTCGTATCATGTTTGGGGTTTTGAAAACTTTAGTTTGGTTATAGTTTAGGTTTTATTTTAGAAAAACCGGCATTCTCTATAACCTTAGGCTCGATACCATTCATCACACCCTACTAAACATCACATAAGATAGTAGAACAACACCATACAAGATTTTAAGAAATGGGTTTACAATGTTACATAAAGATTTTATACAATCTTGAGTAATGAAAACACAAGTCTTATTATTATCAAAGTTAAGTCTTTAGCAAAGGTCTTGGCCAAGTCACTCGGTCTTTGATATGAGAACAATGTATGACTTCAATATGCATGCCTTCAAAATATGACTATCGATCACCTGAAAATAACACTCGAAAATGACAACATAATGTTGGTGAGCTCGTAGGTTTTTAAGGAATGAAATCAGTTTTGTGGTGCATAATAAAATTAGGAAGTCATAAGTAAATCAGTTTTCCTGTGCCATGCAGGACATGAAGGACATGTGCGTAACTAATAGTGCAGTGCAAGTAGTACAACAGAAATCCACATCATGCAATCCGACCACCACATGGTCACAATAGAAATCCAAATATATTGGGTGCCTCTTCCCAAAGGTAAAGTGGGTGCCTCTTCCCAAAGATAAATTGGGTGCCTCTTCCCAAAGATAAATGGGTGCTTCTTCCCAAAGATAAACTGGGTGCCTCTTCCCAAAGATGACCCATAAATCCTTGATCATGATTCACACAATATAAACACAAATAATACCAACAGTATTGCATAACTAACGCACAATTATATACACATACATGTCAAAAAGAAGTTTTAGCACAGCGAAAGAAATAAGGTAAATGAAATAATAGTTGAGTATTATTTTCCCCAAAAAATATCGGAAAATGGGGCCACGAGAACTCACCTTGAAGCGGATGAGATAAAGTGACAAGCCCAAGTAAATAATCTCTAGAAATCAACGTAAAATGAAGGAACACTCGGAAACAAAACTACTCCTTCTTCAATTGATCTACCTGAATTTACAATCATATATCATTTATAGGTTCTTTTTATAAGTCATAACTAATTTTAATACTTGTTATTATTTATTAACATGCCTTAGGGTTATAACGGTAATTAGTCAAAACATATATTAAATTGCATCCTTAAATTAGGTTAAATGTATTCTTTATTAACGAATGAGTGCTTAGAATTAGACCGAATTAGGAAATGAGGTTAAACGACAAAGTGTTAGGACAAATTGAATATGGAGGAAAAAGGAAATCGAAAATATAACAAGACACTACTCTCGTTATAAACAAAAATCCTTATCGAACCACCAAATTAAACGAGACTCCAACAAGGGAACATACCCACGAAGCAAGTTATACAAATATCCTTTAAACCTAGACCTTTACATGACCAAGTGAAAATAGCATGACACAATTCCTCACGAGACCAACTTAGATCGACACCCAAAACCCATGCATGACCATTCAAACATGACACAAACAGACGCAACGCCACAAGGTATAATTAACTCCATAATACCATGCATACTATACACGCATAAAACCTACAATTTTTAAATCCCGCACTAACCATACTCGACCCTCATTACACTATTTCATTTAGATCAGATTTTAGATTGTAAAAATATAATATAGTCCTTTTTATCATTCACACCAATACAAACCATGCATGCATGACTCACGTGTGAAATACTAATCCCAAACGCAACACAACTCATTCTATACAGGCATAAAATACATGCATACAAATCAAAGATGAACATATCAGATTCCATTCGTACAATATAGGCACATATTCAAATTCCAAAACTTTAATAAACGACTCAACCTATTAATGCTACGACCTACAACCAGACACGATCGACATATAAAAGACTCGTGCGGGTGATAACAATCCCTTGCTCTTTAATGTGACACAACCCGTTTTCAATCAAAGGATACACACGCAAGATAACCACAAGTATCTCGAGACCAGATTTAACACACCATAGTTATTTAACGAGGCATAGTTATTTAACAAGACCCTTATCAGAATTTACCAAAATCACACCGTCTTACAAATGACATCAAAACTAGCAAGAACATTCACATGATGGCAACTGGTTTAGGTTCGACACAAAATTAGGCTTATAGGTTAGCTTTAGGGTCGACATACATGACAACAAATCTACGATTTCGAGGGATGTTTAGATCTTATAATACACAAGATTCATTACTAAGTGTGAGGCATGCTTCTGATTTCCTAGATTAGGTCTGGTCATGATCTTTTATGAGACGATTAATACATAGGTTCTAGTTTCTGGTTTACATAATAATGATTAGGTTTAGATGATACTTTCATTCAGATTTGCATCTAGAAACTTATGGTTTTAGAGTGTTTATGAACCATATATATATACTACATCATTCGAATGGAAGCAGAACAAAGATAACTAGGGATACCTTTGGAGCATATTTTTACGAGACGATGAGGAACAAGAATAAAGAACCCACCTCACGATCTAGCACCTATTCAGAAACCTTAACACTACAAAAACACACTACCGCCCACGAATCAACAGCAGCTACAAGTCTTTTGACCCACTGCCGCCATGAGACGGGTAAAAAAAGACCAGAGTTTTCGACCCCGAGCACCCTTAGAAATGAAACCCTAGAGTCTTTGGCCCTAGCAAGATCAGTATAGTAGTATTTGTGTATTTTTGTTTAGTGTCGCATGAATAAGAAAACGAATGGGTTAATCTAGATCAAATAGGAGAGCGTGTACTGCATAGAAGGAAAGTTTTTAATTGCTCTTAATTGGTTTTGATTTGGCCGGTTATGAGAGTGAGGATTGAACCGAAAGTTAAGGGATTTGATTGAATTTGAAGGTTACAAGTTAAACGTGTCATGGTATATAAGCAATACTAGGATAATTTATTTTTGTAACAAGTATTTTATTAACAAGTTAAACGTGTGATGGTATAGGCAAGACTTAGGTTAGTAATATTATTTGTAATATTATTTATAATATAATAGTTGTAATGCAAATTTTTGAATTAATTATACATGTGAATGTAGAGCTTGTAGTTTTACGAGTTTTAGAGTATGGTAACGAAAGTGGGGTCAAGGGTCTCCGTTGACTAACCTGGTTTTGTAAGGGTTCTCACATATTTGTACAAAAGGTTGTTTAAAAAGATGACATAAAATAGTTTTGTGAATCTGATAAGAGATTGGGACTATTTTTGACAACATGGATACATAAAAACATGTATAAACTGTTAAACCACTATAGATAATAGAGAAAAAAATTTCTCAGATCCGAAAAACAAAGGGTAAAACAGCTTCAATATGATGTACGAACCACAAAAAATCAATGAAATAACACAACGAGGCTCTGGTGCCAATAGTTGGACTGAAAACTTGTAATATTTATGTCGTTTGGGAGGTTTAGATTGATCAAACATGGTGAAAGGATACATATTTCTAGTCAGAGAATGTAGAGAGAGGATGGAGAAAACAAAAAGTATTATTAGATGACACAATATTGAAAGATACAATGATTTCCCACTAATGCTTTCAACTCTTATTGGGCCACATAAGTCCATGTCCAACATATGTAAATTTGCTTCCGAACTGGGTACGAGTTTGGGTTTATATGATGCTTTTTTTCCTTTTCCTTGTTTGCATGATGGACATAAGTGATCCTTGGTGTATTTGAACTTTGGAAGTATGTTAACGATGTTGTCTTTGGCAAGTTTGTTGATTGTGTCAAAATTGAGATGGGATAGCCTTCTATGCCACAACTAGGACTTTGTTCCAGATACTCGTGTCATAAGACATATTGGTGATGAAGAGGCCATTTGGTTTATGCCGATAGATACAAGTTTGCTTCGAACTGGAGTGCAAGTTGGGTTTATACTTTCTCCTTGTTCGCATGATGGACATAAGTAATCCTTGGTGTATTTGAACTTTGGAAGTCCGTTAACGATGTTGTCTTTGGCAAGTTTGTTGATTGTGTCAAAATTGAGATGGGATAGCCTTCTATGCCATAACCAGGACTTTTGTTCCAGATGCTCGTCTCATAAGACATATTGGTAATGAATAGTCCATTTAGTTTATGTCGATAGTATACAAGTTTGTGTTGCGATTCCCAGTCAAGAGATCATTGCCTTCCAAGTTTCTAACAAAGCATGTATTTCTCCTAAATGCAACCTCTAAATCTACATCACGAACCGCTTGACGAAAAAAATTGTGTCCCAACCCTTCTACATAGTACACCCGAGTGATCAAAAATTTGAAAATGGAAGATCTCCATAACCCAAAATAGCTCTTTGATGATCATTTCCAAAGCGTCTTGTTCCCATGAATTTCTAGAGCGAAATTGATCAGTGACTTGATTCCCAATCATGTTCTTGGAGAAACTCGAATCGACGATCCAAAGAAATATTTTGATAACACCGCCAAGTCTGAAGAAGATGTTTTGGAAACCATTTTGATTTTGGTTCCTTTGGGTTAGAGGTAAAATTTGGATCACACTCATAGAAGGTTTCTACTACTTCTACCAGAATAACCTTCATTCTACCATTCTAGAGTGTGAAAATTATACCCGTTGGTTTCCAAATACCATTCCAAAGGGAAAAACTATGCTTCTTATCAATAGTGTGAGACCTAAGTTTTGAAACTAGACTTTCTATTGGTTTAGCATAAGTTCTTTTTGGAACATTCTTCTGAACAAGCTTATCATTCACATTCTTAGAAACACAATCATCATGAACATTATTAATTAAACTTTGTTGATTAATATGTAAAACCAAAATATTACAATTAAAAAATTAAACTAAAGATGATAACAAAGAAATTTTTTTTTGAATAGTTGACAAGAAGATACTTAACAAAATATGTAATATTCTTAGAAACTTAGCCCATGTATATTAACCACTAGTATATTGGATCAAAATTATGTATGTAATACGCGATGGTGATGAGTTTGGGATTGATATTGGATTTGTTGTTGGTTGTTGATGTATTGGTTATAGACTGAGGTTCTTTGAGTTTTGGTATTTGGTTTGTGGTCAAAATGCATCTTCTTCTTCTTCCTTTCTTTCAAACCGCAACTTGTTTTGTCAAATCGCAATATGAAATCTCATTGTATTTAAATCGTAGTTGCCAAATCGTAATACCTTCAAAATGCAAGTCTTGGGTCAAAATGCAAAACTTCAATCCACAATATCTTCAAAACGAAGTAGCTAAATCACAAACCCTTGAGTTAAAACGCAGGATCACAAACCGAAGTTGACCACTCAAAACGCAGAAAAACCAAATCTGAGTTTTCTCTTTCATCAAAACGCAATGAAGAACAAAAATTATTCAAACCAGAAATCTGCTTTAAAACCATCCCTTTTGACCGTTTGACCAGATCTGCACTAGTTGACCACAAAAAAACTTCACGAGTACGGAACAGAAGCAAGTCACAAAACATTTTAAAACTGTTACCGATAAAGATAACACTTAACAGATTGTAGATGACTTTTTTGACCATGTTAGATACGTTTAAAAAACTGTTACCACAGGATATAGATTTTTTTTCCCAGATTCAAAAATTGGTAAAAAACAGCTTCAAACACAATATTCGAACCACAAAAATCAACAAAGTAACACAATGAGGCTCTGATGCCAATTGTATCCTTTCACATGGGTAATCATCATGTTTAGGAATCATCATCACCTTTCTGAAGTGTATTCAAGTACTTCTTCAAGCTCCAGTGAGGATTGTACGAACAGAAAACGGCACAAATTCCCAAATCAGGAGTTAAGAATTCACTTATCAGACATCAGTTGTTAAAACTCCACATCAGAATGGGGTAGCTGAAAGAAGAAATCACACTCTTGTGGAAGCTGCTCACACAATGCTAATTTATTCTAGTGCACTTTATTTTTATGGGATGATGTTGTTGCCACTACTTGTTTCACTCATAACCGATCCCTAATTCATCCAAGATTCAATAAAACCCCATATGAATAGTTAACAATGAAAACCTGATATCTCTTGACTTCACGTGTTTGGCGCTTTGTGCTATCCGACGAATGACAGAGAAGATCTAGGAAAACTGAAAGCTAAAGGTGATATTGGAATCTTCATTAGATACTCAGATAACTCGAGGGCATTCAGGGTGTATAAAAGAAGAAATAAGAAGATCATTGAGATGATGAATGTGAATTTTGATGAAATTCCAAAAATGGCTTCTGAGAGACTTGCACTAGAACCCGCGCTTAACCCGACGGCTTCTAATCAAAACAGATTAGGACCCGAACCTAACCCGCAGACTTCTGGACACATCAGTTCAGGACTCGTACCTCAAAGAGCTCCATCAACTTTTGTTGACAAACCTTCAGAACAAGAATGGGAGATTTTCTTCGAGTTAATGTTCGATAGATACTATTGTGGACCTTCGACAAATGCATCAAATCATCATTCCGATGCACCCGCTCAAAATCGTCAACCACCACCACCAACAGAAGATGCATCTACCATAGTCGAAACCATTGCTCTAACTCCATCAACATCATATACATCTACTTCAACAATTCTAGTTCTTGAAACCGTTCTAGCAACAGTTGATGAGCATAACTAAAACACATCATTTCAAGAAGAACCTACACTAAACCAAAATGATGCAACGTTAGATGAAGACGTATTCGAAAACCCGTTTGCCACGGAATCAGCTGAATCATCTTCAAGCTTAGAAGAACCATCTAACTCGCATATGTTAAACCCACGGTATCCTTCTACACTGAAGTGGACAAAAGACCATCCAATTGAACAAGTTATTGGTGAACCTTCAAGGCCAATTCAGACTATAAGCCAACTTGCCACAGACTGCGACTTGTGCATTTGCTTTTGCTCAATTAGAAATAAAGAATCGAAGAACATTCGGGAAGCAAGAAATGCATGGATAGAAGCGATGCAGGAGGAACTTCTCCCATACCGTCTACATAACATTTGGGATCTAGTTCCTAGATCAATTGACATACGTGTCATTGATCTCAAATGGTTATGCAAGAACAAAAAAGATGAAGAAATTACTGTAATTCGCAATAAAGCTCGTCTTGTGGCCAAAGGATACATACAGGAAGAAGGGATATATTTTGAAGAATCATTTGTGCCGGTAGCCAGACTTGAAGCAGTCAGGATCTTCTTAGCCTATGCATGATAAGGATTTAAAACATACGTTTTTAGGAGGTCATTTAAGCCCTAAATCGACACATTTTATATCCGTTATTACTTAAAACTGTTTCTTTTCACATTTTAGGTCTTTTTGAAGCAAAATGCTGGAATGAATTTGGACGAAAAGGTGTGAAAACATAAAGAAAATGACAAAGTCAAGACTCAAGCTGTTCTTAAAGCCTGACGACGTCCCATCTCAAAGGGCGACGCCGTCACTTGTTAAAGATTTTGATAAAAGTTAAGGCGATGGCTGAGGTGATTTTTTGGTTCTAAAGCCTGACGATGTCACGTCTTAATTCTGGAGGGTGTCACCCTTTGTTTTACACCAGACGACCAAGGAACAAATCCAAAACGACGTCTCTATTGAAGACAGACGGCGTCACACTCATAAGTTGACGTCGTCCCAATGATGACCTGGCCCAAACGAAACCCTAATGACGGCGACCTGATGGTGTCACCAGCAAAGGCGACGCCCTCGCACTAGTAAATCTATTTATAGAATTTGATTTTTCTGCATTTACATAGATAGAACGTTGGAGAGAAAACCCTAATTCGGTTGTAGTCTGACTTGGACAGTACTTTTGGGTTGCATACCCTTCTTTGCATCATAAGATAAGTTTGTTAATCCATATTATCATTATCTCTACCCCATGTTTAATTGTTTATGTGTATGCTTGCTTATTTACCATGAGTAGCTAAATTATCATTGTGTTTGCTTAGATCTATGAAACCTAGTTGTTAATTATCGTTAGGTTGTCTCTTGTATTGATTGGTAGACGTTTATGTAAGGAAATCTGGCTTCTTCTTTAATTGTTGCAAGCTTGAACGTCCTAAATAGCAAAAAGCTTAGGAGTGCACCTAGGCCATCGTTGTGTTTATTGCGTGGGTTGTAGATCTAGGATAATAGAGTATTCGGGGGAGATACTACGGTACTTGGCGATCCCGGATAGTCTAGAGGAGAGTTACGATTCATAGAATTGGGGAACTTAGCACAGCCCTATAACCAAACGGAATACAACTCACCAATGATGAGGATGTGACAATTCAACCGACCAATAAGAGATAACTAGGGAGTAAGAACATCTAAGTAAACACATTTTTAATCATCATAAGAGCACATCCACATTAACATAGCCTATCTTTTCCTGTAAATTATTTAAGTAGTTAATTAGTTTTATCTAAAGTAGTTAAAATCGGTAGAAGTATCACCCCTACTCCTATACCCTGAGATATTTACTTGCCTTCTAATAAATATAAAAAGACCAAAAAGAATCTCCTTCACCCTTACCTTCTCGTCATACATCTCTTCCTAGCATCTCTATTCCCTTGGAGGACGATCAACCCTCTGGGCTTACCCCATACTATACTATAATGATTAGGTACACTGCCTAGAGGTTTATAAACCTTTCTCATTGAAAAGGAAGTCTTTCAACCCCGAACCTGCTATCATTGCAGCTCACAAAAACATCACGGTATATCAGATGGACATCAAGAATGCGTTCTTGAATGGAACTCTGAAAGAAGATGTGTATGTGAGTCGACCGAAGCTTCATAGACATGGAACATCCAAACTCGTCTACAAACTCAAAAGACAAAATATGGTTTGAAACAAGCTTTGAGGCGTGGTATGACGAACTAACTTCTTTCCGATCAAAACAATTTCACCAAAGGAACTGTTGATCCTACCTTGTTTACACTAAAATACAACAATGACATTTTGATTGTTAAGATTTATGTGGGCGACATCATTTTGGTTCCAATAATCCGAATCTTTCAAAACATTTTGAAAATCTCATGAAAAGCAAATTTGAAATGTTCATGATGGGGGAACTAAAGTTTTTTCTTGGTTTAGAAATACATCAATCCCCTCGTGGAATTTTTATTAGTCAATCTAAATATACAATTGAGATTTTGAAAAAACATTAAATGGATAATTGTGATTCCGTTGGCAAACCAATGGTAACTTCACCAAAAATTGGAGCCGATTTATAAGGGAAACTTGTCGATCCAAAGAAATATCAGAGCATGATTGGTTCTCTCATGTACCTCACTGCTAGTCGACCCGGTATTCAATTTTTTGTTTGCTTATTAGCATGGTTTCAGGAAAAGCCTACTAAAGTTTACCTCAAAGAGGTTAAATGGATCTTCGGTACTTGAAGACATCCATTCACATATGACTTTGGTATCCGATGGAATCCAGATTTGATCTAATAGCCTTTTAAGATGCGGACCACGCAGGTGATCAAGTTACCGCAAAAGTACATCGCCGGGAGCATAATTTTGGGTGAAAAGATAGTAAGTGGTCTTCAAAGAAACAAGATTATATGGATGAGGACACAACTCACATATTATGGCTTTATTTTCGACAAAATACCTATGTATTGTGACTCGAAAAGTGCCTCCCGTTCATCACTCAAAGACCAAACATATCAGAGTCCGCTATCACTTCATCAAAGAGCACGTAGAAGAAGGTACTTTTGAATTATTTTTTGTGAAGACAGATTACCAACTCGCTGATCTATGTACTAAAGCCCTTCCAAAAGAACGGTTTGACGATTTAGTTCGACGAATTGGAATGCGAAGCCTAACCCCTGAGGAGTTAGAACGTCTTCTTGAATCTCCTTGAAAATGATTTCAAAGGCTTCGCTGTAAATATTTTTGAAAAACCAAATACAAAATTTGAAAAACTAACAAAATAAAAATATAAAACTTTAAAAAAATACAAAAACAATATAAAATCCAAAAATATATTTCTCACGACATGTCTCTCGTATAATCGATATTTTGTACGTTTCTAGAAATGTCATTTAGCAATGATACAGACATGTACAGATGCTTGAGCGAGAGTTCTTTAAAATGTTTCTAAAACATGTCGTTTCTCAAAATTTCTTTCACAATGACTTTCGTATATTTCAGTACGAAACCTAGACTTAAAATGATGACTTTTGATTATTTTAAATCAAAAGTCGTGTTTGCCTAAAAAAAATCTCTAGTGTAGGCTTCAGTGCACTACATTTAAAACTGGTGAGAAATCATAATCATCTTGAGCACCTTTCAAGATTTTTCAAAGAAAAAAAATTTTCAAAATCTTTCAAAATATTAAGTGCTCAAGATAACTCCCTCCAAACCCTTAATTGATTATGCTTTTTTCAAGGGGGAGTATAAAACCAAAATGTTCCAATTTCATACAAAAATTAAATCTGTTTGTCTCCCCAAAAGCTTTCTAAAAACATGTTGTTTAATCCACTGATATAAAAAATATCACGAATATGCTATTTTTGAGGGGGAGAAGACGTGAATAAAATGTGATCAAATATGTTTAAAGATCAGTGTTTGAATCTCAAAAGAGCTCGACTCAGTCGTAACCAATGAATTGACGAGAAATCAAAGTCAGTAAATGTACCATTTAGAGAAACATTCTTTGAACTTGACCAGGCCGGGTAATAATTTCACGCTAGTTCACTAGTGGTGTAAATGTGTCACGAATCGGTCTTGTTCATTGAAATTCGATCAATTCAGTGCAAGCTCTTCCCTCGATGTGTAGATTTTAGATAAAACAATATAAGCACATGTGAAGGGGAGTATTTCTGAAAATGCAAAACTCTCATGGTAAAAATATATTTTATGATCATAAACACTTTGAGATATTTTCAAGAAAAATGTTTTATGGCAACTGGTATATGTGAAAACATATACATTTTCTTTATCAAAACCGACCCAAATAAACCGAAAACGAGCCGTTAATGCCTAATATTTGTGTGTTTCTTGAGTTTATGCATGTGCAGGTACGAATATCTCAAAATAGACAAAGAAAAGACAAAACAGAAGAAAATCGAGCATGAGAATGAAGAGAGTGCAAAAGCCGGAGCCGGGAATCAGTTTTACAGATTTTTGGATCATGTTTAGGATATTTTCACATGAAACCCTCATCCTTATCTAATTTCACATAACACCCTTACTTTATCCATAATTACAAATCACTCCCCTCATTTTTCCTAAAGTTACATTTTTAGTCCTTGGAATATCACAATTGGGCTAATTTGATCCTTTTTGGTATTATTTGTTCATTACCCGGATACAATTATACATTACCAAACTCAAAATCCAAATCCCTTACCCTTAATCTTGCATTTACCAAACTCAAACTCAAAATACAATTATACATTACCAAACTCAAAAATCCAAATTTTAATTTCACCTTAATCTTGCATTTATTATTACTTACTATCTTATAAGCTTATTATAGCTTATGTGAGCTTATTAATGTTCAAACTAGTCTTAATTTCAAATATTGCTAAAAAGTCAAAAAGAGTTAACAGAAAAGTCAAATAAAGTTTAAGCTAATTTTCAGCATTTCAAATGTTAAAATTTAGTTTTAATTAGTTATTTTGTCATATTAGGTGTTTTAGATTTAGAATCCATCAATTAGTTATGTAGTATATGTCTAAATTTGCAAATCAGTTATTTAAGGGAGTGTTTGGAATTAGTTAGTTTTTAGTGTTTTTATATGTTTTGGTTCATAAATCAAATGGCTACAGCTGTTTTTCAATCATAATAGAATATTACATGTCACCCTAAAGTCTTTCATAAAGGTTTTAAGGTTTTGCCCAATTTTGTGTTGTCCAACTGTTGCAACAGCTGTAATCTGAATTGGTATTAATAAGGAGTTGCTAGTTGTTTATTTTGAGTATTTAGAGTCTAGGTAGTCTGTGTCAAAAGGAGTTAATCAATTTTCAAAAGCTTTCAACCATTTGAGTTAGAGTTATGTTCTGTGTCATTGGTCCATAGCAGTTATGTATGCTTATTTTTCAGCTTAGTTTCACACTTCAAATTAAGTCCAAATTCTTTAAAAAGATGTTTTCCTTAAACCTTATTGTTTAGACTAAATCTTTTTTTGATCTTTTTGTAATTCCAAATCTATTTACTTGCCTATAATTGTTCTTAAAGTTTGTCTCCCAGAAACTGTTACATCAGAATGCCCATATATGTCCCTAAATTCCCTCTTTATCAGCTCTTATAAGCTCAATATTGTCTGAATTTTGGTTTGCAAGCAGTTCATAGTATTGTCTTAATCTGTTTTCACTTTATTAGGTTTTTTAAGCTTATTAAGTGCTTATTTCCTAGGGTTAAAAGTACCCCTCAGTCTGCTGTTACCACAGCAGACCCATAATGATTATTTGATTAAGTTTTAGCTTTTGCCCTTTAGAATCTGCTTAATAGGTTATATTTAGATCCTTATTGCTTATTTCATCCATTAGGACCGCTATCTAGCTTTTCCTAGCTTATAGCTTTTCTCCTAGCTTATAATTGTATAGCCATAAGTTTCCTTAAGATCATCCCCAATTGTTTTCGGTTTATGTTAGCTTAATTCAGCTTCTTTAGATTTCTCCCAGCTTATTTGAACCTAAGTAGTTTAATTCCCATGTTTTAATTTTGTTTTAGCTTATTGATTCCATGTTTGTTTTAGCTTATTTCGGCTTTAGTTGTTTCATTAAGCTTTAGAACCTATTCTGTCTTATAATATGTCTTAATCCAGCTTATTAACTGAGTTTTAGAAAATTTGATTTTACAAAAAGTTCATTATTTTAGCTTATTAATAAGTCTGCACTCTCACACACTTAACATAAACACTTCACCCAACTGTGCCCTAGGGACTTACAGTTTATTATTTAAGGTCATTAATAAGTTTTACCTCATCAGCTTTACAAAGGCTTATTCCTGCTTATTGGTTACTACTTCATGTTTTATATTTTTCTCTTATTTAGCTTATAAAGTTTTACTTTCCCTGAATTTTTGGTATTTTTCCTGTCTCATTAAATATTTTTAATATTCTAAAATTTAGTTTTAAATTCATAATAAATAAATAAAAAGTCAAAAAAATATCCTGATTTTTTCTAAAATTTTCTTTTGTCATTTAGCTCATAGGAAAATAGTTTTGAGTTTGTAGGGTTAATATTTCTCATTTGCTCTTTTGAAGCTTGGGTTTAGCCCGGGATTTCGCGTTTTTAGGTTTTCTTAGCATTTTAGCCCCCAATTGCTTCGTATTATTGTTTTAGTTGCTTTTTAAGTTTTTTTAGCTTATGTTTATCAATTTTAGTGTAGAAACCCAAATTATCACCTTTTTCACTATTCAAATTCACGAACGCGACTCGATTCAATAACTCCATCCACCTTCGCTGGGAAACAATCAGGGGATACAAACTTCACCATTTGTATTCTTTTGGAATATATACTATAACAAACAAATCAGCAACATAGGGATAGTCATGGACTTATAAGGTGACTAAAGATAGGAAAAACATCCTATGATCCGCTAAAGCCGGAGAGATCTACCCAAGGACATCACCAATAGTTTAGTATTAGAAGTCCTAAGGTATGATTGAAAAAAGGAGTATATGAGAAAAGGAGAAAGAAGGAGTTGCAGAATTAAAAAGAAAAGTACAGGAAAGGGTGAAAAGAAATAGCCCTCCATAATTCAACTTAGGGCAGAAACTGGGTTCAATTCATCTGCTACTAGTTGTCACTAAGATGATGTCGGTATTGAATACAAATACGTCATGGACCCAAAGGACGACCGAACTTAACCTTCTAGCCACTCAATTCCTCTTAAAATGATTTGTTTCATTCTCACGGGAAACCCTTCAAAATCTATTGACCTCTCATTCCGAGAAGTGTTGATATTGAAACAGGAGACACCGCTCCAGTCTCTGACTACTAAAACCAGTCGCATTAATCGAGTCTAGATCCACGAGATTCATCATAAGATCTCTTAGGAACACTAAACATTTCATCACTTGAAGTTCAAAATATTAGAACTCAAGTGATATATTCTATAGTCCTACGCAGATCTAAGCAATCTGCCAGAACATTTATGTGAGGATTTACAAATGTCAACATCAAACAGCCCTGACAGCAGGTCACTTCGGTAATTCTTTTTGGATAACGCTTAGTGTTTATGGTGGTTACTTGTTTCAAATGGTCTACAGTGGTGGAGTGACACTTTGTATATCTTGTTAGCCTTCTTGAGGGCCTCCAATTTAGGAACAGCCTTTCTAAGGATTATAGAATTATTTTCACACTATGCTGTTAATACTCTCGACATTCGAAGCTATAAGTGCAGGAAATCCCACCAAGGAGATTCCTTTTACGAATCAAATCCAAAAGACATGGGTCATGTAACAATCCGCATTTTCAGGTTACTTTTCATTATCAAATTTTTACTATTCACTTTTACTATTCATTTTTACTATTTACATTTACTATTCATCCCGTAAGTTTTTTTAATTTTACTATCACGACAAGATAATTGATACTCGAGGAGTCGTCATGACGACGTACGTTAAATCCATTCAGAATTGATTTATAAAAGCGATTATCGAGAATTTCTTTTAGGTTTAAGCGTTATTCATGCATCTCGATATGTCGATTAACCTTATAAACAATAGAATATGAATTCCACAAGTTTTGGAATTTTACGTTTTCAGTTCTGCGTTTCACAGCAATGCAGCGTTTTAAACCTATGTTTCCAGTTTTAACAACGTTTAAGCAACCCGATGGAACTTACCACTAATTTTATATTTTATTATGTAGTATAATGATGAGTTTAATCATTTCTACAAGTTTAATATTTTTAGGATACCCAGTTTTAATTTTTATGACTTACAACTTTCAATTAGCAACTAACGGAACCAAAACTCACTCCGTAAACAAGATAATATGAAAACTAACATAGTCATCCTCCCTTCATTATTGTGACCACCTATGGGGTGAGGAGTCACCATGTATGTGTCTTGATCCTAACTCTTGCACCATTAGATTAGAACATGTGTTTCAACTTCTTAAGTAAGGCTTGATAGAATGAGAACATGTGCAAACCTTCATGAGTAAGTCTTGCAACCTTAACCTCCTCAAGGCACTATAAACCCCCCCCCCCTCTTGTTGCCGTTCACCACATACAAACACACTTTCCATATTTTAATTCATAACTCCAAGTTATTGCAAAGAATTTTCAAGCAACAAGTTACTACTTCAATCCTTAGCAAGTTAGGTGATTTCTCTTGAGTTTTAATCAACTCAAGTCACCTAGAATCTCATCATCAATCTTTTAAGAATATAAGAGGGTAGAAGGATTTTGCAAAGGGTGGGAAGATTTTGGAAGCTAGGGTTTCTAGTTTCTAGTTCTAGTTCTTGTTCTAAATCTTTGATTTTCCTTTCTTAAGTGAAAGCCTAAAGTTGGATCATATGTTGGATCATTATGTACAAGTACTTAAAAACAAGTCTAAAAACCATTCTATGCAAATAGGGTTAATTAGTGTTTAAATGATAAACTTATGTACACAATTCCCACAAAATTGACCACATATAGATTTGATACTTTGAATATTGTTAAAGACAAGGTTAAAAGTAAAACA
Source organism: Chrysanthemum lavandulifolium (assembly GCA_022545495.1). Taxonomy (NCBI): domain Eukaryota; kingdom Viridiplantae; phylum Streptophyta; class Magnoliopsida; order Asterales; family Asteraceae; genus Chrysanthemum; species Chrysanthemum lavandulifolium. Next base: position 182,182,450 of record CM040243.1, read on the forward strand.
TAGCTACTTGAATCACCCGAAACGGACAAACGAGTCAAAAGATACGGCAACATGAAGTTACCTAAAAACTTATAACCATATTTCTATCACAGAAACATTAAACACGCAAAACGAGGCACTTCTGATCCGATTCATAAAAAGATTAAAGCACCAAAGTTGTCTGTATCGATTTTTTCTTCAAAAACTCAAGGACATGGGTCATAAAAACATACGACCAGGGCTGTGGAGATGGACCTGTTTAAACTCGAGCCTTTTGAAACTTTCCAAAACTTTTTCCTAAATAGCTTAGTTCCCGGCCTCGCTAAACCACGAAACTTTGTAGCCTTCTTATTATACGTGTGAATATTAGATCCATCAAATAAAATTCCATGGAAAAGTATTTTCTCAAGTGACGTAAAAATGACCATTTTAGCCTTTTCTGCCGATTTTAACCAAACTTCATTTTTGACCATATTCATAAGTTATGAACACTAATAATGAACGAGAACTTGTAAAAACTAGTTACTTACTAAAATCATGATGATATAACAATCTTCATTCAAAACTAATCTTTCTTAAGTTCATTCCAACCTTCGGGATTGTGTTTATCACATGTGAAAACCCAATTTTCACATATGAAACCATAATACTAACCAATGACTTCACATATGAAACCACACTTGTAATAGCCATTATGATTTCCTAATCATAACCAAACAAAATTGTAACTTATGTTTGCAAACCATATGAACATTTTCGACACTTATGATATATAAGCAAAACATATGTTTTATCTACTAAGTGCTACAATACTAGGGAGCTTCATGTGAGGGGTTTCATTTGTGTAAAGCGTATCAACGAGTTCTTTGGATTTACAAATTAAGTGTCCTAGCTCCTCGTCGTTCTTGCATGACCTCTAGATTATGATGGCCGACGGTGTACATTATATATAAACTAAACACATTTTTACAAACTAAACCACTTCTATAAACAACATATACGAGTTATCAAGTGCTACATCATGATCAATATGAAGACGTATATAGAATTGTTGATACTTTCACATCATCATTCCAACAAACCTACGAAATTTCATCATACTCAAGGTTGCGAGTAGAGTTTTCTCGCCTTATCCATTGTAACCACCCGTAAATTTCACATTGTATTAAATTAATATAATATTCTACTAAAAAAAATATTTATCCATTTTCTACGTCTATTGTTTTTTTTAAATGAAACGTTATTAATTTACCTGATCTCAACAACTAACTAATGTGACGTAACTCACATTCCCAATAAACGTGCTCACCGACATCAACATGACTTATGTTTATAAACATCCGTATAGGTCAAGCATAAGAGTTTTCAAATTTTATTACGTTACGTTATTTCGTTAGCGTACGAGTACTTAACGTCCAGAATAACGTTTGCCATTTATTTACTTATTTAAAATTGTAAACACCAAAGTACAAGTCTCTAAAACACAAAAACTTAAACTCTATGATATATTACAAGTCTAATTTACATTCTCTAGTCCTCACCTTACAAGGCTTGATGCATAAATTCTAAGCTTGGTTTCTTCTAAGTTTATAAATTTAAAGGCTTAACATTAGTAATTGTCGGGATCAAATTATACCGGTACACATCAAGTCTTCCTACCTAAGCTAACTAAAATATCTATACTATCAAAGACAACTTGATATTTTCTTCTAAGTCTAAACCGACTCCAACATGTATATAATATATGTTTCATGTCTATCACAAACAAAAGAAAGCAGGAGAGAGTTATCTTCTCTCTTCCTCTCTTTACTACCGACAATCGACAACAACATCACCACCATCGCAGCCCACCTCCCATCTCTCCATCACCACGGCCACTCCATGCAAACATCATCATCAAGATGAGGAGTCTAGAGACCATGGTCATTGTTTACAGTTCGGTAGTCACCACCACAATGTCGCCACCACCATCATCTCCCATCACATATCTATTTCACACTCTTGGTATGTCGACATACATATATCTATTCTATCTAATTTCTCTTTGATTAAACCGGATACAAATTAGCTTATTCACTCTTCATGAATGTAAAAGCGGATTAAATATGTTTTGATTATGAATTAGTGTAGTGGTAATGATTTAAGAGGAGTTTATTTGATTGGTGTTATTTCGGTCGGGTTAAACACAGTATGGGTCGAGACAACCCACTTGGGTCTCGGGTTTGATTGGAGTTTGTTTTGTGCTCGATAAACCCACCCGCAAGGTCGTTTGTTTTAGTTCTCATCCGCGACAGAAATACACCTCGAAGGGTGTGTTTGTTTGTTTTAGCTTATCTTAAAAAGGTGTCTGACTAGTTGTTTCAATATTAAGCTTATTTTGTTGTCTGGGTCTCGGATTGCAAGTAACCCCGAAGGGGTGTTTTGTTTGCTTGATCTCGAGTTGGGATAAAAACCACAAGAGTGGTGTTTCGTTTGTTTGGTTCTCGGCTGGAAATAAAACCACCCAAAAGGGTGTGTTTTGTTTGCTTATTTCTGTCCAACACCAGCCCCAACAGGAGGTGTTTGATTCTGTCGTTTATAGCCCAAATGGGGCTTTCACATCTGCTTATTACAACCCCCGAAGGGTATGTTTTATTATTTATTTTTCTGCACAACAAGGGGTGTTTATTTTGCTTATTTCTGTCCGAAAGGGTGTAAATTGGTAAGGTTAAAGAAACACCCACGGAGGTGTGTTCCTTGTCTCATAGTCTTGGCTCAACAAACATCCAAGCGATGTTTGCATTTTTACTCTCGAGTCAACAAGAAAACTTGTTATTAGTGTAAATTAAGGGCTGTTTCAGGTCAGCAGCTAAATCGAGTTGGTATGCAGTATTTTTGGCTTATGTCATACTAGGAAATCACCTTCTTAGATAGATATATATCTTAGCTTCATGTGGCGAATTGGATGGGTCATCAACTCCTCCAGATAAGGGAGTTATGGCCGTTTTACGATTGCTAGTCAAATCTGGAACATCATTTGGAAAACGAGTTAAACTCCAGGTTAGTACTCTAAAATGTAGGATAGGGTGTACATCTAAATCTAACTTCTCCAAGTGGAATCACTTAAATAGCTATCACGGTTTGGGAAATACGTGAAGATTAGTGTTTCGTAGGAAAAGTTGGGACTGCTGTAGACCAGCAGTATGGATGGGTTAATTGCAGAAAACTTTTGGCCTAAGAAGGTCTATATTATTCGATGGGATTATGGAAATAAGTTTAAGGTACATGTGTTGAATTGGATAGGGTGATATCTCTTCCGGATGAATGAGATATGGCCATTTTATGGAAACATGTCAATTCAGGGCTCTGTTGGAAAACATGTTTTGCTCCGATTTTTGTCTGATGGCTTGGGTTTTAAAACATGGTTCAACACTAGACATTATAAGCTTTCACCTCAATTGGTTTCAACTTGATAGCTATTATAGAATAGTATTTATGACCAAAACCGTAAGCATTAGAATTTGACAAACTTTACGGTTGGAGTTATAGTTGATAAAACTCATTTCCGTTGATTGGTAAATGATTTGATTGAATAGCCTAATATTTTGGAAAGTAAACTTGAGTATATTTCTAGGGTGAAAACCCCATCATTATATCTTTTATAGGTTAAGAGATACGATGGTGTGAAGTTGACCAAAATTCAGAACATGGTTTTACATCTATTTTTGAGAAATAAAAGTGTGATCACTTAGTAAAAGTTAAAATGGTTAAGCAATACTTATTAGATACTTATTGGGTATAAGTGAAGGTTGTCCACCCATTTGGAGAATAAAAATACCTTGATTAAGTCATTAACCTCTAGCCTAGAATTCACCATCAATATTTTTGTGACTCGTTTTCTTGAAACATATTGTCTATTCTTTTACTTTATAATATATATGTGATATATATATTATACTTTAGCGTCGTTTATCTTGAGTCTATGACTTTATACCACCACGAATGATGGAACTAAACATTTTACAAGCGTTGATACGAAACTTCCATGAAAACTAAAGCGTATTATCTTTTGAAAACTCATACGCATCGATTACTTTTCGAGTGTTATATTACGAGACGCATTACATATCTATTAGGTTGTGCTGATTCGTTATCGTCATGCTTTATTTGACATCGCTTACATTACCTTATTCACTATACGCTAAGGTGAGTTCATAGCCCCACTTTCTATTACTTAATTGTTTTATAAACCCTTGGGGGGGGGATACATGCTTTATTTTAAACCGAACATATTGCTTTCAAACATTATACTTATCTGATTGTTATTAGCACTAAGTTTCCGCATTTGCCAAACTTAAGTCCCTTAATCATGAATCATTAATCACTATGTGAAAGTGGGCGCGAATATTGTGAATAGATCTATTGGGATTGACGAATCCCGTTTGTGTTAGCCCGTTAAAGGCAAACAAACACACTATATTTGAGTAACATTGGTAAAATGGCAATTTTACGATAGAACGCATCTGACATTTTCTCAATTAATTTTGGAACACGTTAACGCCTTGATTGCATGATGCTTAGTCTAATAATAAGCATTTTGGTTTTCAAACCATTGGTGTGAATTATAACTCACACTACCAACATAATGTGTTCAACCATGAAACAAACATAATGTGCTCAACCTTTGTGTTGTGATTTTAAGCATGTATTCGGGTCCATATTATGCAGGCATGCGGAGGAGCATGGATACTCAAGAAGGCTATAAATTTTATTATCATTCGAAAATCAATTTAATGTATTTTGTAAACATGGAACCATTTGGGACCTCATTTTGTAAACTCGATATTTATATAAATCGAATGATAAATCTTTTAAACGACTCCATTAGCGTTCGTTTCTATTGTTATATTGTTGTACCATGAAGTAATACCGGTTTGAATTCACTGCGTATCACGAAATTAGGGGTGTTACATCCATCATATACGTTAAGTACTAAACATCATCAAATTCACGATGAGTTCATAGCCCCACTTTCTATTACTTAATTGTTTTACAAACTCTTGGGGAGATACATGATATTTGAAACATGAATACACAAACATTTGAACACTATGCTTATCTGATTGTTTTATTGTCACTAAGTACCATCATTGCCAAACATAAGGCCCCATATCATGAACCGGTTCATCACATTGTGAATATTTGTTTTGGGTAAAGGGTTAATTCACCCCGGTAAAATTCATTACTCTAAAAAACGTTGAGGTGCGTGGGATGAGGGTGCTATCCTCACCTCACCCCTTAGGACACTTACAGACAGCTAATATAAGAATGACACACCATTCCAATATCTTACAAAAATGAACCTACCAATAATGACAAAAGAACATAAAACAATACAATACTACTCAAGAAACGCACTTGAGCCTTCTAAATCATTATGGCGGTCCACCTTAGCTTCCATGAAGAATCCACATATAATATGTCATGAATGAGCACCCAAAGTCCACAAACCCATATCATAGGAATCCTCCAACTTACCACAAGTCCAAGTACCCAGCCATCAAGCATGTACATACAAAGACTTGTACCAACACAATGCATCCCAATACACACTTACACGAGCATAGAATCCTCAAATGCAGAAAAAAAGTCCCTCCAAACATAGGCATCAAGATGACCAAAATGCTCACGAACTTCAAAGAACAACGTCCCTACAAACTGCATCTCATAGCTCTTGAGCACACCACCAACATACACGACCACGAATCTTAATAGATTCTATTCTGGTCGAACAAATAACCAGCTCTAACACATAATCCAAATAGGGTTTACATAAAACCTTATCATCCATAATCATCAAATACAAGCAGATTGAGGCATAAAGCTCCACCAACAAACCTTAACTCATAATTAGACTAACATCAGCAGCATACCAATGATGATACATCAATCAGTGAACCAATACTAGGGTATAATAGCCCTAACTTACAGATCCCTCATATCACGAACAAAAGATTGAATCCCAACGCACCAGGTTTGCTAAGATACGAATCAAATAAGGTTTAATCAGACCCAAACGTCCATAAAAACCATTCATGACCAGAAAATAAAACATAAACGCGCCCAGAACATTGCAATCAGATTAGGGTTTTGGAATAAGATTACCCAAAAACTTAACTTACATCTCTCCAAACCCATGTACATAACCACCTACATCAGATCATGAACATACAAGCAACAATAAACCCTAACATAGGTTAACGTGCAGCGTACAAGCTTAGACCTCCACACCAAACAGCAAAATCCTAACACGGGTTTACTTTCAAGATGAATATGAATTCAGCGTTCAAAACCAAATACCCATATCAAGGTCAACCACCAATTAAAAACCAAAAATGTTTTATAGTCTTTACTTCCAAGGTCGACCAAACAATAAGCCACCAGATTGTACCAATAGCGAATGTGTTGGAATATGATCTACTAGAAAACCAATAGCAACGATTATATATAAGGAGTCGATTTAGAAAACCAAACAGACATGAGTGATTCACAAACACCCTAAAATAGATTAACGAAACCCTAATCAGAAACGAACCACCATTAAAGGCAGTCGATTGAATAAAAAGTGAATTTAGGGTTTCGGAAAATCAAACAACCCACCAGCCGCCACTTCTAAGATTTTAAACACAATCCACAAATCGTATTGCATACCCAGGAAGGGTAGAGAGGACAATTATGTTAGGATTATGGTTGGATTTGAGAAAAAGTGGCGTCTGGAACCTAAAGAGAGAGAGAGAAATGAATTAGACAAATATTGTGAATAGGCCTATTGGGATTGACGAATCTCGTTTGTGTTAACCAAGTACGTTCAAAAAATCACACTATATTGGGCAGCCTTTTCCCTTCCTATTTCAGATCAAAACATGGCTTGTTAACCGCCTCTCTTTTATTCATCATGAATATTATGCAATTGGTTAAGAGGCTGTTATCATTTGGGAGGGGCGTGCTACACTATCCTTTGAATTTTTTTAGGGATCACTCTTACTATCTAGAACCCTAATGCGTTTCTCTTTTCTTGATTCTGTTTTGTCTCTTTTATGAGACGGACGGGATCAATTTGTATCTAGGGTTCTGGATATTTGGTTCATGGGGATCGATCGTTTGTGGTATACTCCATTATGATCGATCTGTTTACCTCCTGTTTTTTATTGATGGTCTGATTGAGGTGGTATTGGATCTAGGCTTCACGATTATAAAACCTTGGTGGTTTTTATTTTCTATCCGTTTCTTAGGGTGTTGAACGGAACCTTAATTTTTAGGGTTTCGTATTACTTTACGTTTTGTAACAGGTTCAATTGCAATGTTTGTGGGTTAGGGAGATTGGAAGTCAAGTTTATGTTGGTTCTTGTTCAAAAACCATGGTGTGTTTATTCTCAGATCTCTTTTCTTGGGCATAAATCGTATATGGTGTATATTGAGTGTATGTTGGTAAGTTAGGTTCTGTTTCAAGAATCCTATGGCGAGCATTCCATTGTCCTGATCTGAAGCAGTTAATATTCATCCATACTTTCTGATCTTGGGACGTGTGTGGGTAGGAGTTGATTGTTTGGACAACCGATTCTGTTTGTTATGGTTTAACGCTATTTGGTCATTATCCATTTGAATTTTTGACTTGGTTATGGCATGTTGTAACGTATGTGATGGTCCATAGTACGGTGGCTTGATGGAGGTTATGTTTTGTGGTGATTCGACTTCACTACAAAGGTGGTTATGGTGGTTAGGGTCTTGAATGATCTACGTTTCACTTTGGCTGATTCGGTGTAGTCACATTGGATTCGATCTCGATGGTTAATTTCCAATCATATCAGTTGTGTAGCATCGTTTTTGCCATGTGGTTGCTTGATGTAGCCACATTTTGTTTGTGTACACATGGTTGGGACAAGGTAGGCGTCATATGTCTTCTTATTCTGATTTTTTCATGGCGTTTGGAAGTTAGTGTTTTCATAACCTTATGTGTCTGTTTCTAAACCGCACTTCTTGGTTTTCATTCATATTTTGTGTTGCTGGTGATGAAACTGTGTGGAGGCTGGTGTGCACTCGTGTGTGTGGTAATGATTATCTTTGATGATTCGAGCTGCTCATTACGGATGTGGTTCTTGGAACCTAGTAGTATTACATTTCATTTGTTTTAAATGTAATTGGTTGTCTAGCGATTAGCTATGTGTTTGTTCCTTTTGCGGTTGTAAGTGCCTATGTAACGGGCTGAGGACATGGGATTCACCCATGTCAATTGTACTTAATTGTTTTTTGGTGTAATGAATTTTACCAGGGTGAATTAACCCTTTTACCAAAAAAAAAAACAATAGGTATAACGGCAAATTACCTACAGGGGCAACACACACACAAATATAGTTGGCACACGTTAAAGCTTTGGTTGCACGAGCTTAGTGAAATAATAACTGTTTTGTTTTTAACTATGAGTATGAGTCTAATTAGCTCACACTACAAACATATTGTGTTCAAACATTTAACTAAACCTATGGATTTCACTCAACCTTTGGGTTGACCTTTTAACCATGTTTTATCTCAGGTCCATAACGATCGAGGCTGGCACGGAGGAGTACGGGATAAATCAAGAAGGCTATAACTTATTTTATCATTCGATAAACATCAAAAACTATATGTTGATGTATTTTGTAAACATGGAACCAACTGAGACTTGTCTTTGTAAACTCTGATATATTTTTATAAATCAAATGATCAGCCTTTTTTTTTAAAACGACTCAATTAGAAATCGTTTTCTGTTATTATAACTGTTATACCAAGAGGTAACGGGTCTAATTAAGGGGTGTTATAGAATGGTATAAGAGCTATAATTATAGAGAAACGGGTCTAATTATGACCTAAACTATAACCATATTACAAACAAAACATTTTATAGCCTTACGCGCTTCGTGCCTTCCATCCGCCAGACGGTTATGGACTTCAAAAAGATAATTATGCTACACTAACATATTAGTATATTGATATATACACACTTGGCACATTTTGAACATTTTTTTATAAACATTGAGTTTATTTTGACATCATATCCTTTTTTAGACGCTATGTCTGTACCTGCATCTCTCGATTATGTTCCGGCAACACCCGAACAATTTCCAAACATTCTACTTATTCTAGAACTTGATTTTCCCGATATCAATGATGAGTACCTTGATGCCATCGATTACGATGATTAACGATACAAAGATTTGGCCGATGAAGAAGAGGAGGATCCGGTTGTACTAGATTCTCCCGAATATCTTGTTCAAGACTGGGTTAAACCCAAGGAAGATCAAGAGGTAGACTATGCATATGGTATAGCACCATTTTCACCACCTCCTGCCTCAGAAACCTCGTTTGAACCTAATCTTACTACTCCTACTCAAGGAACAACATCCACTTATGAGGATGGTGGAACCTCCTCGGCAATGGCCGCGAAACCCTCTCCTCAGTACGACTTGTAATTCCTAAAACGAAAATGCACCAAACTCCAAGGCATTACCGAAACCCTATCTCAGGAAATGAAAATACGTAAAACAGAAACTGCTTAAGCTCAAGATGAGGCTGAAAGAGCCCGCAAGCGCCTCAATTATATATTCTAGTAGAGAGCTATGTCGAGGAACGACGAGAACAGAGGCACGACATGGAAATCAAAAGACTCAAACATCAATTAACATCCAGTCAAATCAGTAACGACTTCACAAGGATTGATCAAAATAGGCTAGAGAGAGAGTTATACCAAGTACGATCATGTATTGAAAATACACACCCTGATATGTGGAGGATGGACATTGATAGTATTGATGTTCTTGCTATCAAAGGGGTTTCTCAACCACCACAAGAACCATCAAGCCCGAAGTAGATTAGCATATTAGTAGTAACCTTTATAAGTTTCACTAGACTAGGAGTCTCAGTTAGTGACATCGTAGAAACTTGTAATAAGTTTCACTTTTGTAATCGATGTAACAAATATATAATCTAATTTGTAAAGTAGTTTACGTTTTAATAAAGTGTTGTCTAAATTCCTTATACTATTACTCTTTCTAAGCATTATAAATTTTTACCTCATATATTCAATGTGTTGAACATTTTGGTATTTACTAGAATCATGGTGCCAAAGAAAGCACCACCTCAACCAATGACACCAGCTGCAATCAGGAAATTAGTTGCCGAAAACATAGCGAAGTGCTTGAGGAACGCGAAGCAACTGTTAATAACACTGGGGGAGCTGCAAGCGGAAGCAACACCGCAAATAATCCCAAATGTTCATACAAAACCTTTAAAAGTTGCAGTCCCACCAACTTCAAAGGGACGGAAGGAGCGGTTGGCTTAACCCGCTGGTTTGAAAAGACCGAATCTATTTTCTTCCTTAGCAACTGCTTTGAAGATTGAAAGGTTAAGTATGCAACGAGCACACTCATGGACGATGCTCTGTCCTGGTGGATCTCATTTGTACAACCAATAAGAATTGAAAATGGCTACAAAACTTCGTAGGCTGAGTTCAAGAAAATACTGGTTAACAAATACTTCCCTCCCACTGAAGTGAGGAAATAGAAGAAAGAATTATATGATCTGGTAGTAAAAGGAGTTGATCTTAACACCTATATTTCTAGATTTCGAGTTAGCGGTGTTATGCCCGATGATGGTTCCAAAAACGAGAAACTATCGGGTGTTTCATCGGAGGTCTACCATGAGTATAGAAGGAAATGTAACATCCTTGATCCACAAGCCATCGATGAAGCCATCAGAATCTCTCAAAGATTATTAGATCAAGTAGTAAAAAATGGGGCTATTCAAAGCACCAACAACAACACCATCACCAACAACAACAACCCTAGTAACAATAACAATAAAAACAACAACAAAAGGAAATGGGATGGTAACCATGGAGGTTACAAAAACAACAATCAGGTTCGAAACAACAATCACCACAACCAACAAAATAGAAGGCAAGAAGCCGCAACGGCTTATGTTGCCGCCCCAATAGGAGGCATAAACAACGGGACCTACCCAGTTTGTAATAAATGCAACTATCATCATTCGGGTCCTTGCCCAACAAAATGCAATAAGTGTCAGAAACAAGGACATTTTGCTAAAGACTATAAAGTCAAAGCTACTGGTGCTAACACTCAGCAAATCGCTACGTGTTACGGATGTGGGGAGCAAAGGCACTACTTTCGTACTTGTCCTCAAAATCGTGGCCAATAAGGCGGAGGTGCTCAAGGTAGAGCATACATTATGGGAAACGGTGAACCATGACAAGACCCAAATGCAGTTACTGGTACGTTCTCACTTAGCAATCATCATGTAAAAATTTTATTTGATTCCGATACGGATATGAGTTTTATATCTTCTACAATTGCACCTTTAATTAATATCACACCAACCACTCTAGATACCAATTACAGTATTGAGCTAGCTAACGAAAACGTAGTAAACACCAATACTGTACTCTTAAATTGTACCCTCAACCTTCTAGATCATCCATTCAACATTAATCTTATGCCTATTGAACTTGGAAGCTTAGATGTTGTCATTGGCATGGATTGGTTTTCAAAAAATCAAGCCAACATCATCTGTGGTGAGAGAGTTGTTCACATTCCTTGTGACAATGAAACTTTGGTCGTCCGTGGTGATCAAAGTGGAACTCGCTTAAACATCACCTCATGTATGAAAACTATGAAGTTGTCACACCCCCAAATTACGTGTTTTGCAATGAATGGAATACCTTGGGAGGATCACATAGCATCAAAGTTACAATGTATCGAGCGACCTAAAGTGTCGTTTGGAAAATACATCGTTTGATTTAGTAAAATAATCGAGTTTACAAAGTGTAGGTCCCAAATGAAAGTCACTATGTATGGAAATAAATTTGATACAAGCCAAACAATGTTTTAAAGTTCATAAAACCCAGTGAGGCAGCGTCGTCACCACGACTCTATGATATGTCCATATGCATGCCATGAAGTGAATGCCTTAGATACCGAGATAAAACATGCTAAAAGTTTCAACACAAAGGTTGAGTGAGTTCATAGAGTTTGTGTTGAAATGTAAAGCCTTTAAAGAATGTTCATGCAAAGAAAGGCATTGTAAATCCACTCGGTTCAAGTTCGCCCATACAAAACTTGCAACTGTGTGTTCACAACCCATTGCCCAAAATGTGTATAGTTTATGTTCAAGCGCATGATGTCAATCTTGTTTGTAAGTAGGACATATGTGCATACGATATATACAAGTACTTAATGCAAAGAATCACGACCAATGAACCTCTTGACAAGTCTACATTGTTTGTTGTGTCTCATTGAATAACGGATTATATTCACCCCAGTCAAGTCATCGGGGACACAAGGGTGGGGCGTCACCGATAGTACCATCAATACCTCTCCGCTGGCTCCAGCGGAGTTAACCGATTGCTAATGTATGTATGTTGAGGCATAATTGAAAACAAGTTTAGCACATTAAGGCACATATCGCAATAAACCACACATAATGTCCAAAGAGTATAAGAGTATAGTGTAACACAATTATATAAATGGTTTGAGTATTCGCAAGAGTAAAACAAGTATTTAAGCATGTATCTCCCCAAAGAGTTTGTAAAATTTAAACGAGTAAAAGTGGGGTATGAACTCATGGTAATCCTTAAAAGTTTAGAGTACTTATGAAAGTAAATGAAAATAGTTTGAGCATGTATCTCCCCAAAAGTAATTCAAAGCGATAAAAGTAGGGGCTATGAAACTCACCGATGCAATTATAATGATGACAAGAGTGGATACACTGAAATGCGGCGCAATCTCTAACCGCGACCTATTATGAATGATATGTTCTAATGTAAATCATGAAACAATGTCGTGCATGCAAACTCATATGATATCCATACCACTTGTATATTTGAAAATAATGTTTATCGTCGAAAAATACATTTTTGACGTCTCGTTAAGTTAATAAACACTTTTCATGTAAATATGTTGAAACGGTACTCCACGATCCTCGTTTGGGGTTTTATTGGTAAATATAATGTTTTCGTTGTAAGATAACACTTTTCATACTTTGAAAAATATGCCCAAATTGGCCTCGTAAAACTAGCCGTGAAATATTGTACGTTAAGGGTTAGTGATGAAACTCGGCGTTTTTGAAAACCTTGCAACAATGTCTAGAAGTCGTATCATTTAACTTTTGACCATACGGGTCTCGATCAATGAGAAAATGGCTCTCAACATGCCATATTACAAAAACTGTTTTTAGACTTAGGTTTATTTTGCTATTAGAAGTCTGTCAAAATAAATAGAGTTTCGTCGGGTTTCAAACGTGTATATCTTGGTCGTTATAAGCTTGTTTTCTACGTTTTATATATCCTCGGAATCGTGATAATATATACTAATATATTTTGATAAGTCGACACATTTAATAACGCTTAAGATTTATTTTTACTCATAAAAGTTGAGAATACATGCTGAATTTTCTCGAAACAAATAGTTTTCGTCGTTAAACTTAAAAATAGCATAACTTCTTCGTTATAACTCCGTTTTAACCCGTTCAAGCGGCCACGTTTTCGTTTTAAAGTATATTTTCTAAATATCTAGGCCAAAAATTTTTACTCACTGACGAAAATTCCAGATTTAACAAAAACCAACAGACCCTTAATTATAGTTGTCGAAATGAGTTTTTCTCGCGCAAAATCTATTCTAACCAATTCAAAACAACTCCGAAGCTATTCTAATCCTACCATACACCTTCTTAGGGTGTCATGGGTTCCTAGACATCATAAAAAATGATATGTTTCAAGGGATAATTATAGGATGATATATATTCATTAATAGCACTTAAAAACAAATAAAGTGGTATAGATAATCATATAACTTGCATGTTTTTCTCAAGCATGATAAAATGACCAAAGTATGAATATGAAAGATTAAAAATGATCATGAAATGCTTACTAGTGAAATGATGAGGTTTAAAGAACAAGGGTTTATCCTAATACCCTAGGTTTTTATCTCAAAACCTTGATTAAGAGTACGCTAGTGTTGTGTAATTAACTTGTTCTTGAAAAAAAAAATATGGATTCCTTCCTTCTTGGTCTTGGCCGAATTTTAGAGGTAGAATGGGAGAGAATTTCTTTTACTTCACCTTTACTATGTGTTGTCTATGTGTTTGTAAATTTAGTATAATAAGTATACATTGTAAATATCTAATAAGAAGAAAAGATCAAATTGGATTCTTGTTGTGTCATTCATTCTTGGTCGACAAAGGTAAAAAGAAATAAGGGTGATGTATTTAAAATGAGTAAATGCATTTTAATGTTAACTTTATTGTATATTAAGTAAATATAATTAGGTATTTAATGTAGTATTAGCTAGAAATCGATTTTAACGGAACAAAATAAAATATATCGAAGTCGTAAAAATTATAAAAATACATTTCTTACAAGAATTTAGTGAATAAATAATTATCGAGTATTATTTACGAAAACCGTAAATATATATATATATATATATATATATATATATATATATATATATATATATATATATATATATATATATATATATATATAACCATTTATGTACAAAATAAATTTAAAACACCGGTAAACTAATAATATAATTTTTATGGTCTTAAATTGAGTATAAAATATATTAGGATAAGTTTTGGGAAGTGTCGGATCAATTGTTCAAAATAAATGATCGTACGATAGCGTTTATTTAATAAGAAAAATATCGTTAATGAAATATAAATTTTCTCCGGAATGAATAGTAAAATTTGAAAATGACCGAAATTGAGAATTGTGACATTCTTCCCATGTCGAGGAATCACGTCCTCGTGATTCAATTAATGATAACTATAGTCCGATCCTCGACAAGGGTTCTAAAATTCATGCTCTGTATAGTCTAAATGATCATGTCAATGCTCATGCATATATCGTGACTATATCCCGATCTAAAGACATGCTCTCTTACGGTTAGGTTTGATGAGGCAAGCTTTCCCATTCCCGAGCAAAACCCTCAAAAGACTTTTAGGTAACCGATTTTTACTTAATCCCACAACTCATCAAACAAGAACTGTCATACGATTAGGCTAAATCGGTTTGAGTAACAACTTGTTTCTAGCTTGATCTTTGCAACTCATCAAACAAGAACTGTCACTCGGATCAAACTGGAAACAAGTGGTTTGAAGAAAATCTTTTGAAAATTTGGCTCGATTACGGAATTGCTTACACATATGAGACTACTACTCCCTTCATTGCACGATTCTTCCTGAATTAGACATAGGTGATCAGGCTATGTATAATTTAGGAGTAACTATGCAATGCTTGGACTAATCGACTCATATGATGTTTGGTGTTGAGGTCATAAACCCGCATGTATAATGAGTATGCGTTTATAATGATATGATGGGATGCTATGATGATGTGGTTATAGTCTAGGTCAATGATGCAACCTAGTTCTCTATAACCGATTCTCGATACCAATCATCACACCCCAAATTACGTGTTTTGCGGTGAATGGAATACCTTGGGGAGGACTGTCATAGCATCAAAGTTACAGTTATATCGAACGACCTAAAGTGTCGTTTGGAAAATACATCGTTTGATTTAGTAAAATAATCAGAGTTTACAAAGTGTAGGTCCCAAATGAAAGTCACTATGTATGGAAATAAATTTGATACAAGCCAAACAATGTTTTTAAAGTTCATAAAACCCAAGTGAGACGCGTCGTCACCACGACTCTATGATATGTCCATATGCATGCCATGAAGTGAATGCCTTAGATACCTGAGATAAAACATGCTAAAAAGTGTCAACACAAAGGTTGAGTGAGTTCATAGAGTTTGTGTTGAAATGTAAAGCCTTTAAAGAATGTTCATGCAAAGAAAGACATTGTAAATCCACTCGGTTCCAAGTTCCGCCAATACAAAACTTGCAACTTGTGTGTTCACAACCCATTGCCCAAAATGTGTATAGTTTATGTTCAAGCGCATGATGTCAATCTTGTTTGTAAGTAGGACATATGTGCATCGATATATACAAGTACTTAATGCAAAGAATCACAAACCAATGAACCTCTTGACAAGTCTACATTGTTTGTTGTGTCTCATTGAATAACGGATTATATTCACCCCAGTCAAGTCATCGGGGACACAAGGGTGGGGCGTCGGCCGATAGTACCATCAATACCTCTCCATGGCTCCATGAGTTAACCATTGCTAATGTATGTATGTTGAGGCATAATTGAAAACAAGTTTAGCACATTAAGGCACATATCGCAATAAACCACACATAATGTCCAAAGAGTATAAGAAGTATAGTGTAACACAATTATATAAATGGTTTGAGTATTCGCAAGAGTAAAAACAAGTATTTAAGCATGTATCTCCCCCAAAGAGTTTGTAAGAATTTAAACGATTAAAAGTGGGGTATGAACTCATGGTAATCCTTAAAAGTTTAGAGTACTTATGAAAGTAAATGAAAATAGTTTGAGCATGTATCTCTCCCAAAAGTAATTCAAAACGTATAAAAGTAGGGGCTATGAAACTCACCTGATGCAATTATAATGATGACAAGAGTGGATACACTGAAATGCGGCGCAATCTCTAACCGCTACCTATTATGAATGATATGTTCTAATGTAAATCATAAAACAATGTCGTGCATGCAAACTCATATGATATCCATACCACTTGTATATTTGAAAATAATGTTTATCGTCGAAAAATACATTCTTGACGTCTCGTTAAGTTAATAAACACTTTTCATGTAAATATGTTGAAACGGTACTCCACGATCCTCGTTTGGGGTTTTATTGGTAAATATAATGTTTTCGTTGTAAGATAACACTTTTCATACTTTGAAAAATATGCCCAAATTGGCCTCGTAAAACTAGCCGTTAAATATTGTACGTTAAGGGTTAGTGATGAAACTCGGCGTTTTTGAAAACCTTGCAACAATGTCTAGAAGTCGTATCATTTAACTTTTGACCATACGGGTCTCGATCAATGAGAAAAATGGCTCTCAACATGCCATATTACAAAAACTGTTTTTAGACTTAGGTTTATTTTGCTATTAGAAGCTGTCAAAATAAATAAAGTTTCGTCGGGTTTCAAACGTGTATATCTTGGTCGTTATAAGCTTGTTTTCTACGTTTTATATATCCTCGGAATCGTGATAATATATACTAATATATTTTTGATAAGTCGACACATTTAATAACGCTTAAGATTTATTTTTGACTCATAAAAAGTTGAGAATACATGCTGAATTTTCTGAAACAAATAGTTTTCGTCGTTAAACTTAAAAATAGCATAACTTCTTCGTTATAACTCCGTTTTAACCCGTTCAAGCGGCCACGTTTTCGTTTTAAAGTATATTTTCTAAATATCTAGGCCAAAAATTTTTACTCACTGACGAAAATTCCAGATTTAACAAAAACCAACAGACCCTTAATTATAGTTGTCGAAATGAGTTTTTCTCGCGCAAAACCTATTCTAACCAATTCAAAACAACTCCGAAGCTATTTTAATCCTACCGTACACCTTCTTAGGGTGTCATGGGTTCCTAGACATCATAAAAAATGATATGTTTCAAGGGATAATTATAGGATGATATATATTCATTAATAGCACTTAAAAACAAATAAAGTGGTATAGATAATCATATAACTTGCATGTTTTTCTCAAGCATGATAAAATGACCAAAGTATGAATATGAAAGATTAAAAATGATCATGAAATGCTTACTAGTGAAATGACGAGGTTTAAAGAACAAGGGTTTATCCTAATACCCTAGGTTTTTATCTCAAAACCTTGATTAAGAGTATGCTAGTGTTGTGTAATTAACTTGTTCTTGAAAAAAAAATATGGATTCCTTCCTTCTTGATCTTAGCCGAATTTTAGAGGTAGAATGGGAGAGAATTTCTTTTACTTCACCTTTACTATGTGTTGTCTATGTGTTTGTAAATTTAGTATAATAAGTATACATTGTAAATATCTAATAAGAAGAAAAGATCAAATTGGATTCTTGTTGTGTCATTCATTCTTGGTCGACAAAGGTAAAAAGAAATAAGGGTGATGTATTTAAAATGAGTAAATGCATTTTAATGTTAACTTTATTGTATATTAAGTAAATATAATTAGGTATTTAATGTAGTATTAGCTAGAAATCGATTTTAACGGAACAAAATAAAATATATCAAGTCGTAAAAATTATAAAAATACATTTCTTACAATTAGTGAATAAATAATTATCGAGTATTATTTACGAAAACCGTAGTAATATATATATATATATATATATATATATATATATATATATATATATATATATAACCATTTATGTACAAAATAAATTTAAAACACCGGGTAAACTAATAATATAATTTTATGGTCTTAAATTGAGTATAAAATATATCGGGATAAGTTTTGGGAAGTGTCGGATCAATTGTTCAAAATAAATGATCGTACGATAGCGTTTATTTAATAAGAAAATATACGTTAATGAAATATAAATTTTCTCCGGGAATGAATAGTAAAATTTGAAAATGACCGGAAATTGAGAATTGTGATAGAAGTACATTGAGAAAGGATGTTACGCATTTCTAGCCCATGTTACCGAGAAGAAGTCCAAATAAAGACGTCTTGAAGATGTTTCTATCGCTCGGGAATTTCCCAAAGTATTTCCTGAAGACCTATCCAGACTTCCACCATCACGCCAAGTAGAGTTCTGAATTGATTTAGTGCCAGGAGTGGTGCCAGTGGCCCATGCACCCTACAGACTAGCACCATCTGAAATGCAAGAACTGGCTAATCAATTTCACGAACTTTCAGACAAAGGGTTTATTCGACCTAGTTCCTCACATTGGGGAGCTCCCGTCCTATTCGTGAAAAAGAAAGATGGATCGTTACGAATGTGTATCGACTATCGTGAGCTAAACAAGTTAACCATAAAGAAGCGATACCCATTACCAAGAATTGACGATTTATTCGATCAATTACAAGGTTAAAAACACTACTCAAAAATCGACCTGCAGTCAGGTTATCATCAGCTCAAAGTTCGGGAGGAAGACATTCCGAAAATGGCATTTAGGACCCGTTATGGTCATCACGAGTTTCAAGTAATATCGTTTGGCTTGACAAATGCACCAGCAATATTCATGGATCTAATGAATCAGGTATGTAAGCCATACTTGGACAAGTTCTTAATCGTATTCATCGGAGATATTCTCATATATTCCAAAAGCGAAGAAGAAAATAAAGATCATCTGAGAACGATTTTAGATTTACTCAAGAAAGAGAGTTGTATGCAAAAATTTCTAAATTTTAATTTTGGATTCAATCAGTACTATTTCTTGGGCATGTCATCGACAATACTGGGTTATATGTTGATCCCACTAAAATTGAAGCTATCAAGGATTGGCCAACACCTACCACACCTACAGAAATTCGTCAATTTCTTGGTCTGGCTGGTTATTAGCGAAGGTTCATTGAAGGATTTTCCTCAATAGCCAAAACCTTGACTAAGCTAACTCAGAAAAACAAAAAGTACATATGGGACGAAGATGAAGAAGAAGCTTTCCAAACTCTAAAACAAAAACTTTATAGTGCCCCTATTCTAGCATTGCCAGATGGGATCGAAGATTTTGTAGTCTATTGCGATGCTTCATACCAAAGTTTAGGAGTCGTACTCATGCAACGAGAAAAGGTCATGGCTTATGCTTCACGACAACTCAAGAAACATGAAGAAAACTACACTACTCATGACTTGGAGTTAGGAGCAGTAGTCTTTGCACTTCAAATCTGGAGACACTATCTATACGATACTAGATGTACTATGTATACTGACCACAAGAGTCTCCAACACATTCTTGATTAAAAAGAACTAAACATGAGGCAGCGTCAATGGTTGGAGCTGCTGAGTGATTATGATTGCAATATTCGTTATCATCCAGGAAAAGCCACGGGTCCGTGCTTTAGTCCTAACCATCAATTCAAATTTCCCTGCTTAAATACTCATCGCTCAAGCTGAAGCGGTAAAACAACAAGACATTGAGAAGGAGAAATTGGACAGCATGATACAGAAGAAATTTGAAACCCGCTCCGATGGAACTTTATGCTTTCAAGGTCGAAGTTGGTTACCACTTTATGGTGGCCTACGAGATTTAATCATGCATGAATCCTACAAATCTAAATATTCTGTACATCCAGGATCTGATAAGATGTATCAAGATCTAAAACTACTCTACTGGTGGATAAACATGAAAGCCGACATTGCCAACTATGTCAGCAAATGTCTTAGTTGTTCCAAAGTAAAGGCCAAACATCAAAAACCATCCGGCCCCCTCTTACAATAGCCCGAGATTCCAATGTGGAAATGGGAACGAATCATAATAGATTTCATCACTAAACTCCCAAAGACATCAAATGCTTATGACTCCATCTGGGTCATAGTTGAACGACTCACAAAATCTGCACACTTTATACCAATCAAAGAGAATTATAAAATGGATCAGTTAACCAGATTGTACATTAAAGAAGTAGTCATAAGACATGGTGTGCCAATATTTATCATATCTGACAGAGACGGCAGATTCACTTCAAACTTTTGGCAGTCACTCCAAGACGCCTTTGGAAAAAATCTAGACATGAGTACAGCGTATCATCCTCATACCGATGGTCAGAGTGAAAGAACAATTTAAACATTGGAAGTTATGCTCAGAGCATGTAATCGACTTTGGAAAAGGATAGGATAATCATCTACCTTTAGTCGAATTCTCCTATAACAACGATTATCATGCAAGTATCAAGGCAAAGCACCCTTTTAGCAACTTTATGGTCGAAAGTGTTGTTCACCTGCCTGTTGGGCCGAAGTGGGAGAAGTTCAACTCACTGGTCCAGAACTTATTCATGAAACAACAGAGAAAATCATACAAATCAAGAATCAGGTACAAGCAGCAAGAGATCGACAAAAAAGTTATGCCGATACATGACGCAAACCTTTGGAATTCCAAGTTGGAGACAAGGTTATGTTGAAAGTCTCACCTTGGAAAGGCGTCATTTGATTCGGTAAACCTGGAAAACTAAATCCAAGATACATAGGTCCATTTAAAATCCTATCCAGGGCTGGTCCAGTGGCGTATAAACTTGAGATTCCATCAGAACTCAACAACGTACATTTTCATGTATCTAACCTAAAAAAAATGCTTGTCAAATGAATCGTTTGTTATTCCGCTCGATGAAATCCAACTAAGCGACGATCTACACTTCATCGAACAACCTGTGGAGATCATGGACCGAGAGGTCAAATAGTTAAAATAGAGTCGTATACCAATTGTCAAAGTTCGTTGGAACTCAAGACGTGGTCTAGAATACACATGGGAGCGAGAATACCAAATGCATCAGAAGTACCCCCACCTTTTCTTGGGCACATCATCATTAAGTAACAACTGAATCACGAGGACGTGATTCCTCTAACAGGGGAAGACTGTAACAATCCGCATTTTCAGGTTACTTTTTATTTTCAAATTTTTACTATTCATTTTTACAATTCACTTTTACTATTCGTCCCGTAATTTTTTTTTAATATTACTATCATGACAAGATAGTTGATACTAGACGAGTCGTCCTGACGACGTACTTTGAATCCATTCAGAACTGATTTCACAAAACCGTGTCTGACAATTTCTTTTAGGTTTAAACGTCATTCAGGCATCTCGATATGTCCAGTAAACCTTATAAACAATAGAAATATGTATTTCTCATATCATAAGACAATTCCTCAAGTTTTGGAATTTTACGTTTTCCAGTTCTGTGTTTTACGCGAATTACGCGTTTTAAACCTACGTTTCTAGTTTTAACAACGTTTAAGCAGCCCGATGGAACTTACCACTCATTTTATATTTTATTATGGAGTATAATTATGAGTCTAATCATTTCTACAAGTTTAATATTTTTAGGATACCCAGTTTTAAGTTTTATGACTTTACGACTTTCAATTAGCGATTAACAGAACCAAAACTCACTCCGTAAAAAAGATAATACCAAAAATAACATAGCCATCCTCCCCCATTAATGTGACCGCCTATGGGGGGGAGGAGTCACCATGTATGTGTCTTCATCCTAACTCTTGCACCATTAGATTAGAACATGTGTTTAAACTTCTTAAGTAAGGCTTGATATGATGAGAACATGTGTAAACCTTCATGAGTAAGTCTTGCAACCTTAACCTCCTCAAGGCACTATAAAAGCCCCCCCCCCTCTTTTTTCCGTTCACCACACACAAAAACACTTTCCATACTTTGATTCATAACTCCAAGTTATTGAAAAAAAATTTCATGCAACAAGTTACTACTTCAAATTCTTAGCAAGTTAGGTGATTTCTATTGAGTTTTAATCCACTCAAGTCACCTAGAATCTCATCATCAATCCTTCAAGAATACAAGAGGGTTGAAGGATTTTGCAAAAGGTGGGAAGATTTTGGAAGCTAGGGTTTCTAGTTTCTAGTTCTAGTTCTTTGTAAGAATACTAACCACCACTCTTGATTAACATCATTTACATGTTTCTTATTCTTATTCCATGCTATATATGCTCATATGTTGGATCATGATGTACAAGTACTTAAAAACGAGTCTAAAAACCATTCTATGCTAATTAGGGTTAATTAGTGTTTAAATGATAAACTTTTGTACAAAATTCCCACAAAATCGACCACATATAGATTTGATACTTTAAGGAAAACATGGCAATTTGAATCAGCCAAAATGAACAAACGAGTCAAAAGATAAGGCAACATGAAGTTACCTAAAAACTTATAACCATATTTCTATCACTGAAACATTAAACGCGCAAAACAAGGTACTTCTGCTCTGATTCTTCAAAGAGGTAAACAACTAAAGTTGTCCGAAACGACATTTTCTTAGAAATACAGGACTACTACAAAAAGTCATATAATAACCGGTCTCTATAGTATAAAAATGAAAAATAAAACGGTTCTCCAAAAAAACCAGTCTCAAAACATATGCGGAGACACCGGTTTTTTAATGAAACTTATTTTATATTTTTATTTCACATAGACACTGGTTTTTTAATAACAAACCGGTCTTGCTAATCTTTTGGTTTTTTTGTGAATTTGCTAAACGTTTTTTTTTTCTTTTTTTTTTGAACTAATTTGCTCAACCTTCCCACCCCAATTTTAGGAAAATATCTACTATTTATTCAACAATAAAGCTTGAAATCACCATTAATGCTTTCAAAAAAAACTAAAGAGATTCAAGATTTTATGATATTCATTACTAGCTTATAGACCCGTGAAATCACGGGGTTTTTAAAGGGTCTATGCATAAAAAATTTAAGTGCGTGAATAAAGTAAGAAATGAA
Organism: Chrysanthemum lavandulifolium; assembly: GCA_022545495.1. Classification (NCBI taxonomy): domain Eukaryota; kingdom Viridiplantae; phylum Streptophyta; class Magnoliopsida; order Asterales; family Asteraceae; genus Chrysanthemum; species Chrysanthemum lavandulifolium. The sequence goes on from CM040243.1 coordinate 182,205,811, forward strand.
CAACGAACGCAAATGATATGAAATGTACTTTTAACGAAATAGTAAGTTATTAGTCAATGATAGTATAAACTACTATGCTTGTAAATATTTATGTAATTGACGTCCATTGCCTCGTGATCTCCAATTTTGATGGTTTTAAGTAGCAAATGTATGTACTGACCATTTTTAGATTGAAATCTGAAAAAACAACCTTCAACCATGTGAGGCATGAACCTTCTATAATAACTCACGTTACTCCTAATTATAGGCAGAAGTTTGCGTTCTCGAACAGGCTCAAACCAATAATACACCCTTCATTATTACTCTATTTCTTGTTTGGTGTTGGTTATGACAACCTCAGAAGCCTCAAGGGTGAATTCTTCAGCCTCTATCCTACGCATTCTCTTGTGTGTATCATTAAATTCATCTTTAGGTCATTTCCCTTGTCTTAAAAGTTGTTCCAACTTGTCTCTCTCTAGAGACTGACCCGTGAAAAGCATGGGTACATTCATAAAGAAAATCAGTTGAGTCGCCACCATCTGCATAATGACCGAGGATAGCAATGGGCCAAACAGGATGACCTCCACCAACTTGCTCAGCCAAAACTTTGGACATTTGTGTTACTTTGGCTAAGCCCAATCAACAATTCAAGGATGTGAGGACATAGTGACTCTTTAGGAATATATTTTTCTTTTGGACCCAATATAACATGGATGATGTATGCACCACTACTTCACCTATTTCTTCGGGTAAAGCATATGTTGAACCATCTAAATTATTTGGTGAAAGCATTTTTTGATCACCATAGTTCGAGTATACTTCAGGAAATGCCGCTTGTCTAATGGATAAGTCAACTCGGTAAACACTCGGCATCGAAGTTAAAGCCCTTGCAAGTTCCACAACATACTTAACCTGCAAGTTCCACATCTGAATGCATAACAGTAACTGCCAGCATGCAATAAAGACATGTCACAACTTATGCGCTAACAAAATCATCTTCAAATATTATGAGGTGTTTATAAATTCAATTTAATTTGACCCATTGTAACAGTTACATAAACTATTCAAATGGACCAGATATCACAATCATGTTCATGACACATAATGAGTTCACAAACTCGGATGTATTCAAATACCTAAACATCTCAATAGTCATTTGCAGATTTAAATAAACTAATAGTTCATTATAAGGTAAAACCTAAACTCACCTAAACATAGCCATATTATTACGTGAGCTGCTTTACAGTGGCTACATACCCAAAAGAAAACTAACAAAAGTGTTTATCTGAACCCAAACAAAACTAAATAGTCCTACTGAGTAAAGAGTTTGTTCGGTATTAAATTGTTAATTCCTTATCTAAAATTCAGCTCAATATTACAAACGTATCCCTTGTTTCATTGCTCCGTCAATTTTCAAAGTTAAATAGGGTTCTCTTTAAGATACTACATAGGATGAATATATCTTTGATTCTTCTCCTAACGTTCTGGTGCATTAAGCTGAAGTCTCCAATATCCATAATGACTGTAATTGGGTTGTCCCATAGAATCCTCTCCATCACTACATATCATGTTTCATATTTTTAAAGACATTATCAAAAACAAAGATGCATTAACTATCTCAACATTACATAATGAAACATCATATCAAATATTAGCTAATGTTAATCAGTGTGTTGTCAGCTAATATCCATCATACGTTTCTTTCTTCCTTATTGCCCCTTGCAATAGTAAAGAGTTCTTTATTTAAAAAAAAAACATGAAAAGTAAAATAGGAAATAATCTTGTAGTATATGCAATCCCATATATCCTCTAAGTAATTGGATAAATAGAAACAAAATATATCAATCCAAAAAATTAATAATTCTACCAATCTTACTATTCGAGTTCAATATTTAATAAGCTAAGTGAGACTAACTCGAATTTTAAAAGGAAAGGTAGCACCGAAAAGCATCGTTTGTATGCGACCATGGGGAGGCATGTCCGAACGCTCCACAATCTTTCAAATTTGGGGTTCAAACCCCATATCTAGCATTTGATCAGCCTCATCTACAACCCAAGTACTTAATCTTGTTGAGTGAGATTTTTGATATTTCAATCATGTCCGTTAGTCGTCCTAGTGTATCATGATTAGAATATTCAATAAATAGTGATGTTAAATGTTAATGGTTGAATAAACTTGCAGCAATATATATACCTGATTATGCGCCGATGCACCTCCATAGGCGACAACAACTTTCACACCAGTTTGATGACAATAACTTTTTAACTTCTTAAAAAATATGGCATAATAATGTTTGAAGTTAGAATATCAATTAAAGACTTGTAATGACACGAATGCGATATGGTAATGATACAAAATACAAAAGAATGGTATCATACAACCATCTAACATACCTTGTTCATTGTATTCATGTATGTTTCCCAAACTTCACCACAGACTTCCTTCTCATGCTACTTGAGGACCAAAATAACATATCAGCTTGTGCATTTTTGATAATATATTAGAATAAAGCTGAAGTTCTAATAAAATAGAAGTTAACAAAATGAAAAAAGCTTATCTACTGCCTTCATTAACTTCAGTAAAAGCTCTTAACGTACTCGAGAAAATATTAATCACCATATTGGATACTTTTGTTGAGTAGGACTATTTTCTTCTCAAACGATCTCACATTTGGCTCTTTATATCTGAATAAACAAATGGACATTTCATCAAACACCTCGTATGTATAGAGTTGGCTACGGATACAAATTATATGTTTACCACAAATCAAACATTAAAAACAATTACATGCTTTTCGAGACTTTAACTCAATCAGTAATGATATAAACACAAACTGAAACAACTACCTGATTGATTGTTGAATAACATAAATTCGATTTGCTCGGCTCATCTCATGCTCTGCACTTTTGGCCTACATAAAAAATGATGACACAAACATACTTGAATCATGAAGAAATGAACAACCACACAGTTCTCAAACAACCACATCAGTTAGTTTATCATATTTATGAAAACAAATTCATACAAATAGACTACCATCAATTCAGAAACGCAGTTTTTTCAAAATTTTTTTAGGGTTTTGATACGAAAATATGTAATTCGTTGTTACTCAAATCAAATAAATAAAATCGATCAATACTAATATCATATAGGAAAAAACTTAAACAAAAAATCAATCAATTTATAATGGATAGGTACAAAATATAAGTAACCGAATATGAAAGAAACTTAAAGATTATGCGGCGGAGTCGAGATATAATAAAAAAAATATTAACTTATGTTTGTGATAGTGTTAATGGTTAATGATCTTGGATGATGTTGTGCATTGATCTGCAATTGTATCTGTGTTTTTTGAATCAGAGAGGAAGATAAAATGGTTAGCGTTTTTGAATTTCTGTTTTGAATTAAATTGATAAGTGGTGATATTGAATGGAAGAGAATAAATTGTTGATGTGGTGTCAATTGCGGTGTTAATGATTTAACAAAAATACAGCAGCGTATGAAGTAAGCTTTGGTGGAGAATTGAATGTAATTAATGAGTTAGCAAAAATAGGATGAAGAAGCTTTGGTGTTGTACGTAATAAATCATTAGCCAATCACAATCATTACACATCAGCACATTAATTTCATTTGCTGCTTTAAGGGGTGGTACAAAACTCTTGTTTATTATATTAGATAGATATTGTAAGGTAATCAAACATCACTAATATGCATTTTTTAATCAAAAGTATATATATATATATATATATATATATATATATATATATATATATATATATATATATATATATTTTTTTAATTAGTGTTGTAAATGATTTTATGAGAATAGGTGTATATATTTTTTCACATATTTGAACATGTTTGAATGATTGTTTTGTTTACTTATGAACCTTTTTTTATATCCATATACAGGCATGTTAAAGATTTTACGATCATACGAAATACGTTGGTAGCTAAACCCATATTTGTCCATTGAAGTAAGGTATTTCTTTAAAACCTTTGACTTGAGAGTGTATGAATAACTAATATTTTTGCAAGTCTTATGCATTCAGCATGCTCAAAATACAAATTGTATGCCGGCCACTACTACAAAATGAGGCTCAAGCAACACTCAAAAGTGTTGTATAAGTGCAGCACTTTACAAATATGTATGAATGTATTTAAACTATTATTTACAAGCAACCATAAAACTGATCACGATAATCTCATGTTGCACTTTAACTAATTTGTACAGTGTAAGAGTAACTACATTAAATTTCATAGTTAAAATAAAAAAAAACTCTATTACTATCAAAGAATATTGAAGCTCTCATCGCAAGTATTTGCCCGCTTTAGCCATTAGATACACCATGTGAACATAGCCTATAACATTTGAAAATAGTTTTGTCAAATGCAATAAGTAATCAAAGGTTCTTGAGTTTGTCGAAATAACATAAAATTATTTCAATGATAACAAAATTCCAGCATGATTAGACCAAAATTCATAATACAATTCGAGAAGGTTGACGAGTGAACCATTAGATCAATAAAAGAAGACTTTGTCACTCGTAATTTATGAGTTTATTATTTTTTATTTTTTTAGGACTTGAAATATTTACAACAAGCTATATTACCAAAATCAAACTTGATCATTCTACACGATCATATAAGTTTACACTATTCGATTAAATTACCCAACTAAAACATGGTTTCTTAACCAAAAGAAAAGCGACTAGTTGCACTTTATAATAGACTGTTACGAGCGACATAGGCATGTACCAACTATTTATGACCTGACTCTATACATACATTATGCAACTATCTAAGTTGCCTACAAAAAATAAGGGGTAATCCAAACTTGCTATCAAAAGATGGTTCAAAAGAAAAATGTGACTAGAGTACTCCATTAGCTTCAATATTTCCCTTTACCCGTTGCTTATGTAAGCATATAAACGGCAAGTCCGCAAACTTATTGAATAACGAGACTTATCACCGAACATTATATGCTAATAATATTTCGCAAAAAATATTACATAGTAAGAATCCTTGCTAGTCAAAATGACATTCTAAAACCATTGTGGTAAGGGTAGCATGTACACTGAACAAGTACATGTCCATATACCTGTACAAGTCTACTACTCCGGAACTTTATAACTTTCATCAACATTTCATTATAATGCTACTGATATAATATTCACTTATACTTGATTATTGAACAAAAAGGCCAAAGACATAATTATATAACAATTAACTATGTAACATATATAAGGAAATCAATCAGAATGCACATCATAGTATTATAAGGCGCATTTGCAGATGTCATTTACCCACCTAAGTTACCGGTTACTCACCTTAACCCAAAAGCTACGAAAACTTGAATAAGTGCTAGTCTTGAACACCTTTAATAGCTCGAACTAAGGCAACAATACAACACTTCCCTAGCATTTCCTATTTAATGCTAGAGACAAAACTGATTTTAGATTGTAAGATGTATGATCAAAGATTTTGATTGTTAATTACTTTAAATTCAATTGGATCCAAAGGCGTAATAAATATTGAATCAGTAGCATTTCCCATTCAATGAGTTAACTAACCTTATCAGCTAAAGGAAATGGAGCATGGTAGTGGCATTGTTCCGCATATTCAAGAGCATCAAAGCAAGTATTCCAGGTAAGCCACAAACTTCAACTTTTTAACTTGAAGAGTTCACAATATATTTTCTCTCGATATGTCTGCTTCAGCTGTTGGTGGTTCACAACTTCACATTCATGTGATACTCATAATCAAATGATCGATCCAGAGAAAAATCTCCTCATGAATGAGACAATATTGCCTCTGTAGAAGACATGACATCAGGAAAGCCTAACACAGAAAGAACAAGGTTTAATGAGTACACTTTAAAGTTTATGCATATATTTATGACCATAAAATCCCATGTAGCTGAAAAGGAAACGAGACCTTAAAACATCCAACGAGAAATCAAAATGAATCTTAATCTCACGAACATATGTAGACTTCCAACATAGTTTAAATACAATAAAATAAATATGAAAATACCTATATTACAATTCATTAAACAGTACATTATATTAAATGCCAAAAACACCTAAGGTTACACTTAAAGTTACAGCCTGCTGAATCTTAAAAAGCTCAAAAAATGATCTTCAAGACAAGAACAAAACCATATAAGCAACATCCCTCATCCCGAAATAGTCTCGATATCATTCACAAGGTTTATTTTGAAATTGTTTATATAGGGTATTGGTAGTGGCATCTTAATTCATACAGAATTCAAAAAAGCAAAACTTTTCATGTTCATATTTTTGTGTGTTTATATTTTTATGTTCATCTTGTAACAAGAGGTATCTAATGCTATTATAACCATATACAATAGGTGAAGTGGACGACTACGTTGCAGGCTTAATTGAACTTACGAGATATGTACTAAAAAACTCATCCTCTAATAACAAAACATAGTTTAGTTTAATGGTAATCAACCTCCTTTTTATAGATGTGGTCACAAGATCCAATCTTGCAACATAGGACACTTTTGCATCTTTTATCTATGAACCCATATTAAATTGCTAGAAATAGATATTTGCTAACAAAACTAATTTGGCTTAGCGGTAGTATTTCCACTTTAATTCTTGAGGTTGCATCTTTAAAACTTGCTATAGGAAAAAATAAATAAATAAATAAATAAAATCACTATTTTGGGTTTGAAACTTGCTGGTACAACCTGGGGTCTAACAAATTTGGATTAGCTCACATTCTTCTTTCTTCTTATGAAAATTTTATCAGTTCAGTTATACAAAAATCAATAAGATTTTCATAGGTTGTTTGTTTCTTTTCTCAAATTTTGTGTTGTTTTCTATTCATACGAAACATAAACAATAACTATCATCTGATTTTTACACATGTTTGTTTACAATATAATATGGAAGCAACATACACTTTACGTTTTAACTTAATTTTCTTATTAATCTTCAATGTCCTAACCACTTGAGATTCTCAATACATTATCAACCAATAAGCTCCAATGCCAAAAACCTATAATTAACCTATCTTTAACATTTATCTGCTTACATAACATCAATTTTCAATAGCTTACTCTTCCATAAATTATTCTCCCAATAACCCTTTCCAGTGCTCCAATGCATTAACCCATTTTCAAGTCATTATTCTCTCAATAAATTATTCCACCATTGCATTGGAGATGATCTAAATTAATATTGTCTTCTATATACTATAAACTTTGGGTTTAAACATTTTACAATATTATGATAACACCGCAGTCAAAAGCGGATATCATTATACTCGTTGTAATACAATAACAGAGAGATGAGCATCATGTACTACTATAACTTATTTTGTTTATCAACCAAAACTCAACAGTTGAAGCTAATCTAAGAGTCATTTGCAGTATCAAAAGCGATAAATATTAACGGTCTTAGTGGGGATTTTGATCGAACACCTTGTGTTAAACAAGAAAAGTCAAAACATATCATCAAATAACAACAACAAAGCCAGATATTACATAGTTATTAACCATACTAGACTGATATAACATATATTTTGGAAGTTTGAATTCAAAATTTTGATCTGAACATTAAACAGTGTTACCTTTGGAAAGTGCGAGTACATTCAGGCAAAGGAGGAAGGCTGAGGGTTGTGAATTGGAGAGATTTCAATAGAAAAAATTGGTTAGGAGTATCAGGAGAGAAAGTAACACTACGGGAGGGAATTCAAAGTTTTCATTTGAATGTTAGAATGAAAAATGGCGCTTCAATTTTAGGATGGGGAGTTTTTGGCGGGTTAAAGACTTGCTATGTAATTTATACAGGCATGTTGTTTAAAGTCTAAACAATTTGAAAGACTACAAATTTTAAAGTGTTGTCTTCATTAGGCTTATTTTGTTGACCCCAATTCACCCTATTCGGCTCGGTTTACTTGGGTCAATTCAGGTTAACCCGTCTAACCCGTGTCTTAAATAGGGTCGGGTTAAGGTATTTGCCTCAACTTGAATTGACTCAAACCCAACCGGGTCAACCCAACTAACATCCCTAGTAGAGACACGTAATAAAATACATAAATTAATTTAATAGAAGCTACTTTTTGTTGATCATACCTTTGATTGAATCAATGTCGTCAACTAGGCACAATTTATAACACTTGTAACCGTATCTATGCAAAACTAATCTTAGAATATAACTTTTTTTATCTTTATATATTTTAGATGGATCGTAGTACATGGATGCACAAGGTAGGACGTTTTACCCTTGAATACATGAAAGGATTGTCTGAATTTATTAAATGCGCTGAAGATCATCGAGAAAAGACAGGAGAAACAAAAATTTCTTGTCCTTGTAAAGAGTGTAGAAATAATGTGTCCACTGCCGATCTTAAGATTATTAGACGTCATCTCATACAACAAGGGTTTGACAAAGAGTATACTTCTTGGACTTTTCACGGTGAATCACAAGTTGAGAGTCACACATTTGTTTCAGACATTGATCACGATGAGAATGATAATTCTAACGATGACCATCATGTTAATATAGATGAGATGTTACGTGATGTGGAACGTGATGTTGCTGAAAAGGATATTAAAAAATTACAGCAATTGTTTGTCGATGCAGAAAAACCATTGTATAGCGAATGTAAGAAGTTCACCGTACTTTCTTTAGTGGTGAAACTGTTGGACATAAAAGCGAAAAATGGTTGGAGCGACAAAAGCTTCACCACCCTATTAAAGTTGTTACACGAAGTGTTCCCTGAAGATAATGAGTTGCCTGTTTCAACGTATCAAGCGAAAAAACTAACGTGTCCCATGGGATTGGAAGTGGAACGAATACATGCATGTCCAAATGACTGTATATTGTACAAAAAAGGGTACAAAGACCTACACGAATGTCCTCTATGTAATGAATCGAGGTATAAGGAATAGAATTTAACGGAACTAAATAGCGATGTGACAAAGAATGCCCCCCTGCTAAATTGTTGTGGTATCTTCCCATCATACCTAGATTGAGAAAGTTATATTCAAACCCCAAGGATGCGAAATTGTTGCGTTGGCATGCTGAAGAGCGCAAAATAGATGGAAAAATGAGACATGTGGCTGATTCTCTTCAATGGAAAAATATTGATAAAAAGTTTGTAAATTTGGATCTGAGATTAGAAATATACGGTTTGGACTTAGCTCAGATGGAATTAACCTGCTTAGAAGCCTGAGTACTCGTCATAGCACTTGGCCAGTTCTTCTATGCATATATAATCTCCCACCTTGGTTGTGCATGAAACGGAAATACATCATGATGTCATTATTAATTCAACGTCCGAAACAACCTGGGAACGATATTGATGTGTATTTGGATCCGTTAATTGACGACATGAAAAAATTGGGGGATTCGGGCGTTGAAGTTTATGATGCGTACAAGAAAGAGAGTTTCACATTGTTTGCCATGATTTATTGTACTATATGTGATTTTCCAGCATACGGTAACTTGTCAGGTTATGGTATGAAAGGGGAGAAGGCATGTCCTGTTTGTGAAAAGGACACTCACTCTCAATGGTTGACTAATTGTAGGAAAACAATATATATGGGACATCGAAGATTGCTTGAAGAAGATCACCCATACCATAAAAAAAGAATTTGTTTGACGGTACTATAGAGCGTAGAGTGATGGCAGAACCATTGGACGGATACGATTTACTTTCCCAAGTTGCGGATTTAAATATTGTTTTTGGAAAAAAAGTTAAGGCACCTCAAAAAAATATTTGGAAAAAAAATTCAATATTTTGGGATTTGAAGTACTGGAAACATTTGCAAGTCCGACATTGTCTTGATGTTATGCATATCGAGAAAAATGTTTGTGAAAGCTTGTTAGGCTTATTATTAAACATTCCAGGAAAAACTAAAGATAGAATTAATGCACGAAAAGACATGGTAGAAATGGGAATTAGAGACGAGCTTGCACCACAAGAAACGAATAGTAAGAAAATGTATTTGCCGGCAGCTTGTTATACCATGTCGAAGGCTGAGAAAACCATATTTTGTGAACTCTTACACGGTGTTAAAGTCCCATCTGGCTATTCTGCTAACATTAAGAAGTTGGTTTCGATGAAAGACTTGAAGTTGCTTGGTATGAAGTCCCATGATTGTCATATTTTAATGACGCAGATGATTCCAGTCGTTATTCGCGGAGTACTGCCACCTCGAGTACGACACACAGTCACAAAGCTTTGTCTCTTTTTTAACATGATTCATTCCAAAGTTATTGATCCGGAAAAGTTAGATGAATGGCAGAGTGATATCGTTCTTACTTTTTGTGAACTCGAGATGTACTTTCCACCTTCCTTTTTTGATGTCATGGTTCATCTCGTATCTCATATTGTTGGAGAAATAAAGGCTTGCGGTCCTGTATTCTTGCGATACATGTATCCATTCGAGAGGTATATGGGTTTCTTAAAAGGGTATGTAAGGAACCGATCTCTACCAGAAGGTAGTATTATTGAAGGGTATGCTTCTGAAAAAGTAGTTCAGTTCTGTACAAACTATATGGAAGGTGTCCCAAATATTGGCGTTCCGCGATCTCGCCACGCGGGTAGACTTGATGGGAAAGGGACAATTGGGCGCAAAGATGTCACACCGAACAACAGTGATTTAGAGCAAGCGCATTTTACCGTATTGTAAAATATGACATGTGTTGACCCGTACATACACGAGCACATGTCAAAACAAAATAACAGCCATCGAGGTCAGCTTTGGTTGGAAGCTGAGCATACAAGAACATTTTCACAGTGGTTTTTAGATAAAGTTAGTCGTATATTTCCAAATCTTGATCCAGAATTGGCACAATTGGGGTACCAACCACGTCGTGTTTTTCAATATCAAGGCTACGACATTAACGGATACACGTTCTACACCAAACAACAAGATGATAAAATTACAATGCAAAATAGTGGAGTGACACTTGTAGCAACAATGACAGATTCATTGAGGATGACAAGCTCAAAAAAGTCATATTATGGTGTCATTGAAGAAATATGGGAATTGGATTAAATTTGCTTGTTATACCCCTAGTCAAGTGTAAATGGGTCAATGACAGGGGAGGTGTTAAAGTTGATAAGGATGGTTTCACGTGTGTCAATCTTTCCACAAACAGCTACATATCTGACCCATTCCTTCTAGCAAACCAAGCCACCCAAGTATTTTTTGTTGAGGACTCAAAAGACAAGAGATGGCACATTGTCATGCATGGTAAACGACATATAGTTCGTGTTGATGATGTTACAGACGAGGACGACTATAATCAGTTTGACGAGCTACCTCTATTTTCTAGTAGCATTCAATCTTTATATGAAATTCTTGATGATACCGTTTATTTAAGATCAGATCATCAAGAAGGACACGAAGAATGACGATCCAGGTAATAAAATAAAGGCTTTACTAAAGTTATAACTAAATTTAAGCTAATATACTTATTTTATAGTCAACATCTAATATGTTTTTATACACTTTTATTTTTGCAGACGTAACAAACCGAAAACATAGCCGAATAAATTAAATAAATAGATTATATGCAATAATTTCTTTTCTCCAACTAAATAATTCACTAAATAACTTCATCTTAAAAAAAAAAAAAATAGAAAAAAAGATACCTCTACAACCCACGATCCAGAAGTACTTCTCCCCAAATTCCCCCTAATTTTTACCGCTACACACCACGATCCTCCAGCTTCACTCTCAATTGATTTCCCGCCAATCGACCCCTAACCACCACCCTCTTATACATGATGTTGTTTGCATCATTTGACAAGATATTAACCGCAATCTTTTTTATCATATCGTATCCCAAACCAACACCCACCTCTGCCATCAAGACCAAGCTCAATTTGGGTCATTCATCTGAGTTTGAGCACATCAAATGGTATTTTTCTTCTTCTTAATTTAACTTTGATACGCAATTGTTACTTATTTTAAGGTTAATATTTCTTGACAAGTGTTGGTAATTTGGATTAGTGTTGGATTTAGGTTTATCAAAATAATGTTTTGTATGCATAAATTGTCATGTGTCTGCTTATGTTTAAAGTATGGGTTGCCAATGTTTAAAAAATATTAGTTGGGTATGTGAAATAAGTAAGTTTTGTGATCTGCATGTTGTTAATATGTAAGTTATGTGAAATACATCATGGTGTGCTGGAAAAAAAATCTATAACTAGGATCGGTTTTGAAAAGTGTTCTAAAACTAGGATGACTTTCTTTCTTTATTCTAAAACTAGGATGATCTTCATTTTTCATTCTAATTCTAGGATCTTGTTTTCATTTTCACTATATACTGAACCAGTACATGCATGTTATTTAGATATAACTGTATAAACATTTTAGCTTTCTTCGTTAAAAATAAGTACCGGTGGTCAATTCCACAATTCAAGAATAATGTTATGTTTACTCTTGTTAAGCTACTGTATTGATATATCTAAATTTTGATCAGTGACACATAAACAAAGTAAACATATCACTCAAGGTTCATAAATATAAATTATCGAACTGGACATTAGGCGTTCTCTTTCTAGGTTGAGGAGATTGCTTTGACTTTCTTGTTAACCCTACCCGAAAATGTGTTCCATGTTCGTTCATTCAGTTAAACAATTAACTCTGCAATTTAGCGTGCTTGGCTGGCTTTTTCCGGGTATCTCCAGTTGAATCAGGCCAAACCGGCTTAGGTCTTTTTCCCATTTGAAGCAGCTGGTTCGGTCCGGTTTTCAAAGCACCCTCTCAACAACCAAGTTCTATTAATGAGCCTAATTATATTCTCCTATAAAGTGATAGTTAGACATTTAACTAGATAAACTATCTACACTCACATTCAGTGCGAAAACGATTGTTTCATGAGTTTTCTCTTATGTGTCACATTATACCAATAATGACTATCCGTTTTATTTGCATCCTCATTCCTAGACCACACACCAAACACTCCAAAAGTAACCAACTATTAAATTTGAGGAGGATTTAGTAAAAAAAATATGGAAACAAAACAAAAACAAAAAAGAAATGAGGTATGAAGAAAGAAATGAATGGTCAGGTCCGTACAAAAGGAAATTATGAGGAAAAAATGCAAATATCCTATATTTAAAATAAGAAAAGCTACTAATCCTATAATCAGAATAAGAAAAGGAAGTCATCCTAGTTTTAGAATAGGTTTTCAAAATCATCTTATTTCTAGAATTTACTCTGGTGTGCTGTTAGTGAGTATTTGCGCAGTACATATATTTTGGTTGCAAGTGGTCAATTGTTAGTGTTGCATATCACGAACAGGGAAAATAATATAAATAACAAGATTGTAAACATAAATGATTGCTTTTCACGTTTATCTTTTAGCTTCAAAATACATCACTAACACAAATATAATCAGCAAAAAATTGAACTAACTATTCTAGAGTTGGTGCACCCAGATTGCCATCACATAGCCCTGTCTCTACCAAACAACTGATGCATCTCATTGTAATGATAATCGGTTTTGTCCTCCACTTTGCAGCTTTAGGCTTTGCCTATGTATAAACAATAAAAAAAGACTTGAGAACATAGTGTAAGTGCCATATTTGAGATAAGTTTGGCTGTAGAGAATAAATTTAATGAATATTCTCGAGTCAATATTTAACTCTGCATTGTCACGATTTGTCAATTGCCGAGCTATTGAGAGTGGTTAAAGATTGGGTTTTTTGCAGGTGTAGTTAGTAATGTCAGTGTTAAGTAATTAGAATCAGATAATATGTTTGTTCTATATTTGAGTATTTGCATGTAAAACGTTTTTTTAAATAATCAGATACTCCGAATCAGCTACTTTAAAATGCTACGTAAGTAATTTTTTGTTCAAAGAAATGTCTATGTATGTAAATTAGATAATACATTCCTGTATTACTTGTCATATGATAATTTATTTACTTATCGGATGTGGATCAAACACTAGTGTTGGTAACTTGCAGCTTAATTTTTTTGGTGTGCTGTCAGTGAGTGTTTGCGCAGTACATATATTTTGGTTCATTTTGTGATTTTAGTTGTGAATCACAAAATTATGATGATAGAATACTTTATAAGTTCAGCCGAATTTAGATTCTAGTACACTGAGACTTTATGCTACAACAATATCTTTATTTCGTATGAACAAACGGTGATGTGTCTGAAACGAATTTTGACAAGCTTAAATGAGTTTACATGTTTTTATTTCAATGATCTCTTGCTACATGTTCGTATTTCTACTGTCTTACAATTGTTTACATGTTTTTAGGACCCCCCCCCCCCATAATTCCACAAAAAACAATAGGAATCAATAAGATTCAAGACCTTCCAACAGGTGAAGTTGTTGAGTTCAATCGGTTAGGTCAAGCTGTAGGTAAGTCGCAAAACTTATATGGGAAGTACATCGGAACTCATACCCGAAGGTTATTTTCCATGAACATAGAGGACTGGAAGCATGTGACAAAAAAACATAAAGACTTTGTATGGTTGGATATCAAGGTATAATATATAAAATCGTTAGTTACAATATACTCTAAGTAGTACATGTATTAACAATCAATAATCGTTATTTCTATATCATGCAGACACATTTTAGACTTGAGAATAATGATGTCAAAGTCCCTACACTATTATCATGTGGCACTAAGTGGAAGGCATGGAAGACAGAACTACGAGGTGAATACATGCTCAATAACAAATATCCTATGGACAAATGGATGTATGTAGAGCCTCATGTGTGGGAAGAATTCTGCAGGAAAGAAAACACACCTGCAAAAATTGTAGGTTTCATTTAGTTCTGTATTACTATGATACATTATTATTTTTCCATGTTTCTAATTCATCGTTTCTCCTATGTGAAGAAACTGCGTGCAGAAGCGAGTGAACGTGGAAAACAATATGAAATAGATCGGACTCGCTTAGGACCAAAAGGGTATCGCGGTTTTGAAGAAAAGTGGGAAAAGGAAAGAAATGACCCAGATAAAGCAACAGACCTTCCTATAGTACCAGACATTCATGGGCGTAATTATTGTTTGGCAAGGGCTCCCGTGACAAAGACAGGAATATGACGTTGCCTACTAAGTTAGTTGATCTTTCAAAGGACTTGGTAATTTTTTTCTTTCCATTTTACTGATAACTATATAAAAAAATTTGTTTATGAATATGTTGTCCTGATATTTAATCATATATAACAGACTAAAGCAAGCCAACAATTGTCTGAAGGGACTATTGAATCTAAAGCAGGAGTAGATCCGTTAATATTGGTGATGGGACCCGAGCACGGTGGTCGCACTAGGGGGTAGGGACTAACGTTGGATATAAAAAAGGAATAAAAGGCTATATAAGAAAAAAGAGGACCTATCAACATCAGGAAGAGATAGAGAATCTAGTGACGCAAAAAGTGAAAGAAGTAATTAACTCACCTGAGTTTTGGGAGGAAATAAGGGGGGAAATTAGGAGGGAAATACAGTCAGAATCTAACAAGGGGCTTTTAGCCAGGCTAATACTTGCTACATTTTATCTAGGAGGAAGTCTTCTTTGTGGGGATTGACGAAAACCCCAGCAAATAAAGCACCAACCAAGAGTGTGCTGCCTCAACATAAAAAGTACCTGCTACAGAGAAAAGAAAGGGAATAGAGATTGCTCAAGAACCTACGAACAAGAAAAAATCCTTTGAAGAAATAACCAACCACAAAATGGCGGCAACTAAGATTGCAGAACAACTTAAAGCTAAGGAGCGGTAAATTTTAGAACATTATAGCTACTATATGTATTGAAATATAACAATATCTTACAAATCTGCATTTTCCTTTTACTTCCTAAAGAAAGTAGAAAGTCTTATCTAATACCAAAGGGCATTCTTGTTTTTAAACTCGACTAGACCTTTCAATTCTTGGGTATAATGAGATCATATTAATACCATTGTATGTGCAGGATGTAAAAAGAAAAGATGAGCATTGAAAATATTTAAACGATCTAAAACCAGCTATAACGTTACATAGGCCAAAGAGTGTGTTGAATGGCTATAATCACTGGATGAGTAGGGGTAACGATTGTGTTGAGCCATACAATCTTCATGTTGGTAAGGAGGTCTTTCGACAAGTTGAAGATTCCTACTTTGCAATTAACCCAACCGACATAATTGAGTTGTTGACTAATAAAAAGCTCGAGCTTGGCATTCTGACTTGCTTTGAGATGTAAATACATTAATGTTTTCTATATGTAGCTAAGACAATGTTTTTTCTATATAAGTTACATTAGCATATTTTTTCTATGTTTTAATTAGGTCACTATATCAACTTAAAGGACGTTCACAACAAAATAAGGTTGGCTTTTTGCACCCTGAGTTTATCACGCCAGATGTATACGGGACTAATAGAGGGGCTACCTTAGATTACTTGGCCCAGGCATTGGAGGGTTATGAGTTTTATGTCGCACCATATCTTCAAGGGTACCACGCGCTACTTTTTTTTATTGTTATTGTTGATATGATTATTGTTTTAAACGAACATGTTTACACATAATGCAGCGATCACTATGTGTTCTTCATAATTTGCCCCAAACATAGAAGGGGGTTCATTTTGGATTCTTTAAAGGCATCAGTGTTTCATTCTGATGACGAGTACATGCTTGCTGGAATTGTGGATCCGTAAGAATTTTTCATAATTGTTTTAGGTTTCATTTGTGTTTTACACATGTTAACAAATGTATATTGCGTATTTTCTTTTTAGTGTTCTTTGTGATAGCTTGAAGTGGGAACTCCCTATCTTAAATCGACAGCCGGAAGAGTGGGAGTGTGGATATTACGTCATGAAGTGGATGCAAGATTTTGTGCTGAAATATCAAAATGACAATTTCCCGAACACAGTAAGTACTTTTAAATAACATGGCATATTGTTTGTTAAACTGAAAGTACATCTCTTTTGTGAGGTAATTATCCTTATTTTGATTGAATTACGTATAGATACCTTGGGGTGAAGATCGGAGGTTAGAGCATACAGAACAGGACGCTGTCATTGGTGCATGGTTTACATTGTGGCGCGGTTGATATTTGTTTGATGTTTAGCCTTGTTAAATTTTGGTGTTTTTGAACCTGTTTGTTTGTTGGATTCAGAATTATGTTTAGTCGTGTTGATTTCTGGATTTGGGTTTTGGTTCAGATTTATATGATATGGATTGACGTATTCTTTGAATATGGGTTGTTGATTTCAACTTTTTCAGCTAGATTATTGGTCGGTTTATATCACTTTATATTATGTGCAAATGTGATTTCCTATAAACAGGATAAAGGAGAACAAACATTGATCAAGTTCCTTTGATGCATTCAAAGTGGTGGTGGGAGCTGGTTCAAGGGTTCTTTATGCATTGATAACGAGTTTAGTGATGAAAGTCAAGGACTTGACTGAACATATTGGAATATAAAAGGCTTCCTAAATTGCTAAGCATTTACTTTTTACTTTTTTTTACTAACCCTGTTTGTTTATCAATCACAGGGTGGAATTGTTCCAGCTAGTCTCTCTGCTGAGGATCTCCATGTTCTTGACCTAACATAACCACGACCTCGATGGCATAGGTTTGAATTTGCAATATTTTTTTCATTTACTTGGTCATATCTGCAGATGCAGAAGTCCAATTCACTACCAGTACTCTTTAATTTCTTATCATTTGTGTCTTGTTTTCACTCTGAAAATAGCAAACTATTACTGTGTCACCTTCAGAACCGTCCTGCTGAGCTGATTGCAAAATTTTAGGATGAGAAACTTCTTGGTGGGAAGAAAGGTATATCAGAGGAAAAATTGGAGAAAACTCTTGATAAAGTCTTGGTCTTATTCAGATTTTATATTAAGGTACATCTATTATGTCTTTTTTGCAGGAATCACAATTAGACAAGGATAACTAAAACTAGAATTCTTATGTCTTTTCTGTAGGAATTAGACTTTGGGATACATGAAGGAAAGGTACTCCCATTTGCTTATAACTTTTTGAATTGTCATCGTCATATCACCAACACTTATAGTTTTCAGGTTTTTGTTGTTTTACTCTATATTCATTATTCAGATTTTCATGTTTCATCAACTAGAGTATGAAGAGCAGCACTCTATTACCTTTTTATCTTAAGTTTCTATAACTAGTAGTTACCATATGAAGAATACTTTTCTAAAGTTGGATTAAGGAGGGAGGTTATTAGGCTTTAGCACAACTGATATAGAAGATTAATTATATGGAGTTGATGAGGAGTCTGTTAACTAGCATGTTTGTTTGGTGGTTTGGCCTTTGGGTCATATATGATGTGTATGGTAGACTAGACTGCGAGTAGGTGGTGTTTGTTTTAGCTTATTTTGTTAGGCTTGTCACTTTTCCTAAATTCGCATGCATTTTCTTTATACAATGTCTCCAGTAAGATTAATGTAGATAGAGTTTGGTGGTGCCTTTGCTGACCACTTAAACGAGAAAGGGAAGGGATCATGTGATAATGAGATGGGATATGTTGAAAGAACTCTTGGCTTTTGCACTCGAGTTTGAATGATAGAGATCTCAGAGTGGTAACATTTCCTACTGAATCTCGTATATTTTTTCGTTATACTTTAACTGTTAAAATTTTACCTTTCCGTTGAAATATTTATGTTAACTCAAATGTGCATCAATTCTTGAAAGGTCAAGAATTTTTAAAATGTTGAAAGTAGCATTCCAATTTCATATAATTTTTTGTTTTCACATTAAATCCTTTCTATTTTATGTGGCCCGTTAAATCTATTTGGAATATAGGTAACAGATATTGTTGGAGGTATGATAAGGTTTAGCAAAATGGAATTATTATCTTATAAATATATTATCTGTTATTGAGCTTGTTTTCAAGTTATATGTCATAATAATCTCTTAAGCCTGAAAAAAATGTGACTGAAAAATAAGCCGGCTTGATGAAGACACTAAAACTTTTCATCAAAGATGCAATTAATTGGCTATGTGGCCATGTTTTGAAGTATTTTTTTGGACCTTTGTATGATTTGTACTTTGTTTTTGTTTGACCTCAGTATATGTACCTGGATTGTATTTGAGTTTGTTAGTGTTCTTTGAATCCAATGTGGCATAATCACCATCTGCTAAGTCGTTTGGAATTTCTTATTTTATATAGTAGTATCATAGTCAATCGCATTCCGTGTGTATCCGTAATTATTAGTTACATATTACTTATTCATGTTATTGATGCACAAGAGCTAGCTAAGGATGTAGTGGAGCTTTTGATCGCCGCAGATGGAGCAAAATCTATGATTGATGCAAGTGATAGAATGATATTGTACATTGAGGTAGCCCGCTTATATGGAACAGTTGGTTACCACAGAAAGTCGCCTTTTTCTCCGCAGACAGTGGCTCACCTATATTTGCAACAAGAGAACAGTTTGGTCGCTATTATTGCGTGCAAGTGTTGGCTACCGACTACAAAAGCTTATCATGTTCGAGTAGAGCTTCCATTCCCAAGCATGTTATTTCTAATGTAAGCATTAATACGATTTTCATCATATGATGCATTGTTAACACAATATCAAAATCACTCAATAATTGTCTGCCATTTACTAGTTAGTTTGAGCATCCCTTAGGATTATGTTCTGATTACATTTATAGGCCATAATACTTGATTTCTAAGCATGTGGGTTGTGGAATTTTCAGTCATGTGTACCCAATGTAGCCACCTCTGTTACTTCTTTTAGCAACCATATGTTTAGAAGATTATAGTGTAAGGTTGATGCTTAGGGGGAAATAGGTATAGTTGGTTGGTTTAGCATAGAACAAGATGAAAATGGTACGGTAAATGATAAATAGCAAGATAATTTATTCGAACGGTTGGCACGAACAATATAAGTTCATAAGTCTGGAAAATAAGATAATACAAATAGATTGGTTAAATTATTTTTTAAAATATCACTTCATGTTCAGCTTATCGTTTTATTTTCACAATACACATTTGGTCATCAGCCAGGAGCTATCTTTGATTGTCCAAGAGTACGATACTAATATTGACTTTTGGTTTCAAAACTAACTTTGCATATTCAGACTCTGCAATTGGTTTCAAAACTAACTCGACACCCCTAGCTATATAATATGCTTGCTTGCTTGTTGTGCTGTTGTAATCTAGTTTCAGGGTCTGTTTGGTATGGCTTACTATAACTTGGGCATCGGCTATATATATTTTAATGAATTGATGCATGTTGTATTGTAGGTTTGCACACTTGGTTGATCTAATTGAAAACTACATTAAAAGATAAAGAGCTCGGGTGCAAAGTACATGTGATATTGCAAAGAAAGATGTATAACTTGCATTGGAGAGAAGCAGCCTAAAAATGAAATATGCTTCTAGTTAGATAATGGTAATAATTTGTATGCTATATTTTAAGTTTGTATAAATAGAATAAGTTCAATTATATAAAATCTGATTTTAGGTTGTTATATTGGCATGTATCAAGACTTGTGCACTTTAATTTAGTTGTACATTATGGAATTATGAAAATTTTATATTTTTCGCAAAAAAAAAATTCTCTTTTTTAAAAAAGAAAATCTCACCAAAACCGGTTCTTATATAAAAACTGGTCTCTTTTCTCCATGCTAGTGGCATGTAGACACCAGTTGTACACACTGGTTCTTACGAGTAAAACCGGTTTTGATGTTCATATTAAACACCGGTTGTCGAACCGGTTTCTATATGTTTTGGTTACAGAGATACCCCCTCGCCTAGAGTGGTTCCTAAACCACTCTCCATGAGCCATTCTAACCAGTCTTTATGAGATTTTTTGTAGTACTGCACGGGTCATAAAAACACATGACATGGGCTGTGGAGATCGACCGGTTTAAACCCGAGCCTTTTGAAACTTTCCAAAACTTTTTCCTAAATACCTTAGTTCCCGGCCTCGCTAAACCATGAAACTTTGTAGCCTTCTTATTTTACTTGTGAATATTAGATCCATCAAATAAAATGCTACGGAAAAGTATTTTCTCAAGTGACCGAAAAAATGACCATTTTAGCCTTTTCCGCCAATTTTAACCAAACTTCATTTTTGACCATATTCATAAGTTATGAACACTAATAATCAACGAGAACTTGTAAAAACTAGTTACTTACTAAAAACATGATGATATAACAATCTTCATTCAAAACTAAGCTTTCTTAAGTTCATTCCAACCTTCGGGATTGTGTTTATCACATGTGAAAACCCGATTTTCACATATGAAACTATAATCCAAACCAATAAGACTTCACAAATGAAACCACACTTGTAATAGCCATTATAATTTCCTAATCATAACCAAAAAAACTTGTAACTTATAACATTTTCGACGCTTACTAGGGAGCTTCATGTGAGCTTGATGTACGTTTACTACATTATGAGCTTCATGTGAGGGGTTTCATTTGGGTAAAACGTATCGACGAGTTGCTGGATTTACGAATTAAAGTGTCCTAGCTCCTTGTACGTTTACTACATTATGATGGACCGATGGTAGTACATTATATATAAAATAAACACATTTTCATAAACTAAACCACGTCTATAAACAACATATACGAGTTATCAAGTGCTACATCATGATCAATATGAAGACGTATATAGACTTGTTGATACTTTCACATCATCATTCCAACAAACCTAAGACATTTCATCATACTCTAGGTTGCGAGTAGAGTTTTCTCGGCTTATCCATCATATACGCTAAGTACTAAACATCATCAAACTCTCGGTGAGTTCATAGCCCCACTTTCTATTACTAATTGTTTTACTAACGCTTTGGGGAGATACATGCTATTATTTTTTGGGTAAAAGGGTTAATTCACCCCAGTAAAATTATTACACCAAAAACGTTGAGGTACATAGGATGACGGTGATTTCCCTCATCACAGTCCCTTAGGACACTTACAGACACAAATATAAGAATGACACACCATTCCTATAACTTACTAAAACGAACCTACCAATAATGACAAAAGTACATAAAAACATTATCTACTCAAGTAAACACTTGAGCCTTCTGAATCACTCTGACGGGCCATCATAACTTCCATGAAGAATCCACGTATAATATGTCATGAATGAGCACTCAAAGTCCACAAAACCCATATCATAGGAATCCTCCAACTTACCACAATAGCGTCTTATATCCGCCATAGACTTCACGGAAACCATCACACAATCATGGAACATCAAATTAGAATTCAGTTCACAAATTTCACACAACGGTTGGTGGGAGACTCTAAAACCACGGATAGAGCAGCAAGCACAAACTCACTCCAACGGAGTATGTTTAGATGCAAAATCGAACACCAATAAGAATAACCAACAAATATGAAGAAAACCTACGCACTTCCGCATTAGCAGCTTTTATCCATCATCAATTGGCACGCAAAAAAACATACCATAGCATCAAGATCCTACATGCAATGGACGAGAACACCACTAACCAGAAACAAACAAACGACATAAACCCCACGGCGATCACATTGTGACAAATCGTAATTTCAGGTCATTTCACAAACTTTGAAAATTTCACTATTCATCTCGGGAATTTACTATTCACTAGTTACTATTCATCATTTTTTAAGTCGGTTTGAAACTTTGAGAGGTTATTTCAAAATTTTACTATTCACGAAACACTATTTATTCTCGGAGAAAAATCACTATTCATGATTCACTATTCATCATTTTTCCTATACTAGGTTTACAAGTATCAAATACGTGTAACCTTGAGGGTTAAGCTGCGTATTCATGGAACATCATTGAGAACATTACACATAGACTAGAGTTAGTCTACATATCATCGGTAACATCATCTTCATATTAATTTATGCATGGGTTTGCATATTTCATTAACGCGTATTTATTTATTAAATAAACGCTATCGCACGATCATTTATTTTTAATAATTGATCTGACACTTCCAACAATTATCCTGATATATTTTTATACTCATTTTAAGACTATGAAAATTATATTATTAGTCTACCCGATGTTTTGAATTTATTTTGTATATATATTGTTATATATATATTTTTTCAACGGCTTTCGTAAATTCAATTCGATAAATATTTATTCACTCAATACTTGCGAGAAATGTATTTTTATAATTTTTATGACTTCGATATATTTTATATTGTTTCGTTAAAATCGATTTCTAGCTAACGCTACACTTAGTAATTAACTAAATGTACAAAATACACATTATAACATAACTTTATACCCATTTAAATCATCAAAACACAAATACTTCTACCATTATCCCCCTTTGCCCCCCCCCCCTAGTCATCAATGTGATCAAATTGATTTTTGCTACTTACATGTACACATACACAATTCCTTTTAGATATTTGCAGGATACAAGTATTTTATTCATTTTCAAACACATACAAACACATAACTAAAGGTGAAAACAAATCAAACGCTCTCCTTTTTCTCTTTGGGGATTCGGCCAAGCATAGAAAACCAAGAAGAAATCATAAATTTTCTAGCTACAAGTGTTAATCAAGTTCTATTAATAATCTAGTTAAGGTTTTGAAATAAAAACCTCAAGATTATTAGGTTTTCTTGCTCAAAAATTCATCATCATCAAGTAAGCTTCTAATGATTTTTACTACTCTTTTATACTCATTCTTGATATATTTCTATGATCTAGTAAGAAAAGTATGCAAATATACTATGAATCATACCACTTTTATTTGATTTTTACTACATATAATGAGTTTTAACTATCCTATAATTATTCTAATGAAACATATCATTTTTAAGATGTTTAGGAACCCATGACACCCTAATAAGGTGTATGGTAGGTTTTAAATAGATTTGGTGTTGATTTTAAGTGCTTGAAACAAGTATTACACTAGAAAAATCATTTTCGACAACATATAATTAAGGGCTGTAACGTTTTGTAAAATCTGGAAATTTCAACAGGTCATGGATTATTTTGGTTTATATTTTCAGAAAATAGATTTAAAATGAAACCGTGGCCATTTGAACGGGTTAAAACGGGTTTATAACGAAGAAGTTACGCTATTTTCAAGTTCAACGACGAAAACTATTTTTCTGAAAATATACATGCTGTCAAGGGTTATTTAAGGGGCAAAAATGAGTATTAAACCTTATCTAAATGAGTCGACTTATCAAAAATATATTAGTACATACTATCACGATTCTGAGGATATATAGAACGTAGAAAACGGACCTATAACGCTAAAGATATACATATTTGAAATACGACGCTCACAACTTATTTCCTTCAGCTTTTACTAAAATGTTTCTAAGTGTTGAAACTGTCTTTTCGGGTACCCATGTTTGGAGCCGTTTTTCTCAATGATCGAGTCGGTTTTGGTAAAACTGTTTCTCTGAGTAAAAGTAGTTCACCCGGCCTATTTTCCAAAATATCCAGCCGTTCGTCAAACGGATTTATAACGAGTAACTTATGACCTCTCAAACTTTCCCGAAAACTGCCCAGAAACTGCTTTTTTAGCCCGACTACCTTACTTCACCATTATTTTTCTTTATGATCGAACCCGTATGGATAAAAGTTCAGTGTTATGACTTTTAGATAATGTTACAAGCATTCCAAAACTGCTGAGTTTGTCTCCTAACACTCGATATTCACTATTTTACGATTAGCTTTTCGAGGCCACTTAACCACTTTCACGAATTATCAAAGTACATTATTTTGCGCGAAAAGCTATAATTTCTTGATAATCACTAAACGACTATTGTAGGATGTTGTTTCAACGTAAATACTTGTAAATTATTTTGTACCTTGACAAGATGTCATAAACATATATTTCGACGATAAACTCTGTTTTCAGAACTGCACAAGTGGTATAGATTACATGTGGATTTGCATGTACGATATATATTCAAAATTTATAATAGATCATATCATTCATATTAGGTTGCAGATAGAGATTGCACCTCATTTCAGTATTGTCATTACATCATCATAATCATTGTATCAGGTGAGTTTTCATAGCCCCGTCTTTCAAGTTTATACATTATTTCAAACCTACGGGGGAGAATACATTGCACATCATTTTATTACGATACCAAGTATATCAAATTCATTTAAATTGCTTAAGTTACCTCATTGCCAATTGAATTTCCCCATTTCATAATCTTGAACCGTTAATTCCGGAAGAAGTGAGGGTGAGTGAATAGATCTATTGAGGGTGACTCCTCCATCCGGGTTGGTGGTCTCAACTGGTCAAACGGATGCATTTCATTTAATATCATAATTTAAGTCGTTTGGCAAAACACTCTGTTGGGGCGAACATCATGATCAGTCTAGCTTCGGTGTCATGTGCTTATAGCAATTGTATCATTTTTATGTGACATATTTGTCATACATGGCCTATACTTGTGGTAGTCGTATAAAACATTTTCATAAACTCTATGAACTCACTCAACCTTTGTGTTGACACTTTTACCAATGTATTTTCAAGTATCTAAGGCATATACTTCATGGCATGCATAAGGACTTATCATAGAGTCGTGGTGACGAGGCATCTCACATGGGATTTATGCACTTTAAAAACATCGTTTGGCTTGTATCAAACTTATTTCCGTACATGTTGACTTTCATTTGGGACCTATCTTTTGTAAACTCTGAATGTTTTATTATATCAAAAGATGTATTTTCAAACGACACTTTAGGTCGCTCAATATAATCAGAATCGTTATGATGTGGCGATCATCCCCTGTGATTTCCATTCCGCAAAAATGTGTATTTTGGGGTGTAATACACATAGCCCAGGCTTGTCGACTTCAACAAGACATAACCAACTAGCGATTCAAATCCACAACTGTTGCTGTTATTATTACAAGGGTATGCAATAATAACCAATATAAGAGTGCAATACGCAAGGAATCTGAATCCACTAAAATAGGGCATCGAAACCCTAACATCAAGAATATGAATCACGAAAGACCTCATGAACAGGTCTATGAAATTCAGATCACTACCAATCAAATCCCAATCAGTTCGGTAGTAAATAAATAACCATGAAGCATCGAATGAAACGATACGCAAACCATACAACAAGGATTGGATAATAACAGTAGCGGAGAAATAGGGATACCCAAACAACCCTAACGTCCCAGTAATAAATCGACCATCCAAAAACATACCGCACAATGTAAACATCAGCAGCAGATCTTTAAAGAACACCACCAGGTCTGATAGATGATGATTATAATCACCAAATAGGGTTAATGGTTGAAAACCAGATCATTAAAAAACTCACCAAGTCTGATCAATAATAACTCCCTTAAGCAATGGTTGGACCCATAATGACCTCAGTAACCTTGATTGGAATAGAGCACGACCACTGTAATGAACCAATATCAGACTTTAATAGGGTTTACATAAACCCTAACTTCCAAGGAATACATGATCACAAGAGTTTTTGAATAAGAACCCTCACAAATTTAACTTACCATCACATGAAACCCTTACTTCACCATAAATCGATCAACAGCTTCAAGAATGCAACTAATCACCTAATCGAATCAAAAAGGGTTACAAGCCAACAAGGAACTTACCATCACATGAAACCCTCTCTCTAACACATGTAAAAATCACCAAGAATCTAATTAGGAACTTACCAGCAATGAATGCAACCATTGCAACAAATAAAATATTGAAACCCTAATAAAACACGATCCACAAATTAATCGTTTAGAAAACGAATAATAGTAAACCGATTGAAAAAAAGGATAGTTAGGGTTTCAAGAACGATCAACCAAAGAACCCAAACCAATCAGATCTTAAAACGTTTATCCAATAATCACAATGATTACTAGAAAAAACGCTCAGAATAGACAAAATAGTGACGGATTGGAATAGGTTAGTGGCAGCATGAAATCACCAAAAAGAGAGAAAACCAAACGCCATCTCTTAGATAGAAACATTCCCCAAAGATCGATTGCATACCAGTAAGACAAATCAGAGATTGAACCTTGGTAGAGAGGCGAATTTAGGGCATGTTTTGGCCATAATTTGAAGAAGAGATGGCGGCTGGAATTCTCTCCAAGGGAGAGAGAAACGTTTAGATTTTTTTTTTTTTTTTATTTTTTAATACATGCTATTTTAAATATGAACACACAAGCATTTGAACTCTATGCTTATCTGATTGTTTTATTGTCACTAAGTATCATCATTGCCAAACATAAGGCCCCATATCATGAACCAGTTAATCACTAAAAGTAATGAGCGCAAATATTGTGAATAAGCATATTGGGATTAACGAATCCCGTTTGTGTTGACCATGTACGTTCAAACAAACGCACTATATTTGAGAACAATTAGGTATAACGGCAAATTACCTACGGGGCGACAAACACGCCAATTTAGTTGGTACACGTTAATGCTTTGGTTGCATGAGCTTAGTGAAATAATAACTGTTTTGTTTTCAACTATGAGTATGAGTCTAATTAGCTCACACTATAAACATATTTTGTTCAAACATTTAACTAAACCTATGGATTTCACTCGCCTTTGTGTTGACCATTTAAGCATGTTTATCTCAGGTCCATAATGATCGAGGCTGGCACGGAGGTTCACGGGATAAATCAAGAAGGCTATGACTTATTTTATCATTTGATAAACATCAAAAACTATATGTTGGTAAATTTTGTAAACATCGAAGTAACTGGGATCTGTCTTTGTAAACTCTGATATATTTTAATAAATCGAATGATCAACCTTTTTTTTAAAAAACGACTTAATTAGAGATCATTAACTGTTATACCAAGAGGTAACACCCAGCTTAAATTATGCTGCATTCACGAATTTGGGGGTGTTACAGGTAATTACTTGGATTTATCCAATGTAATAATAACTGTCCCTCAACGGGATTCGGACGGCTGATGTGCCCGACCAAGGTGAATGGAATTAAATTCTATAAGAAAAGTCCACCTTGATCGATTGGTACTTTCACTAACATATTTATGCAGGTACTAATGATAATTCCTTGAAGGAAAAACCATTTACCACCACCATATCATCAACATCTATTTCCGCGTCCTCATAATCACATTATAAAGTCTCTCTCATCAAAGATCTACACAAAGGAAAAGTTCAGAAAGATTCTACATCTAAGTGAAAGAATTGCAAAGTAAAGAGACAAAGATCAAAGTTAAAGAATGAGAACTACACAAGTATAAAGATTCATAGTGTGAGCATGCCGAAAAGGAAGATAACGCACCAACAACAAACACATTGATGAAAGGCATATTACACCATTAAATATCACAAAGCATGAAGGAACAATTAATTAAGACTATTCAATGTTGACATGAAAAGTTCAAGCTCAAGAAGACTAAAGACCTAATCATGTGGAGCATCTTTTGAATGAACACCCTTTAGGGGGAGATTGTTAGCCTTAATAGAAAGTGATAGTAAGTGATGGTCATTCATGTTTAGGAACTTTGTAACGTGTCTTAGATATTGTTTTAAAATAGTCAATAGGTTATTAGTTATGTTATGTTTATTCATGTTGTAATACAAGCCCAATCCACAAACCAAACAAAGCCCATCGAAATCCATAAGGCTTTTATGTTTCAAGTATAAAAGGCATATACCTAGTCATTTTTATGGAATAAAGTTCATGTTCTCTTCTCTTTCTCTCTAGTTCATACGTTTTACATACATCAAGTTACCACCATACGAGCTATAGATTTAGTGTGATAGGGTTGATATATCATAGGTCTAACGAGTATATTCTTTCACATATTAATGACCATATTGACGATGTGTATTGCCATGTCATCTGCTTCGATCTGCTTATTATCCTCTTCATTGTATTCTGATTCATATTGATCATGAAAATATGGTGGAACGGGAGGTGTTGCATTAGGGTTTACAGGGTCTTGGATTTGTCGTGGCTTGAA
Organism: Chrysanthemum lavandulifolium; assembly: GCA_022545495.1. Lineage (NCBI taxonomy): Eukaryota > Viridiplantae > Streptophyta > Magnoliopsida > Asterales > Asteraceae > Chrysanthemum > Chrysanthemum lavandulifolium. The sequence goes on from CM040243.1 coordinate 182,234,690, forward strand.
GGGTCCATACTTAATGGATTGAATCATGAGTTTTCCATTAGGTTCGGTTTTGATGTAGCGGAGCATACGGCTTGTCCATTGAAGATATCCACCTTTTTCCAGCATAGGAGGACGGTTTTCAGCACCTGTTGCATGAATGTCTTGTTGAGTTGCCATTGATGAAGGTATTTGTGATAAAGTTGATGTAGGATTGATTCAACGATAAAGGAGTTGTGTTTGATGAACATTAAGCTCGTTTGTTATAGTGAATGTTTTGTCAAAAACATAAAACCTCAATAACTCCTGTTCGAAGTGTTTTAGGCCTCGAAGGTTGACCAAAATTGACTTACGACTATTTAAAGCGTCGTTCTCCTTGTTCTTACGGTCGTTTTGATGGGTAGAACGCTGAAAATGGAGTTACGGTTCAAAAGTTATGGTCGTTTGCAGTTTTGTCGGGAAAAGTCAGCAAAACGCAATGAAGAAATAGTCAAAACGCAATGAAGAATCTTGAGTCAAAATGCAATGAAGAATCTTGAGTCAAAACGCAATCAAGAAAAAATTTGGCAGAGTTTCTCCTAGTCAAACCACAATAATTGGTCTTCAAAACGCAATACTCAAAACGCAAGGCTCAAATCGCAAGGTCTCAAACCGCAAGGCTCAAAACACAAGGCTCAAATCGCAACATCTCAAACCGTATGGCTCATATCGCAAGGTCTCAAACTGCAAGGCTCAAAATGCAAGGCTCAAATCGCAAGGTCCCAAACCGCAAGGCTTAAAACGCAAGATTGTCAAACCGCAGCTACAAAAGGACAAAGTTTTCACTATCAAACCGCAAAACCTCAAATTGCAACCAATAAATGTACTCCGAGGGTCAAACCGCAGTTAAGAAAAATGACCTTTTTTCACCTAAAAATCACCCTTTTGAACGTTTTTGCTTGGTTTATTTTGTACAACTTGATCCTAGAAGGTTATAACTACAATAAAAACACTAACTTTAACACCACAAACGTAAGAATCAAAGAAATAAAATAATAAGACCACAAACCTTTGTGAGTACAAAAAGTGTGACGGGTTGTAATGGGTGTTAGTATCGCTTGTTGGATTAGGCTAACAAGCTATTGGTAGGCTGGTCTTGTACTAATCCAAGTAGTTTGATTGAATTCCCTGCACAAAAAGAGTAAAATGTTAGCCTTACCGTGGGGACGGACCCCACGATTAGACTCCGCGTGAGAGTAAGTACACATTCTGGTCGGAGAAAGTAAGAGTTTATGTGTGTAATTATAAGAGAGAAAGTTCTACCTTGTATGGGGATTAGAGCCCCTTTTATAGGCGAGGCTTACCGCTAGGGTTTCCTAGTTACTCGCATATAGTAGTTAGTTGCCAGAGCCGGACCCTTGTCAGACAAGGTTACGTGTTAATCACAGATGCGGACAAAGGATACCTTCAGCGGCCGGAGGTTCGGTCTGCTAAGTATCCTGCGTGCGTCTTTTAGCCTGGACTATAGCCAATTTCGTTATTGGGCTTACTGTTGGTCCAGTGTTCGTAGTTATTCTTGTTGTTGGGCCTGGGCCCAGTATGTGTATAGTACAGATTAGGCCCAGTGGGCATGCTATACGTATTATACGTTATCAAGTCCCCCCAATCTAGTGTGTGCATTGCGTGCGGATATTGTCGTGTGCGGTGGATATTACTAGACTTTAGTTGACTAAGCGCTTTTCATTTTCGTGCTTTTTTGAAGTGCCCTTCTGATGTTCCTCTTTTTTAGGGGTTGCTACGTCATCAAGCCCCCCCAATCTGGTGTATTTATTGCACGCGGATATTGTCACGTACGGTGGATATTGCTAGACTTTAAGTTTGACGGATTCGTTTCTTTTCCACACCTTTGAAGTGTCTTTATGACGATTTCCTTCTTGTTTTACGTGCTATGCAGCGTGGGCAATTTTTGACTCTTCATTTTCTAGCTGATTAGACCCGGTGGGTCCTGCGTCCTTTCACTAGCCCTGTTTTTGTCCTTTGATTATTCAACGTTGGATCGTGTTACTTTTTGACACGTGTCCTTCTTTAGGGTTTTCTTTGGAGGCTAACAACCTCTTTGTATAAATACCCTTTACTTTTTCTTTGCCTCATTTTTCCTTTTACCGATCTTCATTTGTAAGCGTTGCTTCCTCTTCCTTTCGATCTAATAGCCTTGGATTGCATCTCTCTTCTCGGTTGCTTTTCCAGGTTAGGTTCTAATTCCTTTTTTTCTCTTTTAGTTATGGGTACTTTTGTCTCTGCTAAGTGATGCAGGTTTTACTGACCAGGTCTTAATATTTATAGTGTCTCGCTATACCTATGGTCTACCCTAATGCACTAACGGGCCGTGTACCCGGTCGTGTGTTGTGTAGTAAATGGTAAAGCCGAGGTCGTCCCAAGAGCTATGTGTGTCGGATAATTACTAAGTCTAATTGTCACAGAATATTAATGTTTTGATAGGGATTTAATTAATTAAACTACTAATGCAGAATATAAAAGCAAATAAATGGTAGAAGGGAAATCAATAGAGGAATAGTGATGCTAACCTAGATAATCCTCCTAACTAGTTATGTCTACGTGTACCTACTTCCAATTACTTCAGGTGGGGTCAAATTCGAGAGGACAACATTTGGTCAATTCGCCTAACCTATCGCACAAAGATGCCACCACAGAGAAATCAGCGCACCGTCATAAGTCCCGTTGTTCTGGTCCCTAAGCCGAGTCATTAAGTACCGCTACATGCTAGATTCTAAATAGTGAGTGCCCGGCCGTTGGAACTTAGACACTACACCCCCAATTCTTAAGTTCATATATCTTACCATTCCGTCCTCATCCGCTCACCTAGGTTCGGTTGGTCATATCTCCTAGGCAATTGGCCTCTACCGCCATTCAAAACTACCGAACCGGGGGTGACTACCAAAGAACTATGCATGCATACACTTAGAAATAATTGTACGGAAGTAAAGGTAAACACAAATAAAAAAATTAAGGAATCATAACTAGGCTAGCACCAAAGGGTGCTTAGCCGCTCATATTAATCATGCACATCAATTTAATATTCAAAGGTACGAAATACATGAATTGAAAGTAAAAGAAATAATAAACGCTAAAGCTTATCGTAATGGTGTGACTTCTCCCTTGGAAACGGCTCCGTATGCTTCCCTAGACCCTCCTTGAGCTTTTTCCCACGTTCTCAGAGTGTTGTGTGTGGAATGGGATGCTTTGAAATGATGGAATTCGTGGGGTATTTATAGGCCAGGTCTTGGTTACGGCGTAACCCATAGAGGAGTTACGCCGTAACCTTCTATTTCTCCGTAAATGCACCAGATCTGCTAGTTACGGCGTAACCTAAGAAGTGGTTACGCCGTAGTCTTCAATAAACTCGGTTACGTCATAAGTGATGCAATAGTTACGTCGTAAGTATCAGCGGCGTGGAACCTCTTTTGACCTAATGGAGTTACGTCGTAACCTTTGGGAAGAGTTACGCCGTAACCTCTTGATAAGTTGGACTTCTGGGTCAAGCAATAGTTACGGCATAATGTGAGAGATGAGTTACGCCGTAACTTCTTCAAAATAAGCATACTATGATAAATCTTTAGTAACATTTCCTTTTCCGCGTCTCTTTAGCTCCAATGCTCGTAATTTACCTGAAAGTGCAAAACAATGGAAAACAAGCATAAATCCATATAAATGATATAAATAACTAGCATTAACGGAAATTGACACTTTATATTCGGACTATTTGATGTTATCAAATATCCCCCACTTGAACTCTACTTGCCCTCAAGTAGACCTTATTAGATAGATTCCTAAAAGATATCTCCCAAAACCCGGAAAATATGAGTTTACAAATCCCTTATGCTAGAATAAAACAAAGCCGAACACCTCACAAAGGGAACAAACACTCAAATCTCTCAACTATTCTAAGTGTCAATTTCGGGTGATCACTCAATCGCACAGTCATAGCATGTATTCTATCATAAGCTTGGCGGTTACACAAATCTCCACCACTAGAGTTAAGGGCTAAACAATTCTCGAAGGCAATATGGGTAGACACGACAAAGGTTAAGGGGGTGACTCGTCATTACTAACATGTCATGGCGAAGTGGACAAAATCAATGATACATGACAAAATCCATGGCCAAGACACCAAAGATTGCTCGTTGCATCACCTAGACACGCTTCATGACTAAAGGGTAGGATAAGACATGGGATATATAATTGGTGTAAAATGAAAAACAAGCAGGCAGTCCATATCTATAACTAAGTCATCACCACTTACCGTCCGCCCAAAGTTGAAGCTTAGAAGTCTAGAGACCGGATCATGAAATGCACGGTAGATGTGTCATTAGCGGACGTCATGATGGGCACACTACCTTTTCTTCTTCAGTTGGTATAACTCCAACTCCAATCTTCCAATGTGACCGAGGTGGCCTCCTCGATACTAAACAATAAAGCTCATACTACAGTGCTTATAACATCGCACTTTACAAAATCATAACTCAATCAACTATTTTTTTTTTTTTTTAATCATAACATGATAACATAACATCCCCCCACTTGAGATGAACAATGGGAATTCGGGGGGTCTTCAATGATCTTCATAATTGTTGTCGATGAAAGCGTGATTTCCAAACCTTTCCACTCGAACCTTGAACTTAGGCAAATGATGACTTCCCAATTACAAATAAAGACTACAGGGTAGGCTAAGGTGTAAGGGTGTAACGAAACAATATATTAGGGTGAAAAAATGAAAGGAATGGCTCAGAAGGGTGTATCTAGGGGTATCTTGCACTAAAGGGAGTGCAACAAAGGGTTTCACATGGGGTCGAAAAGTTGAGGTGACTAATCGATAGACTCACAATGGTAGGTCGTTTGGGTGATAATCCTATAATAATGCCTTCTAAAACCGAAAAGTCCAAATACATCGAGCTAACTCAACATACCTCGTCTATGGTCTCGAAATGATGCAAAGGCCAAGTTCTAAAGTTTACAAGCTACCGGCACACTCATAATTTGGTGGATTTGGGGTAAAATATTGGAAACGGATAAGGCTAATCTCACCATGTAATAGCAAGGGTTGTATGTGCTCGTCTAAGGTGTAATCTAGTTAGGTTCGGAAAAACATGTCAAAATTTTAAAAATGGCATAATTTTTCAAAATAAACTAGGAAAATGAGGGCGAAATAAAGTTCAAGAGATAATACTACTACCGTCCCCCCACTTGAATTGTACAAATTCCCTTTTGTACTAGGCATTAAAATAAAGGTGAAGAGAAAGGTAGAATTAGGCGAGAACTTCCCGAAATTTGCTCCATAAAGAAGAAGGCCCACGAGAAAGGATCGTGCCTTCGTTTAAGCGTCATGAACAAAATTCAATCCCTGAAATCACAATACCGACAAGCATAATTCTAAAAAGAAAAAAAAATAAAATGAAAAACAAATCTAACTCCCTTTCCTAGGAAACACGGTTGCATTTAGCGAATGCAACAAGCCTTTTAAACCACTTGGTATCCCAAGTGGACGAGTGAAGTCTCGTGAGGGTTTACAGGGAACACACCCACAAAGTTCATTTAAAACTAATACAAGGTTACTATGTTTTAAAATGAAAGAATTAAAGAGAGAGAGTTACGTCGTAACTCCTATGAGAGAGTTACGCGTAACTAACAAAACCCGTATGAGTGTGAAGCGAATAGTTACGGCATAACCACTAGATGGTATTACGCATTAATTGGTAATGCGACAAGAATTCTTTGCTAAAATGTTGGTTACTGGCGTAATCACTAAGATGAGTTATCTTAGTAACTCGCTCGAGATCAAGAATCGCAGCAGAATTACTTCATTGTTTCTGCAAAATGGTTAAAACACAAAACCCAATGAAATGAAATAAAAACAAAAGAAAGAGATAATTTGGGTTGTCTCCCGAAAGAGCAATTTTCTTTATTTACGAGTCTTTAAGTTATACTCAGAGCCGCGGGGCTCCTATGTGGGTCTTTGAACTTGCCCTACTTCCATCATTCGTTGGTGTTCATACATCCAATTATCAAGCCCTTTTTTTCTTGTAGAATTATTGAGCCCAAATGTTCCCAACTTATGTGATAGCCATTTATCACATGATTCTCCATGGTCATCATCTTTAATAATAATATTATCAGTAATGCCGATGTTCGATCTCGTTTCGCCTATGATGTCAGTGATATGGTTGCACCCATACTGCTTGATCAGTTCCTTAATCAATTTCGAGCTTCCAAGCTTTAATTTGTACCAATCTTCCAATGGAAATTCAACATCATGTTTCTCTCCCTTATGAGGGTAAATCCATTCATTAGCTTTTCTTTCACATTTTTGAGGATGAGTAAATGGTGGCCATGCCGATTCGCATTCTTTGGTTGACATTGAGTTGCAAAAATGTTTGTTAGGACTCAGAGTTTCCTCAATGCTTTGAACTATTTCATCATGTTTCTGCTTACAATGATCAACACTTTCTTTACGATTATCAGTAATAGGCTTAGAGTGTAGAGTGGGTTTTAGTGATTAAACATTATTAGAAATTTCAGTTTTTGTTTTAAACGCTCATTCATACTAAAAGTTATTCGTTCCTTTTCGTTCCCCAAGGAAATTTGTTTTTCAAAAACCATAATTTGAGCTCTACAAGTGGCCAGAAAAGGTCTTCCAACAATCCAGTTGTATGCCTCCCGCTTTCCCATGTCAATAACTACAAAATCGGTGGGGAAGAAAAATTTTCTAATTTTTAAAAGCACATTGTTCACAATCCCCTCAGTGCAGACCTTAGAGGAGTCCGCCATTTCAATCATAATAGTTGTTTCTTTTAAATTGGTAAGTTTGATTTTTCGAATAAAGTAGTTGATATAAGGTTAACCCCACCCTAAATCAACCAATGCGGAATCTTAATGTTACCAATAGTGCAAGGAGAAGAAAACTTTCCGGTACTCTGATTCTCGGGAAGTTGGCTTGGTAGGAACTCGTCGTCTTGACTTTATCATCCTCTCTTAGGTAGTTAATCCCGAGAGATCATTAGTGATAGAGGATGTGCATTGCTCCTTTTTTGCTTTATCCTGCACAAATATGGCTTTGCAGGAAGTGGCTTTAGCATTACTTGTTTCGAAGTTCTTAGCTAATTGCCCAATTTGTGTTTCGAGGTTCTTAATTGCAGCATCTGGGTTAAGTAGGTTCATATTGGTGTCCTCCTTAATTTTGACCATCCATTCCTTGAGCCTATCTTCTTTTTTTGTCGATTCTTCAATGTGTCGGTGCATTATTTCTTCAAGGCTAGGTTTAGGAGGATTATTGTTGATTTTTGTATAGAACCCATGGGATTTTTCACGGTACCTAGGTCCGTAATTATTGTAGCTTTTGAAAGGGAATTCTTTTCCATAGTTCACTTTACCAATCCTTTTAACTTCTTCATTGGAGGAACATTCTTTAGAAGGACGAGCCCCATCTCGCTCCACTTGAATGGAATGCACATTTTCCTTGAGCTTCTTCATTTCTTTCCCAAGGCTTTCTAATTTGTTTTTTATTGCTGCAAGGCCCTCAAGATCATTATTTTTACTATGGTTGCTTCCTCCATTGTGCCATTTGTGAGAGTGGTCTGCCATTTTTTGAATAGTTTCCAAAGCCATGGTGGGTGTCATACTAGAAATTAGCCCTTGAGAATCAATCATTTATCTTGAAGAGATGTTCAGTCCCTTGTAAAAGACGTTCACTTTTTGTTGGCTGTTAAGATCGTGAGTAGGGCACTTGTATAACAATTCGTTGTATCTTTCCCAAGCTTGGTATAATGTTTCATCACCCTCTTGCTTGAAGTTATGAATTTCTTCCATTTGCTTGGCCGTCTTTGATGGAAGACAATATCTCTGAATGAATTATTTTTTAAGATAGGCCAAGTGTTGATGTCCCTGCAGTAATCGATCGACCCATGTTTTTGCAGCTCCGTAAGAGAAATAGGGAATACACGTAGCATTATAGCATCGTGTGAGACTCTGGGGATTTTGAATAGGCTGACAATGTATTTGACGTTGTCTACATGTTCATGGGCATCATCGGTGATGCTTCCAGAGAAGGGGTTTGCACGCAATTCCCTTATGAATTGAGGTTTGATTTCGAATTGAGCATCTTCTGCAATGGCTGGCCTTACAATCTCTGGCCCTTGTTCTTCTGTTGTCAATGCCAAATATTCCTCAAGAGTGAGGTTATCGATGTTAATGGCTTCCATGGTACTTGAAAACTTGAAATATGATCGTGAGAAAAGTTTAAAAATGAAAAGAAAGACTTAATATCAATCCTAAAATAGCTCCCAAGTGGCACCAAAAACTTGATGCGTGTTCTTGACTGTGTCTTAATATTTATAGTGTCTCGCTATACCTATGGTCTACCCTAATGCACTAACAGGCAATGTACCCGGTCATGTGTAGTGTAGTAAATGGTAAAGTCGAGGTCGTCCCAAGAGGTATGTGTTTTGGATAATTACTAAGTCTAATTGTCACAGAATATTAATATTTTGATAGGGATTTAATTAATTAAACTACTAATGCACAATATAAAAGCAAATAAATGGTATAAGGGAAATCAATAGAGGAATAGTGATGCTAACCTAGTTAATCCTCCTAACTAGTTATGTCTATGTCTACCTACTTCCAACTACTTCAGGTGGGGTCAAATTCGAGAGGACAACATTTGGTCAATTCGCCCTAACCTATCAACAAAGATGCCACCACAGGAGAAATCAGGCACACCGTCATAAGTCCTGTTGTTCCTGGTCCCCTAAGTCGAGTCATTAAGTACCGCTACATGCTAGATTCTAAATAGTGAGTGCCCTACCGTTAGGAACTTAGACACTACACCCCCAATTCTTAAGTTCATCCAAACGATAGGTGATCGGTTGGTCAAATCGCACAAGTAGAAAGGGTCGTCGGTTGGTCATATCTTACCCTTCCGTCTCGATCCGCTCACCTAGGCTCGGTTGGTCATATCTCCTACGCAATTGGCCTCTATCGCCATTCAAAACTACCGAACCGGGGTGACTACCAAAGAACTATGCATGCATACACTTAGAAATAATTGTATTGAAGTAAAGGTAAACGCAAACAAAGCAATTAAGGAATCATAACTAGGCTAGCACCAAAGGGTGCTTAGCAGCTCATATTAATCATGCACATCAATTCAATATTCAAAGGTACGAAATACATGAATTGAAAGTAAAAGAAATAATAAACGCTAAAGCTTATCGTAATGGTGTGACTTTTCCTTGAAACATCTCCGTATGCTTCCCTAGACCTCCTTGAGCTTTTCCCACGCTCGAGTGTTGTGTATGGAATGGAATGCTTTGAAATGTTGGAATTGTGGGGTATTTATAGGCAGTGTCGGGTTACGGCGTAACCCATAGAGGAGTTACGCCGTAACCTTCTATTTCTCCATAAATGCACTAGATCTGCTAGTTACGACGTAACCTAAGAAGTGGTTGTGCCGTAGTCTTCAATAAACTTGGTTACATCATAAGTGATGCATTAGTTACGTCGTAAGTATCAGCGGCGTGGAACCTCTTTTGACCTAATGGAGTTACGTCGTAACCTTTGGGAAGAGTTACGCCGTAACCTCTTGATAAGTTGGACTTCTAGGTCACGCAATAGTTACGGCGTAATGTGAGAGATGAGTTACGCCGTAACTTATTCAAAATAAGCATATTGTGATAAATCTTTAGTAACGTTTCCATTTCCGTGTCTCTTTATCTCCAATGCTCGTAATTTACCTGAAAGTGCAAAACAATGGAAAACAAGCATAAATCCATATAAATGATATAAATAACGAGCATTAATGGGGGAAATTGACACTTAATATTCAGGACTATTTGATGTTATCACTAAGTCTAAGCTTTCATGAGGAACACTTGATCGCTTTTGCGTTAAGTATTCAATTCCGCAATTTGTTCATCTGGAGCTGTCTGGACCTGATCATGCCATTCAAGAGGCACCGGATGGGAAAATTGGTGTATATACCCTCTTTTTTGAATATTCTAATTTCCGTCTTACTTCTTCTGTATTCCTTGTGTCTATCCTTAATTTCTATCGCATCCATATATTGAAGCTTTCTGTTATTGGTGCGGCTAAAGTTTCTCAATTTGAGATTCTTTGTTTTGCTCTTGGTATCGAACCCTCAGTTGGGTTATTTAGGTGTTTTTATGTTCAGTCTCAGAAAAATGGTAGGCTATCCTTTAGTAAACGAGTTGATAGTTTTGGCGTTTGCTATATTAAACCTATTGATTCTCTTAAAAGTTGGAATGACCATTTCTTTTGGGTTGATTCCTTTGCTTGCCCTGCTATTCATCCCTTCCATGGTGGAAAGAGCATTCCCAAGGATGCTACTTATAAGGATGATGAGTTTGATGTTGGGCACGTTGCTTCCCTTGTTGCCCATGCTTCTCCTTTTCATAAATTTCCGGAGCCCTTTCTTTTCTTGGGTGGATATACCATGTTTATGTCTCTTCGCTTGTGTTTTATGATGAAGATGATCAGGGTGGATATACCATGTTTATGTCTCTTCGCTTGTTATTCTATTTTTGTTTTGGGTAAAAGGGTTAATTCACCCCGGTAAAATTCATTATACCAAAAAACATTGAACTACAAATGGCATGGGTGAATCCCATACCCTCAGCCCGATCAGGGCAACAAACAAATGCACACCACGTGCAACATACATGAACCACTAGATAAGAATGACAAACCATTCTTATCACTTACAAATACAATGACTATACAAATAGATATATAAACAATATGAATTAAAGGCTAACATCTAAGCCATAGTCATTATATTAACATCTAACAATATGATTTTAGGTCATGTTTAGGTCATGTTTTGTTATTCTATTTTGTGTAGTCTAAACCGTGTTTCTTTTTCTTCTACTTTCTACAGCGATGGATTTGCTATCGTTAGTTCAAATGAAGGATCCCATGAAGTTGAAGGTTGGTTCTCGACCACTAGGAGAAGATGAACCTCCGTTGCTGGAACTAACCAAAGGCCGAACTGTTTCTTTTGCTCCTCCATCTTCTGGTGATGAATTACGCAACATAAGTCACAACATATAAGCAACCATCACACTCAAATAACATACCAAAAACCAAGATGTTATACGTCATCACAAATTTTGCAACCACAAATCCAGGTGCCACCCTAGCAAATTGGGAAAACAAGTCCAGACAGGGTGGTCAACCGTGATAGATCTAACTATAACATTAATTAGTGACCTAACAATGGCAATTTAAAGAGAGGCTAAACATTAGCCTTGACTACGTAATAAGCGCAACAAAACACAATTTCATAATCGGTCCAATCAAAATGTTTTGCATATTTTCTCACCCCAAGATTTAGTAAAAAAAACCCTAATGCTCTCAAGATAATGGCGATTCCTACACCCAATTCTGATCGATCCCTTCTTCTTCCTTGATTCCCTTACCTTATAAGACTTTGACTTATGTGGATCAATCGTTGTATTGCTTCCCTTTAGTGAATTTATTATTAGGTGGCTGATTCTTGGTAATTAGGGTTTCGGTTCTTCTTTTTTTGGGGTTTCGTATTGTCTTTATTGCTGCTACTGTTTTGGATCTTCAATTGTTACATCTACATTAATTATGAGTGTCGGTGAGTGGTTATGGTGACTTCATTGCTCCCTTCTAGGGTTTCGTTTCTGGTTCTTCTTTCAAGTTGTCGCTTTTTAGGGTTTTGCGTGGAGTTTTTTTTTGTTTAGGGTTTTGATCTTCTTTGTTGTTATTGATATGTATGGTAATGATTCTGGTCCTTCTAAGGACCCAAACAAGATCAAGAATGCTTCGGTTAATAGGAATTCCAGTTTGCTAAAAGATGCGCCAATTCTGAAAAAGGTTGTTTGAAATGTCACAACTGAGAATTCAAAGGTTGTTAATAATATGGAGTGTGCTGCTTTAAATGTAGTGCTTGGGGGAGGTAGTTCGGAGTTTAGTTATTTGGCTAACAACACTATGAATGATACAACAAGGGATGATTTGAATGGGTCTGCGCATAATGCAAATGTGGTTGAAAATTAGTTAAAGGATGTGGAAAAGGGGTGTACGCTTGTTAACATTAATGATAAGGATGATGGGATTACTAATGGTCAGGATGGTGCTACGACTAACTTGGAAAAACCTCATTCTCAGCAGCCCATGAGTGGGAATATTTCTTATGCCTCAATGCTTAATAAGGAACCTACATCTAAAAAGGTAAATTTTTCGAGGATTACTAATCCTGAAAAAGTGCCAAGGTTGATCTTGTTATTCCTATGGAGTCGGTTAAGGAAGTTAGTGGCCGTTTTGCTAATACTTTGTACGGCTACTTTATTGGTAAACGTCTTGCATTTCCTTTAGTTGAAAACTATGTCAAGAATACATGGGTTAAATATGGTCTTGAACGCATAATGCTAAAGAATGGATTCTTTTTCTTTCAATTTGCTTCAAAGCATGGTATGAATCAGGTTCTTGAAAATGGTCCTTGGATTATTAGGAGTGTTCCCATTATTCTAAGTACTTGGACGCCAAATACAAACCTTAAAAAAGATGAGATTACTTGTGCTCCTGTTTGGGTGAAGCTTCATAACATTCCCATTGCAGCGTACACTGAAGTTGGATTGAGCCTTATTGCTACTATGATTGGTCGACCAATTTTGTTGGACTCATATTCTAGTACTATGTGTCTCAAATCTTGGGGTCAAGCAGATTATGCTAGGGCTCTTATTGAGGTGTCTTCGAATGTGGCTTTGAAAGACTCGTTCGAGGTTGCAATTCCATTTCTAGATGGTTTGGGTCATTCGATTGAAACTATATCTATTGAGTATGAATGGTATCCTCCACGATGTGAAACATGTAAAATTTTTGGCCATACAAATGATCAATGCCCTAAGAAGCCTAGGGCTGAAGTGGAAGTGCCTTCTAATGATGAGGGATTTGTGGAAGTGAAAAGAAAAAATGGGAAAGCTAAAGCCCCTACTCGTCCTATACAAGGTGTGCGTTTGAATAAGCCTAAGCCAATGTATTTGTATCGGCCTGTCAATAAACCTCCCATTGGTAATGAGGAGGCTTCTACTTCTAGGACCAATGATGATACTCGTAATAATGTTGCTATTCAGATTGAAGGTAAGGATAAAGGGCCAAAACCTGATTGTGTTAATAACGATGGTATCCAGATTGAAGATGGGGATAAAGGGCCGATTGATCAAGCTTCTAATGAGGCCAATCAGCCCGATTTTGTTCTGGATATGTTGTATGTCTTTCCTATTGCAAAAGGTACTTCTATTCCTTTAATGAACTCATACTCTGATCTTTTGCATGTGTATAGTTATATTGAAGATGATACCACTAAACATGCTAAAACTAAGCTTAATATAATGCATGAGAGTTATAGTGATGAAGTTGATGAAGTGTGTGGGAAGTCAGTTCAAACTGATGGGAATAATAATAAGGAGGCAAGCACTTCCTATGTTACTAGTGATCATCTTTAGTGTGGCTTCTTGGAACTTAAGGGGTTTGAACTAGGCCCCTAAGCAAAAAGAGGTTCGGAAATTTATTCATGATAACAATTTATCAGTTTGTGCTATTTTAGAGTCGCGCGTTGCGAGCTCTAGAATTGATCGGTTATGTTCTAGTGTGTTTCATCATTGGAGTTGGACTTCTAATGGTTCTCTTTGTTCGAAAGGCTCTCAGATTATTTTGGGATGGAATACCGATGATGTGGATCTTATTGTTATTTCTCAAGAAGCTCAGGTTATTCATACATGTATCCGATTGAGGGCTAAAAAGAAAGAATTTTTTATTCTTTTATCTATGCGCATAATCACTATATTAACCGTCGAGACTTATAGCGTAACCTTTGCTGCCGACATAGTTATGTTCGTGGTCATCCGTGGTGTTTACTTGGTGACTTTAATGTATTGCTCAGTTTAAATAAAAAGTCGGTCAGTTCCTCTCATATTGATATTGCTATGCGTGAATATCAAGAATGTGTTAATGTAATTGATGTTTTGGATATTAACAGTTCAGGGCTGAGATATACTTGGAATCAGAAACCAAGAGGAGAGAATGGCATTCTTAAGAAGATTGATCGTATTATGGCTAATCTAGATTTTTGTGATTCGTTTGTGGGGGTCAATGCACTCTTTCAACCTTACTGTATCTCTGATCATTCCCCGGAAGTTCTTCGTATTCCTAGAACCATTAAACAGGTGCCTCGTCGATTTCAATTTTCTAATATTTTAGTCGAGCATCCAAGATTTAAAGAAGTAATTTGCGAGGGGTGGTCTAAGGATGTTAGCGGTTTTGGATGTATCGGGTGGTTCATAAGCTTAGAGCTTATAAAAAGCCTCTCCGCAAGTTATTGTATTACCAAGGTAATATTCAGCTAATGTGGTTCATTTGCGTCATGAGCTTGATGAAGCTCAACGTGCTTTTGATACGGACCCTTTTAATGTTGATGTTTGTAAAGAGCAGCGGTTTACCTTAGGGCTTATAATGAGGCTTGTTTGAAGGAAGAGACTTTTCTTAAGCAAAAAGCTAAGATTGATTGGCTTAAATTGGGCGATTCGAACACGGCATATTTTCATAAGGTCGTTAAAAGTCGGGCTTCTCAAAATCGTATTGATAGTGTGACGGATATGCATGGCGTTCGGATGGATGGTGATCAGGTTCCCATGGCGTTTGTTGATCATTACGTGTCTTTTTTGGGACAACAGGGAGTCACGCATCCTTTTAACTTATCTAATTTATTTTGTAATAAGCTTTCTATGGATGCGGCTAATCATATGGTTCGTAATGTGACTGCGTAGGAAGTTCGCGAGGCTATCTTTTCTATGGGCGATGATAAGTCCCTTTGTCCTGATGGCTTTTCTGCTGCTTTCTTTAAAGGAGCTTGGGATATTGTGTCTCATGATGTTGTTAAAGCGGTTCAGGAATTCTTTACTAACGGAACACTTCTTAAGGACTGAACCATATGATCAAAATCCTAAAAGAAAAAAACTCTCTCCCCTAGGTGCGATTTTCGGCCACCCCTCCTCCTCCTCCGATCTGATTAAACCATCATCAAAACCGTCTCTCTATTATTCATATAATATGCAATCGGTGTTTAATTGATGCTAGTATCTGGGGAGGGGTGTGTCACGCTTTTTTTTGCACACATATATTGAAAATCGCTGCCTATTTTTAAACCCTAATCGATCCTAAATCTGGTTCTTTTGAATCATTTTTTTATTAGGGTTTTTATTATCGTTTTTCCGAAACCCTAAATCCCTAAATCGATTTTCATAATTAACTCTTCCAAATCATTGTTTGTAGGTTGTTATTGTTTAAATTGGTTAGGGTTTCATCTTGTTATCCATTAAACCGACTTAGGTTTCTAATCGGTTTTATATTTTTTTTAGGGTTTCGATTATCACTGTTTGGATCTGATTCATTGTATCGACTTTCAAACTGCCTATATAAAGTCGGTTGTGGTTTAATCGAACCTTATTGTCCCTTAACATCTTCAGTCGGTTTTTTAATCGACTTTTACCTATATAAGATAGATTCCGTTATGATGCTTCACTTTGGTTTCATTTCATTCGATTCCCTGTATTAGGATTTCGTTTCATTCTATGTGCATTGGTCTGCTGGTCCTTAACTCATACACTATACTCGTTAAGGGTGTGGTGATTTTTATGGTTGCAAGTAACCCGACCTAGGGTTTTGGATTATACGTGTGCATCAGATATTTGGTGCTACAAGTCTATCATGGTTTTGGGTGCATCTTTATTGGTGCTGTAAGTCCTTTGTGGTTCAAGTGGGTTTTTTTTAGAGAGATGGAAGTGCTGCTGCTGTTCGCTAATTGGAAGTTAAGTTTTACTCGTTTCTTATTCAAAAAACGTTTGCGATCATTGTTGTAAGTTAGGGTTTGACAACCCTATTTTCGTCTATGAATGATCAAGATACATTGGGTTTCATTCTTACCTTGAGTTTCACCACATTGAAACTTGTAGTAGATGAGGTATTGGATCGAGTTGTAGTGCTTGTTTGGGTTTATTTACCCTTGGATTGTTGCATGGTGCCCTTGTTCTTGTTGTATTTGATTATCGTGGTGTCCCTAATGGGATATTGACGTTATTGGCTGTTTGGAAGGGGATCATGGCATGAAGGTTGCTGGTTCGTGAAACTTTGAGTCTTGATTAGCTCCATGATTTTCTCTCGAATTGTGTTGGAGAATGGCTCAAGGATTTCTTTGGTTGGTTATGCAAGTTCAAGCCCTATGTGGATGTGTTCACATGGAAGATTGATGGAAGTTCTACGATGACTATGTTCTTGGTGCTTCTTTAGTGAATCATGTTTTAATTCCTATTTTTATTCACTTGTATAGTCATTGTAGGTGGTAAGTTTATTATGTAAGTTATAAGAATGACGTGTCATTCTTATATGAGAGTCTGTAAGTGTCCTAAGGGACTGAGATGAGGGAACTCACCCTCATCCTTTGTACTTCAATGTTTTTGGCGTAATATATTTTACCGGGGTGAATTAACCCTTTTACCCAAAAAAAAGAACCATACGATCATTTCTTTGATCCCAAAGGTCTCTTCTCCTCTCTGAATTACTGATTACCGGCCTATATCTTGCTGATACAATTGATTGGTTTTTCTCAAGGAGGTTTTAGTATGTTTTGGTTTTCATCAAAGGATGATAGGATGGATTATGGAGTGTACGATGACGGTTTCTTTTCTTTAAGTATTAATGTTGTTCTTCATGGCTATTTTGAGGGTAAAATAGGCTTAAGACAAGGAGATCCATTATCTCCCTATTTGTTTACGCTTGTGATGGAAATTCTTACACTAATGCTTCAAAGGAAAGTTCGGGAGTCAGAGGATTTTTCCTATCATCAGTATTGCTCTAATCTCAATCTGGTCAATTTATGCTTCGCTGATGACTTATTTCGATTTGCCCATGGTGAGGTTGGTTCTGCTCGTGTTATTATGGAGGCGTTAGATGAGTTTATGTGAAGCACAACCTATATCTGTAATGTTTTGAATTATGTGAAGCTTGATATTCTTAATGTTCTCCCTTTAAGAAGGTACGCTTCCTGTTAAATATTTTGGTGTGCCGTTAATTGCCTCTGGACTTCTCTATCGAGATTGCAAGGAGTTTGTTGAGAAGGTTAAGAATAAAATATGTGATTGGAAGAATAAATTCCTCTCTTTTGCTGGTAGAATTCAGCTGATTCAATTTGGTCTGGCTTCTATGCGTGTGTACTGGGCGTCTGTGTTTATTCTCCCATCTCGCATAATGTTAGATCTAGAAAAATTAATGCGGGGGTTCTTATAGTGTCAAGGGAAGATGCGTAGAGGGAAATCCAAAGTGGCTTGGGAGGTGGTTTGTCTTCCTAAGGTTGAGGGTGGTCTTGGCATTAGAAGATTAGCGTGGTTCAATAAAGCGCTGATCACTTCTCATATTTGGAGGCTTTTTACACATAGGGAGTCTCTTTGGGTTCGATGGATTAATTCTTATAAATTAAGCGATCGTAGTTTTAGGATATCCCTTTACGTGGGAACATGTCTTGGAGTTGGAGGAAAACCTTCAGTTGAGACTGATTATTCATCAGTTTTCTTGGTATAAAGTGGGAGAGGGTAATACCATTTCAGCTTGGTTTGATAATTGGTGTGATGCGAGTCCTCTTGGTAATATGATCTCGTCTCAAGATATTTATCGGGCGGGCCTCACTATGTCATCTTCGGTTTTGGATTGTATTGCTAATAATAGTTGGATATGGCCGATTGAATGGTATTCTAAATACCCGTTGCTTGGTTAGATTTATGTTCTGATCACTAACCCGGATACTTTGGATCGGCTTGTTTGGAAATCTCGTGATGATGGTTTTCAGGATTTTTCGGTGGGTTCAGTTTGGGAGTGCATTAGACCCAGAGGGGATGTCGTCTTATGGTATGATTTGGTTTGGTTTTCTCATCGCATCCCTCGGCATGTTGTTACTCTTTGGCTGATCATCAAGAGGAGGTTAAAGACTCAAGATAACGTGAGACAATGGGATGTCAGTAGTGATACTGACTTAAACCTGTTTCAGTACCCGTTTTGCAAGTCTCAACCGGATGCCCATGATCACCTTTTTTTCCAGTGTGTTTTTTCTATGCAGGTTTGGACTCAAGTTAAGCACTTTACAGGTGTCTCCTCTATTCCATCTACACTAGATCCAATTGTGGATTTTCTTGTTCCTTTGGCACACAAGAGATCTATTAGATGTGTTATCTCGAAGCTGGTATTTGCTGCTTCATGTTACTTCATCTGGAAAGAGCGTAATGACCGTCTTTTCAAGAATCAGAAGAGGTCGGAAGCTCAAGTTATTGATGTGATCGGTCGACTATTCATTTTAAGTTTCTCTCTTGTTCCTTCAAGAAGACGGCTAACGTAGAAGTGCTCCTTGATTTATGGAAGCTTCCTCGGTCTTTCATCCGTTCTACTCAATGATGGTTTCTTTTCTTATTTTGATGGATTATTGGTGCTTGCATTATCTAGATTGGGATCTTCATAGTCAGTTTGGCTACTTGGATCGTGGGGAGTTTCATTGGATTTATGACCCGTTGGGTGTTGTTGGTGGTTGTGTGGGTTCGTTGGAGATCCGGGTGAGAGCTGTACTCTTTTTCCCTACTCCAAGGATTTCCCATAAGGTTGTTACTTGGATAGGTTTTTTAAGGAGGCAGTCTCAATTGGTTCATCAATATCCTTCGAACAGGTGGGCAGGTTATTGTGGTGATTCATGTGTAGCTAAATGGTTTTTTCCTGTTGGTGTTTTAGTTATTATATTGTCTAGGTATTGTAACGCTTAGTGGCCAGTCACTAGCGATTTAGTTGGATGTTCAAGCTATTGCTTGAGGTTAATGTGGCACTTCAGCCACATTCCGGTGTACTTATTGGTTGATTTTTTAATATATCTTATCGGGGTGAAGCCCTTTTACCCAAAAAAAAAATTTAGTAAAGCAAAAATATGAATAAAAATGGGGCTATGAAACACACCTCAACAAAGAAATGAAAAAACGGTCACTCTAAAGAATAATAGCACAACAACAACAAGAATATCACAGCACAGTGGACTCGGCACAACCTAATAATAGTAAAAAGACGTGACTCAGCAACGAGAATATCACAGCAAATGGAATGTGGCAGAAGTACCACATTAACCTCAAGATAAAAGCTTGATAAACTAGTGTTTATGACATGCCATAAACACAATGAACCTAGCTATATATTACATCAACTAACTAGGCATAAAACAAGAAAAACTTGTAACAAGCGAGCATCCCGCAATCACCAAAAGCGCTAAGGGAGCAAGACGATCCAGTAAGCTTGCCTCCTAAAAAACCCTTTCCAAGAAAAACCCCAAAGGTAAAAACCTTGGAGTAGGGAAAATAGTACAACCCATTCCTGGCACTCCCCTCGCGAACAAGAAAAGCACTTGAGAACTTCCATCAGGACGTTAAACCACTCGTAATGATCACCGATCCAGGTAGCTTCCATGTTTCCAGAATCCTCCTAATCCGCAAAGAGTTCTTCTTGAATCAAAATGAAAGGATCTTCAACCGAACAATGGTAACAATATCATTGGAAACGTGTATATGACTTCATCCCATTCTTAAAAAGCCTCGAATTTCGTTCATGCCAAATAGAGTAGCAAGAAGCAGCAAGGAGAAGAGTGATATCACAAACCTCCTTTAGACAAAGGTATAAGGTACAAAACAGCATCCTCAAGTCTAAGAGGAATATTATCCATTCCACCTAGAGCACAAACTCTTGTCCACACCTGTAAAGAAAAAGGGCACTCATAGAAAAGGTGAGCATGAGAATCAGGTTGGTTATCACAAAATAGACAACGAAGCAGGTTTAAGTCAGTTTCAGGACCGACATCCCATTGCCTCAGCCTATCTTGAGTTTTCAGCTTGCAATTAACGACAAGCCAAAGGTTAAAAGCATGTTTAGGGATACACTAAGGGAACCACACGACATGAAACCATGAAACCAGATTTGCACTATCATGGATAGAATCCCAGACATGAGAAATGGTGAACGGATTAAATTCACCATTAGGCCCTCTTCAAACCAGCTCATCATCCACACCTTCAGTTAGCGTCGGAGGGTTAATCATCAATAAATCAGGAATCTTATCAATCCACTCACTAGGCCATCTCCAAGCACCATCAATAAGCAAATCACCAACAGAATTATTTAGAGAAAACACAGAACGAGAAATATCCCTAGCATTAAGCAAACTCTTTAGAGGGCTAAGGAACACCAATTATCAAACCAAATAAAAGCCCTCTTACAATCATGAATATGGAACCAGAAAAATGGTCGAATAGCTGGACGAATTTGAAGCAATTTTCTCCAGCCCCAACCCATATCACCCGTACACGGAACATCCTAAAAACTCCTATCACGAAGCTTACATGCATGGATCCATTTGACCCATAAGGATTCCTTATGAATCAAAATACTATAAACATGTTTCGCCATAAGTGCCACGTTAAACTCATGGAGGCTACAAATGCCTAGACCACCCTCCTTTTTAGGCTTACAAATATCCTCCCACGCCACCTTAGCCTTTCCCTTTTTCATATCACCCTGACACCAAAAGAAGCCACATAAGCTGTTCGAGATCATGGATGACACGAACATGAAGGATAAAGACAGAAGCACAAGATATATGCATAGATGATAACACAGATATAATAAGCTGTAACCAACCCGCCATCGATAAGAATTTATTCTTCCAATCTGATATTCTATTTTGAACACTTTCAACAAGAACTTTGCAATCCCGATAAAACAACCGTGAAGATATAAGGGGAACACCTAAATATTTATTAGGAAGGGTACCTTCATTAAAAGACAAAGAATTCAATATGGACAACTTGACATGGTTCGGCACATGGCAAAATATGTCGTACTCTTCAGAATACTAGGAACAAGGCTCGACAAATTCTTGAACTCATCTAAAGCATCCATAACCACACTAGCTGAAACAACATCACCATGCATAAAAATAAATAAATCATCAGCAAAATAGAGATTAATAATCTTCTGCCTTTCACAAAGATTGTGGTATTGGAAATCATCCCTCTGCTCGACCCTTTGCTGCAATAAAAGAGTTAACACTTCCATAATAAGAGTAAACATGTAAGGTGACATAGGATCACCTTGTCGTAAGCCCCTTTTACCCCTGAACCACCCATAGATATCACCATTAATACAAATGGAATACGACACACTAGTTACGCAAGCCATAATCCATGAGACCATCCTATTATGAAATCCATAACCAAGCAAAATTGTTTCAAGAAAAGACCAATAAACAGTATCATATGCCTTCTGGATATCAATCTTAAAAGCACACCTGGGCGGTCCACGGGGATGATGATAATTACGCATTAATTCTTGAGTAAGAAGAATGTTGTCAGATATATTACGCCCGGAACAAATGCCGACTGGTTAATACTAACAATATCTCTAAGCCCCTCTTTAATTCGATTAGTAATGATTTTGCTAATGCATTTATAAAGCACATTACAACAAGAGATAGGCATGTAGTCATTTACCTTAGAAGGCAAGGATACTTTTGGGAAAAGAGAAATAATAGTGTGATTTAGTTCCTTTAGCAGCTTCCCATTAGAAAAGAAATCCCAAATAGCAAAACAAACATCATTAGCAACAATATCCCATGACTTTTTGAAAAAAGCAGTCGTGAAACCATCCAGGCCCGGGGCCTTATTATCACCAATGGAAAACATAGCATCCTTAATTTCCAAATTAGTCACATCCCTCACCATCCAATCAGCCATATCCAAATCAATAGAAGAAGACAATAAAACTTGATCTGATAGCTGAATAGTATTACCTTCCACACCAAGAAAATTCTCATAGTGTTGAACAAAGAAATTAGGAACTTCATTGCCTTGGTGCATAACATTATTAGCATAAGTAACCAGCTCAATACGACTCCTACTCTTAACAATATTATGAAAATAAGACAAATTAGAGTCACCCTCACGAAGCCAATCCTACTCTTAACAATATTACGAAAATAAGACGAATTAGAGTCACCCTCATGAAGCCAATCTATTTTTGCCTTTTGTTTCAAAAAGCGTTCCTCATCCAGTAAATCATTCCTAAATGCCTCGAGATAAACAGCCTCCTCTTCCCGAAGCACGATGTTAGAAGGGTCCTTATCAAGCAACTTTTGAACTTCATTAAATTCCATACGCAGATTAGTTACACGGGCATGAAGATTAACTTGATATCTGAGAAGCTTACGAATAGGCGACTTTAAACCCTTAAGCCGTTTCACCACCTTGAACATATTATGCCCTTGGATATAATTTTTCCACCCTTCATGCACAAAATAACACGAACAATCTTCTTCAAGACACCATTGCTACCCTTTGGTTTCTGATTCCATGTGAAATGTAAACCCGATGAGTTTATGTCCGAGACTTCAATATTGTTAACACACTCTTTAAACTCATTCATAGCAATAGTAGGCTCGTAACCACCACCCGATTTATCTTCCAAAGATAAGGACGCATTGAAATCACCAATAAGGACCCAAGGTTTGTCACGCATAGGGTATCGACATTGCAGGCCCCTTCCCTGTTGCAGCAGGGGGATTGAAATTCCTTATAGTGGCTATAGATTATTTCACTAAATGGATTGAGGCAAAGGCGGTCGCGACAATCACAGGTAATCAGGTAAAATGATTTGTTTGGGAGAATATCATATGCCGTTTCGAATTACCTGGGGAAATCATCTCGAACAATGGAAAACAATTATGTGACAACCCTTTCAAAGAATGGTGCGAGAAACTGAATATTGCACAGCACTACGCGTCAGTTAAACACCCACAAACCAATGGTTTGGTCGAGCGTGCAAATCGTAGCCTAGGTGAAGAATTAAAGCACGCTTAGACAAACACAAAGGGAGGTGGGTGGAGGAATTATCGCATGTTTTGTGGGCGCACCGCACGACAATCAAAGTTAGCACGGGGGACACTCCCTTTTCTCTTGTCTATGGGACAGAAGCCGTTATACCAGCTGAAATTGGGATGCCAACTATTCATACTACCGAAGTTAATGTCACAACCAATGACGATGAACGGCGTATTGACTTGGACCTGTTGGAAGAAAGGCGCGAGCGCGCCGCTATATGTGAGGCGAGCTAAGTCAAAATGAAGGATATCGCGATGCTAAAGTTCAAGCGCCTCATTCGCACTCAGCGACTTTGTATATTGCGCCAATGATGCGAGCCATGCAGAAGATACAGGAAAACTTGGACCGAAGTGGGAAGGACCTTATGAGGTCATTGAAGCATTAGGAAAGGGCGCGTACAAGCTGCGTGACATGGATGGTCGTGAGCTACCACGCACATGGAACATTTGCAATCTCAAGCGATGTTATCTCTAGGAACGGCCACGGCCCAACGCACAGACACCCCCGCACTTTAGTAAGTGCTTAATAAATATCCGTGTATTTACATTCTGTTTTACTTAGGCAAACGTCTTTTTTCTTTTTACAAAAACTTGCAAGTATTAATAAAACGTCGCGGTTTCTAGCTAACTCCGCGACACATTTAAATTTGTTATTTACATATTATTTATATCTCAACATTATTGTTATCTTATCTTTTGCCAACATGGCGTGCATGCACTTAATAAACCCACGATGGTAAAAGGCTGAGTAAACCTACTAAATAACTCGTTGAGTAAGAGGGTTGCAAACCCATCAACATCAGATCATGCATCCTTGTTAAACACCTTATTTTCAAGACGTTGGAATAAGTTCAATGTGCATTCCACGATGGATACGAAACAATGCATACTGTGCGCATTTAACAAACTAGGAACCAAGACTCTTGACTCCTTGATATGATATTTACAGTACGCTACGTATAACACCATACACGATTATGATACAAGTACTTAGAAATTATGTTTCAAGTATGTTAGATCATGACTTTCATACGTGATTATGGACTTCATATATTATTCGCGCTTATACAACCGTTTGATTCTTAGACAACAAGAACGCTTTTCATGCAAAGACGGATAACTAAGTACAAAATTATAAGTCGCAACCACATTCGTATCAACACACCTTCAACAAAAGGAAAATTTTATTATGAACCACGCTGTTTACAAAAGGATATTTACAAAGAAGCTACAACCTATATACCATTACTATGCCTAAGATGCGAGCTTTCAACATGGTTTGCAGCGACCCCAGCTTCCTTCAGCTTCTTTAGTAAATTAGAATCCTCGCATGATACCGCTGCACACTAACACGCACTCCGTCGGATCTCGGGAGACGCTACCGCGCCAAGACCACGTAATGGCCTTTCCTTCACGCCTTTCTTATTTGCAAGCCTTATGGCATGGGCTTCTAAGGACTCTTTCAAAGGAATTTCCTTCTCGAGGCAAAGGGATTCGTGATGTCGCTGGGCGAGCAAAGATAGGCACTGCATTTGTGACTCATCGGGCTTCAAAATAGTCGCTCGCCTCTTCATCATCGAAGACGGTGTGCCAAGGTCAATCCTCCATAATCGAACCTATGGGATAGTCCTGGTCACACTCCAACTGGGCAATCTGAGGAAGCTCCAACAGCTTCATCTTCTCCATAGCAGCGACTAGATCATCATATGCATGCTCGTTATACCTAGGCACTTGTGCAACAGGCACTTTCAAAAGGCCACCCTCATGAAGCTCCTCTATGGCCTCTACCTTGCCACGCGTCAACGGGTACTCAACAACACCCCCAAAGGTGTCTATTACCTCTCGAGACTCCAAAGTGTCGAGGGCGAAGGCGCAAACCATGGTTGATGAGCCACCCACGGCAATTATGGAAACAAGATGAGGATACTGACTCTTCATCATATTCAATGCCGAGCTTGTGAGCTTCATCTCCGCTTCCAAAGATTCCCCACTACCGCACGAAACTCTTCCAACCGAGAGAAGTGCTCATTCTTCCCCTCCTCTAAATACTTAAGAGCCCAGATGCATGAAGCCTTGTAATCTTCCAATGCAGCACGTTCCTGGCTCACTTGGACTAGTAATGACATCTTTTCTCCAGCGAGTTTGTTAGGAATTGGAAATTCTATTGTGAAGCATCGGTCACCCCAAGTATAATCTAGCTTAAGTTAGCTCGTAGACATATCATTTATTATGTTTATAGTTAGTATGGTATTAGCTTAGTTTTAGTCTAGTGCAACACCGTGGAGGAAGGACGGGTCTTTACCCATCAGATACCGATCCACATGCCGTTAGAGGTCGCTTTGTATGTAACCTATAAATACCTCTACCTTGCATGGTAGAGGGTTGGATGTTATTTTGGAATCTAACCTTCCATAAGTTTTCTCTTACTAGAACATTTCCCTTTCTCTCTCTAAACATACTTGAACGCCCCACTTTGATTATGGTTTAATGTGTTTGTGAAATCCTATATCTTACAATTGGTATCAAGAGCCATGGTTTGATCACTCATCTTTCATGCTCCTTGTTTTGGTGGATTTCATAAGGTTTTTGGGGTATTAAGTGTTTAGAAGAGTTTGATTCATTTGGACAAATTCTAGTGTTAAAGTTTGAATTTTGCTTGTACTTTTGTGCTTAGGATCATCATATGTGTTTATGTTTTGAATTGGAAGGCTTAAATCATTGTGGTTTGGTTGTTTTTGATTGATAAAGTGGCTATTTGTGAACATAGGACGTAGCGAGTTGAGTCTCGGACTTGTTTTTCTTCAAAGCGAGTTGCTTTGTTTCTGTATGCGAGTTAGTATTTGCGACTTGGCTATTTAGCGAGTTCTTTTCATGCGACTTGGGTTCAGCGAGTTGTTTCCTTAAGCGACTTGAGTTCTAAAGCGACTTGTTTCATTGTTTAGTTGTGTGTCTCATGAGTCGATACTAAAGCGAGTCATTATTTAGGGACTTGTTCCATTAAGCGTGTTGACAAAGTTGCGAGTTGATGCTAATGCAACTTGGCTACTTAGCGAGTTGCCTTTAAGCGACTTGGTGGTAAAGCGAGTCATGTGTGTTTGCGACTTGCTATTAAGCTTAGTTGATTCCTAAAGCGACTTGTTTCTTTAAGCGAGTTGAGTGTTTTTGCTACTTGTCTATTTAGACTTGTTACTTCTTTGTGATACACTCTTACGGTTGTTCTTTTGGTTTAGTAAAATCCCGTGAAAGAATCAATTTCCCGGTTTAATCAAAGAATTGTAAAATCCCGTAGAACTTGCAATCATGGCAAACAACGTTCCAACTATTGTTTCTTCTGCTGCTGAGGATGTTCAAGCAGCTGGCTCAGATACTCGTTCACCCACTATGTCTTACATCACTGACCCTTTTATCTCCAAAGTGCTTGAATTGTATGATACCTCACAGAACAATGAAGCTGGTTGCATCTCTGAATGTCCTACCTTGATTGAATCAACAAACTTTGATCAAAACCCTTCACAACCTAAATCAAACTTCAATGAATCGCACCACAATGACCCATGATGTAAAGCATTCAATGCAACATTGAGCCTTTTCAATTACTTCATCAAGACCTCACAATCATTATCCACTCCTATGGGTCGAACATGTCAGGCTCTCTTCCGCCAAGACTTACCTACGATGACAAAGTCCGTGTTCTTTGAACTTAGAACAATCAAGCTTCAATTTACCAATGAGAAAGTATTAATTGATGATTCTAATGTCGCACTTCAAGTTATCTACAACCAATTTCAACCATTTATTAAAGGGAATACTCACGACTTTGATCAACACGCGATCGAATATCATTCAAGAAACACACTGAATGGAAATTCATGAGTTCATCAACACATATATCCAACTTATGAATAGTGTGAAAGTGTACATTAAGGATGCCGCCTCAAAGAAATGGGTATTTGAATGATTTGAATGAGTGTCATGGAAAATTAATGGAAAGTTGTGATATTTTGGGTAATGGATCAATTGAAAGAACTGATGATGCGGATGTCGATGCGGAATTTCGTAATCAAACATGAATGATGAAATTGATCTTGAACACAATGGCTCGTAGTCCAAAAGCATGAATCGCTTGCATGTCAAGAAGTCCTGTTGTGCATGATGTGAATACGATGCCATACCAACAAATGAACACGTGTCATGCATTGAGGTACCATTAATCGAACCTATCTTTGAAAATGATATAGATAAATGTGTCTTGGTTGAGTCCGGATCTAAAATCTTTGAAACAAATAACATGGTTGAAAAAGGGTTTATGATGAACTTTCAAACAAATACTCAATTCTTAAAAAACATTGTATTTCACTGGAAATTGCAATACAACATAAGAAAGAATGTTTTGTGCTACAAACTCTTGCATTAATCCTAATTCCTGAATTTGAGAATTTTTGAAATCTATCAATTAAAAACCCAGATTCAGGACAAAGATTCAACCATATGCAATCAGAAAAACATTGTATTTCAATTCTTGAAAATCATTGTTTTTAACACTCTTAGGACAGCCACCATCAGTAAAACCCTAAGTTCTCTCTCTAGGTGGTGATTTCCGGCCGCCACATCCCCTCCCCATCCACCGTATCTAATTCTTCATATATAATTCGTTTTTTCTGTTTGGATTAACGATCAAGATTGGATTGGGGTGGGTTGTGAAGGCTAATATATATTGTTCATTTTTTCATATCACTACCTTTTTTTTACGGCAATATTACAATCCTTACACAATAATTTTGTTCATAGAATATTCCCTTAAAGTGTGGTTGTCGTCTTTTGCGCTTACACGTTTAATATTCTGCCGATCCATTTGTCCCTACTTGATTAAATTTTTATTCATTTGTTCGGTGGTTTATCCTATCTAAGTCATTGTTCTTCTAATATTTTATTGGATTAACAACTTTATCATATCCGATTGGCTAGTGTTTATGGGGTGGGTTATTTTTTGGTTGTCACCGTTTGCTTTCATTGACATATCTTTTGGTTATGATTGATTGTTGGTTTATCAGATCGGTGATTTGTGTTATGCTTCCATTATTTTAATGTCATTGGATCTGGTAGTTTGGGTTCGGTTCTGCAAGTGTATTGATCTTTTCGGTCAAACTTTGTTGTGTTGGGAGTGAACCCTTCTAAGGGTTATGTTATATTATCATTAGTGTGTGATCGAATCACACTATTAGTGGGTTAAGAGAGAGTTTTCTTCTTGATTATCAGACCTGGGCGAAGTTCATATTACTAAATCTGATTTTTATGTTGCTGTAAGTTGGGGCTAGGTTCATCTTCCCTAGTAGTTCTCAGATTACTTGGTTATTGGTGTTGCTGTTTATGATGCTACTATTTACCATCCATGTGATTCTGGTCTCCTGTTTACTGGAAGTGTGCGTGGGGTGTTTAGACGGCTGGGCGATGCCCTTGTTCTAGGGTTTATTATTGTTCGATGTTCGCTGCTGGGGCATTCAAATACGCATGTTATTACCTTTTTGTTACTCTTTTGGCATAGTCTTGTTTGACACACTTATTTCGAAAGCTGTGAGTACATGTTGCTGGATGTGGGTTGTGCTCGTGCACCCTAGGCTTTTATGATCACTATTCTGTTCGGACTCTATGCTATTGGATGTTAGGGTTCGACCCCATTGTTTGGCTGTCAATCGATTATTAGTGTTTCATGATTTTCTTTGCTATTATCTTTGATAGCAGTTTTGGTTTGCTCGATTGGGGGCTGATTTGGAAGTCGTGGTAGGTGATGTCTTGGCGACTCTACTACCATGTTGGTTATATGTTCAAGACAAGTCGTACACATGCTGATTATTGAAGCGTGGTGACTTTGGCTTGACTTTATGTTTTCATTCCGATTTTTCAGCATAACCGTACGGAAGTTAGGGTGTCTCACATGCCCTATGTCATTGTTTATTCAGATCCATATTGCTTTGTACTTTCTTAACTATCTAGGCTATTATTTTCCGCCTTCGTGTGTGATAATAGCAGGAGCAATGGATCGTTTGTTGGCTGGGGCATTTTAGTATTCTTTATGCTTGTTGCTCCATGGTTGTTTACATTTCTACATGGTATGGTAAGTTATGGTACATGTATCGGGGTTTCATTTTCATGTTAAACGTGACCTTTTGTTGTATCTTGTACCCATATTTAGATATGTTGCGAGTTGTAGAAGCTTTATTATTTGGTTTGGAAGCTATTCAATTTTTTTCTGATCAGAGTATATTAGCATATGGAGAATTTTCCTACCATTTTTGTATGAGGCTTCTTCGTGGAAGTTTATTTTTCCATGTCAGACTTTGTTGGGTCTAATGATGCTCATGTATACATACGGATATCTCATTGGCTAAAGGCTACAATGGATGGTATGGAAGATAAGTTGGAGGGCTATGACGACTATGAAGGCTCAGTTTTTTTGAGTTGGACATATATTGGTTTTTTATAATTTAGTCGTTGTAGTTTATTTATTTATTTTGTTAAGTTATAAGAATGGCTTGTCATTCTTATATTATGGCTAGATGTAAGTTGCACATGTTGTGCATTTGTGTCGCCTAATCTACCGGATTGATTCACTCATCCTTTATCGTCAACGTTTTTGGTGTAACGATTTTACCGGGTGAAAAATCCTTTTTGCCAAAAAAAAAAACAATGACAGGTTTACGCTATTGGGAAGGAAGTCGTGAGGACCCTAACGTAGTTACGCACGCGTTCTTCTCAATAACCGCTATGATTCCATCTTGTTTGATCTTGGTGTGGATATGAGTTTCGTATCCACCAATTTTATGCCATTACTAGGAATCTCCCAAACACCTCTAGGGTTTAGTTACGATGTGGAATTAGCGAACGGGAATAGAGAAGATAGACACCGTAGTTCGAGGTTGTACCTTAAGTTTTTAGACCGCCCGCTTAGTATAGACCTATTGCTTACCTTAGGAAGTTTTGACGTCATTATCTAATGGATTGGTTATCGAAGAACGGTGCACACATCATTTGTGATGAGAAGATTATCGTTTTGCAGATGGCGAAAAGTTCGAGCATACAAGGAGATCGGAGCGACCGTGGAAGTCCTTCCGGTTGAGCATCATCTCTTGTATTAAGGCCAGTACATCGATGAGAGAGGTTGTCTTTTCTTGGCTCGAATTTCAAAAGAAAAGTGAGGAGAAGAGCGAAAGAGACCTCAATGATGTACCCGTCGTTAGAGAATTTCCGGATGTGTTTCCGACGATTCGCTGTGGATTCCACCCGTCCGACAAGTGGAATTCCAATAGAGTTGATATTCGTGCAAGCACCGTAGCCCCGCACCTTATCGACTTGCTCAAGAGAATTGGAGGAACTGTCTAAACAGTTGGTAGAATTGTCGAGAGGATTCATTCGACCAAGTTCATCACCGGGAGGGAGCACCGTGTTGTTTGTGAAGAAGAAGGATGGATCGTTTTGGATGTGTATTGATTATAGAGAATTGAATAAGTTAACATTGAAGAACCGATATCCGTTACCTAGAATAGATGATCTATTCGACCAACTCCAAGGAGCTAGTGTCTTTTCTAAGATCGACTTATGATCTGGTTATCACCAGCTTAGAGTTCGAGAGGAGGATATCCCTAAGACTGCGTTTAGAACTCGTTATGGACACTATGAATTCCAAGTGATGTCGTTTTGTTTGACCAACGCGCCAACGTTTTTCATGGATCTCATGAACCGAGTGTGTAAGCCATACCTAGACAAGTTTGTGATAGTATTCATAGACGACATCTTGATATACTCTAAGAGTAGTGAGGAACACGAAGAGCATTTGAGTCTCATTTTAGGATTGTTGAGAGAGGAGAAGCTGTATGCCAAATTCTCTAAGTGTGAATTTTGGATTCCGTCCAGACAATTCTTAGGTCATGTAATAGATAGTCGAGGTGTTCATGTTGACCCAAATAAGATTAAAGCCATTAAGAATGGCAGCCCTAAGAACCCATCGAATCGACAGCTTTAGGAATTGAGGATTTTCTAAGATAGGTAAGTCACCGACCAAACTAACACGTAAGGATGTTAAGTATGAATGGGAGAAAAGGAAGAAGAAGCATTCCAACTTCAAGGAGAAGTTGTGTAGTCGCCATCCTAGCTTTACTCAAGGAAGCGAAGATTTTGTCGTATAGCGACGCTCGATAAAGGCTTAGGTGTTGTTTTGATGCAACGTGAGAAGGTGATTGCTTATGCATCCCAACAACTTAAGCATGAGAAAAACTACACCACCCATGATCTTGAGTTAGGTCAGTAGTGTTTGCTCTTGGGATCCGGAGACATTATCTCAGATAGAACCAAGTGTGTAATATTTACCGACCATAGGAGTTTGAAGCATATCTTAGATAAGAAGGAATCGAACATGAGACAACGTGGTTGGTTGGAATTGCTTAGTGATTACGACCGTGAGATTCGTTATCATCCTGGTAAGGCTAATGTTGTGGGCGATGCACTTAGTCGCAAAGAGGACATTCCACCCTACTTGTTAGATCCTTAAGAATGACCATTGTTTCGCCTTACCATCTCAAATTTTAGCCGCCTGAGCAGAGGCATTGACTCAAGAGAACCGCCCTTATGAGAATCTTCATGGAATGGTAGAAAGTGAAACGGCTTTGAAGCATTCCGACGAACATTATGCTTCAAAGACGTAAGTCGGATACCATTTTATGGTGGAATCTGTGAGTTGATTATGCACGAGTCGCATAAATAAAAATACTCTATTCACCCCGAAGATAAGATGTATCGGGATCTTAAGAAACTTTATTGGTGGCCTAATATGAAAGCCGATATAGCTCAAGATGTCAAGAGGTGCTCGACTTGTTCTAAAGTTAAGGCCGAACATCGAAACCATCGTGGACTTTTAGTTCAACCCGAACTCCGGAATGGAAATAGGAGCTAATAACCATGGACTTTATCACTAAATTACTAAGAACAAGTTAGCGGCAATGACGCTATCTAGGTAATAGTTGATCGTTTAACTAAGTCTCACTTCTTAGCTATTAGTGAAACCGAAAGCTTGCTCGATTGTATCTTAAGGAGATAGTATCGCGTCATAGAGTACCGATATCTATCATTTCGATAGAGATAGTTGTTTTACATCCCACTTTTGGAAGTCGTTACGACAAAGATTAGGAACGAGTTTGGATATGAGTACCGCTACCATCCACGACCGATGGTCAAAGCGAGAACCATTCGGACTTTAGAGGACATGCTTAGAGAATGTGTTATTGATTTCGGCAAAGGCCGGGAGAGACACCTCCCTTGGCCGAATTCTCTTACAACAATAGTTATCACTCTAGCATTAAGGTCGCCCATTCGAGGCGTCAGTATGGTACGAAAATATCGCTCTCCTGTTTGTTGGGTTGAAGTTGGCGAGTCAACTTACGTGTCCCGAACTTGTCCTAGAAACCACCGGAAGATAGTACAGATTCGTAATCGGTTGCAAACCGCTCGTCATAGACAAAAGAGTTATGCCGATAAGAGACGTAAACCTTTAGAATTTCAGTTGGAGATCGTGTTATGTTCAAAGTTTCTCCTTGGAAAGGAGTGGTTCGTTTGGGAAAATGTGGAAAACTCAATCCCGATATATTGGTCCCTTCAATCTCGAAAGAATCGACAGTAGCATACCGGAGCTACCATCGAATCGAGTAGTGTACACAATGTCTTTCATGTTAGTAATCTTAAGAAATGCCTTTCGGAGAAAACATAGTGGTGGCTTTAAGCAATATTTGTATTGATGAGAAATTGAATTTTGTTGAGGAACCTATTGAGATTATGGACCGTGAGATCAAAAGGTCAAGAATAGCCGTATTCGATTATTAAGGTTCGTTGGAACTCCAGTATGGACGGAGTTCACTGGGAACGTGAGGACGTTTTCGTAGGAAGTATCCTAAACTTTTCATGACATCAAGTTAACTCGGAGTGAAACCCGGACGGGTTTCTTCTAAGGCGGGAGGTCGTGACAACCGGCAATTTAGTGAGTCTATTTTAGGTAACCGCATTACGTTAAACTAAACCGAGTTTTGCCTTTATCACTATTTTTATAAACCATGACTTGATTTTATATCGTCTATTGGTTTTTACGGAATATTTCATTATTAAATGAGTTATCGTATGAGTTTTAACTCTATTTGTTAGGCACTATTCGATTCAGCACTAGAAAAGCCTAAAACAAGAATTATTGTAACTTTTAGACCGTAACTCAAAAATTGACAAATAAATAATCAAAACTCATAGAAAACGTAAATAACGATGTTAGAAAGTTAAATAAATGTTGTGAGACACTCGGGGGACAATATATGAGCTCGGGAATGGGTAAAAGGGATAGTTACGAAAAATTACAACTCCGACCCCCCCATTTCTTGCTATGGCCGGCGCCCTCCCTCCTCCAAAATATTTATTTTGAGGTCCCTAGTGGCCTAGTATATATACCCCATCAATTCCCCATTTCACCTCTTTATTTCTCTCTCTAAAACACACACACTAACACTTTCTCTCTCTCCTTTTTTTTTTGGGTAAAGGGTTTCCCCGGTAAATATTATTACGTCAAAAAACAATGAAGTACAAAGAATGAGAGTGAGTCTCTCATCTCAGTCCATAAGGACACTTACATGCTAAACAGCAAAAAACCAAACAACTATATAAGAATGACAGGCCATTCTTATAACTAACATAATTAAAACATACTACCTATGATGACCTCGAGACGAACATCATACCCAAACGGCATGTGCTCATAGCCACATAAGACTCCAAATCATCCGTAATCCAAACCGGTAGATACTCGGGCATGCAACTTCATCATCATCCTCCAAGGATGAACACCTGATGTGTAGAAATACCATAAGTACCAGTAAATTGCTTCCACAAGCTACCCTTGCCACTATCCACATGTACATCACTAGTAGAAACATCATGCTCCAAACTATGTACCTGTACCTTCCCCACTCTTGGACAATCATCACCCTTTAACATACTAGAAGAATCACCCTTCGAGTCATCTTTAGAAGGCTAATCTAACGGAGCAGTATCCAAAGTACTAGGCGTATCAATGGCACTCTTCTTATTAACAGGTTTAGAAACAGGTTTATACACAACACTAGGCTTTGGTTTGAAAGACCTAGGCCTATGATTGGCTTTAGCATCCTTATTTCCAACCTTATCCGAGTGAACTCCCCGAGTAGCACCAATATCCTGTTTAGTCGACCCCGAACCACACGTAGCCTGTCTTCTCCTAAGAGGGCAAGAATCATCCTCATGGTTAAAAACATTACATTTAGAGCATCGAGATAGCCACCATTCGTATTCGACTGCAAGAACTTCCATATAATGACCCTTACCCATAGGCAAAGGTATAGCAACATCAATTGACTCCAAAACAGCCTTCTCAGCAGATAATTCGATTAGAACCCGTGCATAAGAATAACGACCCCAGGGATTACGACACATAGCACTAGTACCTTCATCCATTCTTATAACACGACCAAGTTGTTGTGCAATCAAACTAACACCGGCTTCAGAATACGCAATTGCAGGTACATTATGAATTAGAACCCATACCGGTACCTTAGTAATCTTCTCCCTCTCCAACCTTGTATTAGGAACCCAAGTCTTCAAGAACATAGGATTCGACTTAATAAACCAAGGACCACCCTCAAGCACCTTATTCATACCAACTTGAGTTTTAAATTTAAAAAGGAAGAACTCATTACGCATCATTACATACTCGAAGCCAAACTTACCCCACGCATGCTTAACATAATTAGCAACAATAGGAAAAGCTAATCGTTGCCCAAGGAAATAGCCGCATATCATATTATCAAAATTAGAGCGCATATCATCAACAACGGCTAAGGGAATAACAACATTAGCACCTCCAATCTTACACCCATCATCTAGTCTATCACCACAATCCATAGATGCACCACCAACAGCAGCCCACGAATTAGGTTCAACATTAGTATTCGCATGATCAACCGATTGTAGACTAGAAGAACTTACACTACCACGTACAGCAATGTTTGGATCCGCAACACCAGGAGTAACACTTGGTTTCAAAGACCAAGTCCCATGATTATTAGGAAGAGCAAAACTCCCCGTCATACTACCCAAACCCGCACCTTTCAATATAGATTTCAATGGCTGCTTCTCGAACCAAGACCTTACCGTCAATATTGTTAACCTTCGCAGCCAATCCACCAGCCTTGGAAGGGTTCTTGCTATTCAAAATCCCCGATTCCATCTCTCCTTCAACCCACTTACACAATAATGACTTGCAACAAACCACCAATCCCGTATGATAACAAACAAACCCGAAACCAGGTTACAAGCAAACAATAACGCAGCCAGATATAAAAACTAAACCCAAAAGGAATTTAGAGTTTCGTGAAGTTCCAGGAAGCCCACACCAAATCAGAATAATCAAAAGATATAGCGTTGATGACCAAAGAAACCCTAATGCGACAAGAATAAAAAACGAAACCCTAAGGGATTTTCGTTATCGAATAAACAACAAGCCACTATGCAAAGAATAGAGGATGATCGACCTAATAATAGAAGCAGAAAAACCGACTTAGATTGATAGATGGTAAGGTGCGATCAAACCAAAGCGACTAAACCCTAACCAGCGATTTACCTAAAAAACCTATAATCCAAAAAAAACAAGTAGCAAATTAACCAACCTAATGATAACCAGGAAGATTAAACACAAGGATCTTCACTTTGATACTCGAATTAATGGAAACAGGATGATGTAGATAAAAAAACGATTTAAGATTAGGGTTAGGGAAAAAATCGCCAGAGAGGAGAGAAACTTTTAGGCTTTCGTTGATTCATGATATTGGTAGCAGCATAGCAGAAGCATGGAGTGAAAATATCAGAGTCATTGATGCACTAATCATGATTTCTTTAGAGATGAATGAGTTGTGTGAGCATGCGGCTATGGATTGACCGCTTCATTCTCGATCACCGCAAACATCAAGCGTACTGCATACAACAAGCTTAGCAACAAAACGCACGAAAGTGTCTTTAATCACTTCGATGAATCGAGGTACACGCCCACGGTTCCTCGTTGATCGATACATGTACCGCCTGTGATCGTATAATTAGAGAATCTCCTTGACAGGTTTCAGTAATGCTTCTAGCCGTTCTCAAACCGAACGCCTCAAAGAAGACAACACGGAGTGAGTAAACCAACGAATTGAGATTCACCGACCGATAAAAGATATTTGATAAACAATCGTGTATCGCTCAATAGAAATTGTTTTTGCAATACAACGAAGGTTTTAATGAAAATCAATTTTCAATCATAAACACCTTTTATTTTGAGAATTTGTACAATCGATGTGCTAAAGAAAAGAGTTTTAAGCACAACGACCGGTTTTTCAAAGGTATCCGTCAATCCATAACTGAACCGGATTGATTCAATGATTGAATCGCCCCATTGTATCTCGCTCAGTTGTCACATGGCTGATCTATAGATCTCACATGCCACCTACCAGAGCTTGTTTGATGATGGCTCGAAGGCTTTCCATCTTCATTGTGAATATGTTAGCATATCACTCGGATGTTCAGCAATACCACAAGGATAATGCGAAGGACTCATAAGATATAATCTCTCTTTCCACATTGTGTGAAACAGAGTCTTCATTGATGTGTCCTAAAGAGATTTATTGATGATCTCGTGGCTCTAGACTCAATTGTGCACATATGGTTCCTATGCCGGAGACTAGGGAGAGGGTCTCCTTCTTCAATATCAACAAACTCTAAGAGAAGGTGGATAGTTAATGTAGGTTCCCCGTGAGAATGAAACAAGCCCTTATAAGAAGAACTTGAGTGGTTTGGGAAGTTGTAGTGCAGAGCGTCACTGGGTCCATGATGTCTTGTCTTTAATACCGATGTTACCATCAGTAGAATATGAATTGTACCCGGTTTCTACCCTATGGTTGAATAAATGGAGGGCTATTTCTTTTCACCCTTTTCTCATTCAATTATTTTTCATTCTTCAACCCTTCCGTGCTTACCGAGACTTCATAGCTAGAACATTGTTGGGTTTATTCCAAGACTAGCTCATCATGATCCGCACTCTTCCCATATCTCATTTTCTCCTTTTATCATCATACCTAAGGACTTCTACACTAACTAGTGGATTGTCCTTGGGTAGATCCCTCCTGATTCAAGCGGATCATGGGACCATAACCTAACCTTATCATCCTTATATCACCATGCATAAAGTAGGATTGGTCGGGTCTTTTGGTATAGTTCTTCCTTTGAAACCAATTGAAAACCATTCGAAAATCAATCAAGATTATTGTGATATAAAATCAAAGCATTTTGTATCTCAATTGTTTTGATATTTTAGAAATGCTCCACCTCAACATATGCATATAATTCAGAAATTGTTTAGCACATGGAGGCAAGAGATCTTTGAAATCATTAGATTAAGAGTGAAAGGTCCAATCTTTTGATTAACATTTTCTAAAATGATCATCATCACTTCCCAATCAATTTACTTTAGATAAAACATTTTGAGGAATGATGAGGTTTTCAAAAAGTTTGCTCCCCCTCAATATGTGCCTCGAAATTTGAAATGGTTTTGCACATATTAGAAGGAATTTCTTTGTAGTACTACCATGATTACGAGACATTTAGAAACCATTTATCCAACAATCAAGGTACCTTATATAAAAGCATGGAAAACTTTGTAGCTCAAGTTTTAACTATGTTTATAAATGCTCCCCCTTAATATATGCTTCGAGATTCGAAAATAGTTTAGCACATATTGGAGAGCAACATGCACAAAAATGTTCATCTTTTATCAACTTTCATATTAATATCACATTTTCTCCCCCGATCAAAAATTTCAAATCCTTTGAGATTTTGGATCTCAAGTGATTTAAATATGTGTGAGACAAAACATTTGTTGGAGAAAAATGTGTCCGATTTTATATGATCATAAGTGGACAACACTGAGGTTCCCTTTTAGACACAAAAGGAAACCACGTAACGAACCTAACACTATTACATGCATTATAGTTGTTCATAGTTTGTACACCACATATTACACATAAATACAACAAAATAGAAACTACATCCAGAATATGTCTTCATTCAGTCCTTTGCAGTAGTTTGTTGTGACCTGCACGAAGTCTTCCACCCACAAAGCTTTCAAGGCTGCGATAGATCATTCTAGTATTCAATCTTCGTCTGATTGCAGCAATGAACTCTTCACACCTCTTTAAATCCTCATCAAACTAGAATTTCATTTTGTTCCCCGGCTTCATATCAACTTTGATATCTTTCACTCTGGAGTTTAATTCTTCTTCGACCATCTTGAGTGTACCATCACTGAATTTGTATAACTCACATAGTCTCATTAACATCCTTGACCCGTGTCACAAGGTAAAGATGATTGCTCTGGGGTGTCAATCACTTTATATTCGTGATGAAATTCAAGTCCATTGGCTTCCCATTTTGGTCTTGTAAGATTGACTCTAGTCAGTAACTTTCTATTCCTAATTGAAAATCTCCAACTCTTAGTCGAATGACCAAGCCTCGATCCGAGATTGACAAGAATGAGAGCCTTCTTCTCACGGCGGGAAGGTGGTCCATGTGTCCTTGGAGGTTCGTAAGATAGAGATCTTCAAAGTCATTTGGCATTAGATGTTTGAAGTCGCTTTCTTCTATGATGCACTCTTTCAAGTCGACTTTGAAGGACAATCTTCTTGGTAATCATACCGTAGATTGAGAAGATCTCAACACTAATAACACTTAGAATACGCAGTCCAGATCGAAAGCTCTGCGTCTCTTCTTGGCACTATGTCTTTCGATGTAGAATTGTTTCTTCTTGAACCACCAATGAGAAATCCCATATGAAGCGGCAATGTCATATTGTTGCTCTTTGTCTGCCTTTAATTGATCCGGAACCATCTGCTCGAGACCTTGATCGGTGTAGGTAGTCGCTTTCATCTTTGAAATTGATAGAGCGGGTCTTCTTCGGAGGTGCGATCACATAGATAGTCCGGATCATGGTTAAAGAAGAATTACATTGAATGGTTAAAAATCCGGGTTCACCGCTTAGAGGTAGAGGTTGTTCACATCAAACCTATTGATCCGCTCACCAACTTGATCATTCAAGATTCTAGCATTCCTCCATTTGATATTGAAGTGATTAGCATCCGAGTGGAAGACTTTAACTATTTCATACTTGGGCCTTCAAGATCTTTAGGGGTGATAGATGTAATTTCCTTCTTCTCACAAAACCACTTTATAAAGCTTCCCATATCCCCTGTGATGTAAAGAAGAGAATCTTCTGCCGATGCTTCATAGTTGGAAATGATAGTTGAAGCCCAATTGTTTGCTGGATTTGTTAAATCAGATTCGGGAATGAACCAAGAAGGCTCAGGAGTTTGAGGTTTATCTTGGGAAATCCAACTTTGAGTAACAAACTTTGAAGGTGTAGCTCTAGCAGTTTTGATTCGTCTTCCCTCAATATAAGCATCCAACCACTCCTCATCTTCTTTAATATTGGGGATGTGCTTGGTAGAAGCGTCATCATCTTCCGATTCAGATTCTTGAGCAACAAAAGATTCTTCATTCATTATTTGCTCTTCTGGAATAGTAGGGATGGTTGGTGTAAACTAGAGTCGACAATGGTCCATGCGAGAGACATCTTTTGAGATTTTGACCACTTGAAGTACTGCTTGTTTCGAGTTGTTGGTGGTGGTGAAGGTGACCTTGCTTTGTGAGATGTGGTTGTTCCAGAGGATCCTCTAACTCCTGAAGTGTCAGTGCCACCCGTAGGAGGAGGTGGTGGTGGTGGCTTTGGACCCCCAGACATATCCTTTGAGTCCATTGGAGCTGATCTTCTTTTCTTCTTGGCCTCCCTTTCATGAATATCGATCACAAACTGCTCATGATTATCATTCCTCATGGATTCCTCAAGTTCCTCGTATAATTTCTTATGTACATTGTGCTCGTCCTCTCTTGCCTCAAACATCCTTTCTGATAAAGCAGATCTCATGTCAGAGATTGGCAAATCTTTGAATCTCTGAAGTAATGGAGCCCTCATTGCCCATTCGACCGCATCTTTAATGTCTACTTCTATTGCCCTTGTTACGACTTCATTGGGCTTAAGATTCTCCAATTTCTTGATACGACTACAAGATTGTTGACCGCTATAGGAAAATGTTTCTCAATAGTTGCAATGCGTAACATGGCCTCTTTAAGCAATTCCTCAGTAGTCTTAACAGGAGGGGGTGAGGCATGAGGTGGTGACACAGGAGGAGTGACAGGATCACTGATAGAGACAACTTGTGGTGGATCATTAGTGGATTTGGGTGATGAAAGTGCAGTAGTCTTAGCAGGATCAAGAGTTGGTGTGATTGATGCAGATGCAGTGAAGACCTTTGGAGCTGACATCGGGGGAACTGTTGAAGAGTCTTGTTGAATAGTGACCGAGAACATTGACTGAACTTCCTCCTTTTCATTAGTTTGCTTTTCTGATTCGATGTCAGATGGGCCGTCTTTTAAGAATTGTTCTCCGTAAGTGAAGTCAGTATCAAGATTCTTAAGAGGAAAGAGATCCTGTAGATAAGTTTGTTTCTTCAAGGCGCTGTGTTCTTGATTCTTGCTCAAGATTCTCCATGGGTTTTAACCGCTCAATTTTATCACCCTCTTGATTCAAGTCTTGGGATCTCTGCAGAGGAAGGAGTCTCAGTTATCTTCTTTGTGTATTCTCGGGCACGGAGGATTCAACTAATATGTCTCCCATATCAATATTCATCCCAGTTGTTCTTGTGTAGAGGATGATATAACATCTCTTCTCTTGATAATGAACCTGGTAGTGGTTTTGGGAGGTGGAGAAGAGATATTCAGTAGCATGTGTCTTGGCTTGTTCTGCTTCTCCCCAAGCAATTCCTTTACCTTTGTCATGTGTGGCAATATTGATTTGTTGAGGAGTTGACTCTGGCTCTCTTATCGTGACCCCTCCCACTGGTGGTCTTTGAGACTCGATCAGACTATCAAGGCTTTGCTGTATTCCTTGTTGGAGTGCAGCTTCGTCTTCATCAATCAACTTTGCTCCACTTCCTGGTACCTTAGATCCCTCATCATTTCCCTTACCAGCTTCTCTTTTTCTCCTCTTTTGCTTTTGTGAGGGAGAGACATTAGATACAGAAGTATCGGGTCTCTTCATTTTCTTAGGTAGGCTTGAGTAGGTGGGTGAAGACATGTGTGTGTCATCAGCTATCGAGGCGAGGCTTTCTTTACATAGCTCTTGAAGTAATCAAGATTCTTGATTCTATCATTAAGCAAAGCTTACGGGCCGGCATTCCAAATATCTCCTTGTCATGTCCTCCGGCACTATATTTAATTTTTCCAAGAACAAACTCATCACTGGATTCATGTTGTGCAGACTCGCTACGTAAGTTGATCCGGTGAATATGTAGCAGATGATGGATAATGAGTTTTGAGAATCTGATGCTGGGTATCACTCTTTTACCAAGACTTTTTCTACCTTTGACTTTATTCTCAAAGTTGATTCTATCAGAGATAAATGTGTCTAACGACAAAATGAATTCTTCCCAGATAAGTTCAAAGTCAATATTTTCCCTTGACAATACCCCACATAATACGTGATAATGGGAGCATGAACTCATCTCATCACGATGTTTTACCAGTTAGGCATAGGTTGAGGATTGTGACGATAGATCTCCAGGGTTGATATATTTCTGCATTGATGAGTGATGAAATATTGGTTATTCTTTCCGGGTATCCCAATTCTTCAACAAAGTTTAAGATATCATGAATGGAGGGAGGAGAGATGAATTTTTTGGATGGGTTTCTTGGTGTGATATGAAGAGCATCCCTGAGTGTTTCAACCGAGATGTCATACCATTTGTCATCGAGCTTACACGAGTATGACGCAGAAATCTTATCCCAAGTAACTGTTTTCCAGAATTT
The DNA here is from genome assembly GCA_022545495.1 of Chrysanthemum lavandulifolium. Classification (NCBI taxonomy): domain Eukaryota; kingdom Viridiplantae; phylum Streptophyta; class Magnoliopsida; order Asterales; family Asteraceae; genus Chrysanthemum; species Chrysanthemum lavandulifolium. The sequence goes on from CM040243.1 coordinate 182,276,712, forward strand.
CTGCAGATAGATGGATGGGATAGTGCAACGTTTGGTAAGGGCATTAAAGAAGTTGGTATCCTTCAATATGTCGACAGCTAGACGAAACGTAGGATTATTTTGCCTCTATCTATGTCCAAGAAGCAGTGCTCTTAGCAATTGACACCCATTCCGCACGAGGAAGTAATTCTTCATCGGACAGAGTGACAGTTGGTGCAGAAGCAGTAGGAACATCAGAGGATGTGATGTCAGCCATTGAGATCTGAAGAATACACATACAAGACAAACCATATCCGTGAAAATTGTTAGGTTAAGTCACCGATTCATATTATGACCACTTTATAGCCCAACATTTTGAGTTACCAAAAAAGGATATGACATATATGGAGACATAGGATGCGACATATGGATAAATGTGATTAGTATGCGAAACTTATGAGTGTAGGATACCATTTAGGAGAAGACATCAAAATAGGTAATACCAAACGCAATATTGACAAAGATATATGTTAAGTTACACACTGCAAGTTGCTTTGAACCAACAATTTGAGCAACTCGCATAACATACTACACATAAATAAGAACATGCATACTACAAGATTCATGATAGCATATGGTAACTCGCATCCATCAACTCGCTTAGACTACAGAGTAACTCGCATACATTCAATATCATAGAAAACTCGCATACATTACAAAGTATGAAGCAAGACGCATTTGGCAACTCGCATGCATCAACTCGCTTTGGTCAAACAATGGATGGTCAACATATATGCTAACACGCATTATAGTCATGAAGCAAGTCGCATATGGCAACTCGCATATGATGAATGATAACATGCATAGTCAACTCGCATATGCAACTCGCATAGGATACATTGAATCTAGACATATCACATATACAACAGACAACACGCATATATGATAAAGCAACTCGCATATAGCAACTTGCTTTCAACAACAACAACTCGCATGTAAGCACATTTTTAAAAACGCATCAGTTCAACTCGCATTAAAGAAATTCAATCCACCTTGCTAACAACAAAAAACAAAAACTCTTCTTACGCAACCCACTTAAACATTCGAAAAACACTAATATATATTTAAACAAGGTCTCAGTTGTGTAGAAATGGTAATGCCACTCAACCCACTCACATCCAAAAGTAATTTCTTAACCCTACCCATTCGACACCCAAAACACGCATAATCAAACAGGATCTCTCAGACCTTAACTATATATGTTATATCATCAAGTGAGTGGTTCTAATACTACAATCACCAACAATTCATCAAAAACATACAAACCTGGGGTCCGAATAATTGATCACGAAGAGAATGAGAGGACAAGATCTGCAGATGGGTTAAGATAACAATGATTAAAGTATGAGTCATTACAAAGTGTTAAGATAAACATGATCAGATATCATTAACAACCTACCACACAAACTTCAATTGATAACTCGCTTGTAAGAGAGGTTTTGACCAAGAGATGTGTGTTTTGACCAAGAGAGAGAGAGACTGATATGACCATGACACTCAACCCGCATACTTAGTAAAATAGTTATAGCGAGTTGACACTTTTAGTCCCTCTACTTATCAGAGCAACTCGCATATCAGGTACACAGAAATAGAGAGTTGACACATTAAGTCCCTATATATATAAAATTAAGCAACTCGCATAAATACAGATCATATCAACTCGCTTAATATATCAAAGCAATTCGCATGGCATAGCAACACGCATAAACGAGTAACTCGCATAAGATCAAGATAGGACTAAAATAACATCACATATCACCCCACCTTTTATCATACCAAGAATCATACATTACCACCTAGCATGCAACAGCCAAGGCACACAAATAAGAATGCAGATGATTAATTAATCAATGTTATGAGTAAACTAAAGGTGCACATTTCTCCCCTCAAGCAATGATACGAGATGGTGAGTAATCATTGATTGACATAGTATTAAGAGATTACTACGGTAAAGTATAAGATTGTAAAAGTGAAGAAAATAAAGGATTATAACTACTGCTCGAACTTCATCTAAAATCCCGTGTCATTGTTGAATGAAACAAGAGTAAGAATGAAATATATATATATATATATATATTTTTTATTTTTATTTTTATTTTTATTTTTTTATTTATTTATTTTTAAGACATAATTTTTTAAGAGAATTTGTACACGATTTATAAGAGCGAGTCCTAATTCAAGTCGAATAGGAGTCAAAGCATGTGAGAACGTCAATTCGCATGCTATAGCTCTGAGTAAGCACTTTTCATTTCGATGGAAACCAAGTCATGAGGTTCCCGATTGAGTGAGCATTGTACCTAAAAAGATCGAGAGCACATTGCACTAGAAGTACATGTAGAATTGCAAATGGAAGAGTTAGTGACACGAGTAATCTCACTATTGGATATTTCATGCTTGATCTATGTGTATCATTAGTAGGGATCCCGTTAGGTTCAATATTCTTGAAAAGTTTTCCTGTGGGCATCCACTTAAGACAAGATCTAGGTGTGTAAGACCGTTTAGATCCTGTGAACTTAAATAATCTGCCAGTGGGAATCCACTTAAAGCAGCTGTTGGTAGATTTGTGTGTGTGCACTTCCTTGTTATGACTATTGGTCCTTCTGTAACTATTTTGTTTCTTAGGGGATTGATCAGCCATTTGATGCTTCTTATGAGAACTAAGCAAACTCCCATTATTTCTGATTTTTTAATTTTGAACATTAACATGGGGTTTGTGATTCATCATATTAGAACAACATATTGAAGTGACTGGTTTAGTCAAAACAGTATTCGCGTCAACTTGGGAGGCTAGCCTAGATGTCGATGGTTTAAATCTTTCAGATCTAAAAGCATTGGGTCGCCTAACTACGGTATATTTTGAGTTGTTCTCGAGCAGCTTGACTTTCTCAAGGTTGATGGCTTTGCAAGCTTAGTGTTCACCCTATTTCCAATAGATTTCCTAAGCTCATTTTTTAAGGCAACAATATTGAAGCTCTTATCCCGAATTTGGGCTTTGAGGGCATCATTGTCAGCCAAAAAGGAATTTGTTTGATCAATCAACTTGGAATTATTATCTAATAAGTTCTTTCTTAAGGACTCATTTCTCTTAATAAGTTGGATACACAGAGCCAATTCATCATTCCTAGACTTAAGTTCACCGCTAACCTCATGATTAGGATTGCTCATTCCAAAATTGCATTTCTTATGCAGATCTGAGAGTTGTGACTGCTGATTCCTAGCACCATGGTTTCCCTGGTTTTCCACAACCTCACATTTCACAAGGTTTAAGCCATTACCTCCTACACATCGGCTAGCAAATCCACCTACATTACCAGGATTTCCTCTCATCCACGGCCTCGGCACTCATTCTTAAAATGTCTCTTCTTTCCATATCCAAACAGTGACAAGCTGGCCTTCCGGTCCATTCCTTGTGCGGTTTGAGTCAGCAGAAGTGGTCGAGACCTCTGCCTTTGGCCAAGTATCCTACCTTAGAGCACTTCCTACACACATTAGGGCACAAATCCATGGTGGTGTCGGTTACAACGACCACACATAGGCTTACTGCCTTCGTAATCTTTCCTACCTCCATTTCCTATGGTGAACACTCTGGCTGTCTCTTGCCGTTTGTTGCCATTCCCTTTTGCAACTTCGTTCCTCTTCCTCTTATCACTGCTATCATTATTACTTTTGTCTCCTACTTCTAGCACATAAGAGTCCATCAGCCACAATAATTGCCTCATGAAAATTAACTGGCTTCGCAGCGATGACATCATTTCGAGTAGCCAAAGGCAATCCATCAGTATACCTTTCAATCTTAAGTTCTTCTATGTAACCATTTCGTGGCAAAGCAATGATAACTCTTGGAAACGACGAGTATAAGTCGCCATGTCAAGCATTCTTTAACCTTATGGTTCCATAACTCAATCTCTAACTTATTAACTTCATTCCTTGGACAAGAAGTCTTAATCGGAGAGTCTTAAACCGAGTCCAAGTCATACTATAAGCTACATCACTTCCTACCGATCCGTGATAGTTGTTCCACCGTGTCAACGCCTCATCCTTCAAGGTGAATGTTGCATACTTAACCTTACAATCCTCATCACGCTTATTCACAAAGAAACACAGCTTGCTTTTCTCCAACCACCTAGTCGTAAACTACTCCCTCGCCTCCAAAATCAATGGGACCACGAATCGAACTCTTTGTAGGTACAACCTCGAGTTCGATTCAAGATTGGGGTTCCACTAGAGGTGCTAGAAAGATTAGCCTCGCCTAGCGCTCAACGACACGGCTGCGACACTAGTTGGTCAATATGGGCCGGGTTCACGTGTGGAGGGTTTTGTGGAACAGACCATTCTCAAGACGGTCGCTCACATTCGGGTTCCCTACACCGGGTTATCAATGTTCGGGTTCTCAACATGTGGTGTGCTCGGGGCGGACGACGACCTCGAGGACTGGGGGCAACAATGCAGAAGAAGAGCGCTCGGTTGTTCCTAAGCGAGTTTCGTCTTGTTGCCACCATTCTGGAGGCAAGATAAACAGTTTCATAAGTTCACAATTCGCGTTCTAAAAATAGAGTTGAGTTCCAAGGGTCACCCAATAACGCCTGAATACCTAATCAAGGCCAACAAGGACAATGCTATACCAAAGCGAAACAATTAGATACCACATCATAACTAAGGATGCACGTTCCACTAACCATAACTCATAGGTTTCAAAGGTGGAAATACATGGAAGGATATGGAGAAATCAAAATGATCCTAACGGCGATACTAGTAAGACAACTAGGATAATCATACATCTCGAACCAAGTACTACTTAGTTTTAAGATGGAACAAAGCCATGAACCTAATACTATCTAGCCACGATTACGAACACTCCTGAATGATCTCCAAACATCATCCATCAATCTCCATAGAGACAAAATCCCCAAACGCTGAGAGTTGCAATCTTTCCTAAGATTCACGACCTCCTTCTCCAGACCATCAACCTTGCGCTGAAGCGCTTGGTCTGCCTCCAAGGCTGTCAAGCACTCTGTATGCCGGTCTCCAACCTGATCAAAGAGTCCCGACAGACCTTCTCTCAAGGCCATCGACTTCTTCCTTATCTTAGTCAAATCTATCCTCAAATCCTCTACACCAGTCCTCGTTACCCCATCTAACCGATCTGATAACCTACTGAGACTAATATTCGGGATATAATCCTCCTCCAGATCGACCAGACCTCCAAACTCCTCAGCTCAAGCAATCTCGATGGTATCTCGGATCCTAACTGCCACCTATATAAGGTGAGTAAGGTGGTGAGTCGATGTCTAAAGGTCATCCCAGGGACTCAAGCTCAAGCAAAGGAGAACCCGGTCCTGGAGAATGTGCATGACTCGCAATGGAGGAGTACCCCTTCGGGATATCCTCATCATCCTCCTCCGAGGATCCTCATCCTCATCAACATCTCGCTCCTCAATCTCATGTTCCTCCTCAACCTCATGCTCCTCCTTGCCATCATCCATGGGGAGAGTTCATGAGTCGAGTCTCTGCGGTGTAAATCCCGAGGTGGTACACTAGGAGATCTAGGTCTCCTAAGACATGGTGATGCTGGTGGTGATGACAAAGAGAGTGGGTCGCTAAACGGATAGATGATGATGGTGGTCTCACGGACATGCGCTAAAACCTAATGTAAAGTGAGCCTAGATGAGCTAGGACGATCGATGATGATGAACTAGTGTGACGGGCAATCTCATAAGGATCACCACAGCAACCGTCATGAGAGTCAATCTTGGCGAACTAGCAACAAGAAAGACCTCCTCGCACACATCAAAAGCTTGTGAAGGCATAGTCTGTGACAACGGCATAGGGTAGGTATAAGTGTTCGAAACAACTAGTTTTAATAAGCGCATCAACTTAACCAAAACATATATCACATAAAGAAAGCTTTAAAAGTAGAGGTACCGCATTACTCAAAACATGCCTTTAAATAAAACACATAAGTTCCGTTCCATCACATAATCCCATATCAAATCAATCGAGTTCAAAATTTCCAAAATCATAATATGTCGTTTACTCAAATCAAATTCCGTAATATCTCGATAATCACATCTCATTTTCCAAAACCAATAATCATATCTCATTTCCAAAATCAATAATCATATCTCATTTCCAAAATCAATAATCATATCTCATTTCCAAAATCAATAATCATATCTCATTATAATAACGTTTCCATAATCAGTTCACAATATCCCTTAACATATCATCTCATAATTCGAATCGCAGTTCATACCATAATCAAATAAGAAGCTTGGCAAGCAAAGGCGTCGGTCGAAGATCAATTTTCTTAAAAGTGGTTATAGTTTAGGGTTTATAACATACCTAGTTCTCTATAACTTGAGCTTTGATATCAATCAGTAACACCCCAAATCTCGATGCACATGGAAGACTTAATCAAGTTTTCAAGCGTTACTATTGGATTGGTATCGCACACAAGTATAGAAAAAGATAGTCATTTAACATTCAAAACCGATCCCAATTTAGTTAATCCAAACTTTTAATCCAAAAGAGTAATTATTAGGCCCAAAACATAGTTTAATAAAATAGGTCCCCATAGTTTATCAGAGTCAGAAATGATCCTTTAACCCCGCCTTCTTGCCAAGCTTCCACCGATCAAATAATCCAAACATCTCTCAAATACCTGAGAAATCATGCTAAAAGGTCAGCTTACGCTGGTGAGTTCATAGGTGTAAGTTCAACAAAATCATAGTGGACTTGTAAGAGTTGATTTGCTATGCAAGACCTAAGATAGATAAATACCGTTTCACACCGATCCTACCCGGATATCCAATCATATCCCGCATCCAGGATTACTGGGCCCCATGACTCTAGTCCAAAGACCGCATCGTGGCAAAATCTAGAACAATTGCCAACCCCGGACTAGGTCGAGGTAGAAGTCTATTCTTAGTTAGGCACGGTTAAACCTAAACTAAGGCAACAACTACCGACATCTATCTAAACAACAAGCATATAAGCAAATCCAAATAGTTTTAATGGTCCAAAAACAAAGAAGATGATTCTCACCCCAAAATAGTTCAAAACGATAAAAGTGGGGCTATGAAACTCACCTCAAGCAATCAACGACAATCAACACACAAATAAACACTAGTAGAGGATAATCAGATCACGGACAAAGAACTATCAACTCGGCACAACCTATTAATGTAGACCAACTTTAATATATATATTCCTCAAAATCAACGTTATCTACCCCAATATATTCCATTTCTTTATTTCCAAAAACGTCTCGTTTCACCATTTAATCCTAGTGTTTGGTATTCCTCATGTGGGTGTATCGACTCAATATGATGCCATGAATGCACTCAAACAACCAATATATAACTCAATGCGACACAATGAGACCTCTAAACGATAAGCTCCATAGTCCAATAAGTTTCAGAATAAATAGTAGACCTTATCGAATTTGTCAACTCGATAAACTCATTTATTTACTCGTGTCGCTTATTATCCCATAAATCAATCGTATCCTTAAAGAGTCATAAGGATAATTCACCCATTAATAGGGTTACCCAACGTACCTAGCGGGCTCTTATTAGATTCGTCAACCTAATAAGTCCGCTACCCACGTGGATCAACACTATTAATGCTAGGTTATCCGTAACCCATGCACACAGCGTAAGCAATTAAATACTCAAACTAGTATTAAATGTCCACAATTGATATTTATTGATAAACGTGTACTCAAAACATTAATTACTTATTCATTTCAAAACATTTCCAATTTAGTCGTTAGTTTCGCTTAAAATAGTAAATAACAAGATAAGTCTTGTTATCGATATTTTTGGTACAAAAGCCCATTTATTATTTACATTTCATAGTTCTATTAGCATTTTCATGTATAAATATATATTTCGTCAAATTCCAATATTAATCTCATATCGTTATTCGTTTCGAGTCCACAAGCACGAGTCATAACTTCTCGGCTTTTAATCAATCAATAGTCCAAATTATACTAAAGTCCATGTTACGGCTTTTTCGGAGTCAACTGTTGACTAAAAAGTCAAAGTAACGCCGACGTAGCTCAAAGTTGACAATATATATATCAAGTCCAATGTACAAGTCACAATATCGCAATTCAATCCCAAACCAAGTCAAAACAATCTCGCCCACCAATCAATCAACCAAATATACTCGAAACCAATGTTATGACCCTGGTGGTCATGACACGGTCGCGGTTAAGACCACGTTAACCAAACAAGCTCTAAAAGCTTTTCGGCTCCACGCGTCTCATTCAAACCTCAACTACATCAACCAACAAGCTACCAAATTGACCCAACCCGGACCCGTGGCCCAAGTGGTTCGTATGTACCATGAGCCATCTACGTGGCCTTGGTGGTTGGTACGTCCCATGTTTCACAACCAAACACAACCAAATCAATTGCACAACACCCAAATCCAATCATTCAAGCTTCAATCACTAACCAAACACAAAACCCATCATCTATCTTAACCAAAAATATGAACCTAAACCTAAAATGCATAAACCCATCAAATTGATACACCACACACTTACCAAACACTAATTACTTGTTTATTTAGTCACTAATTATACTTAATTTCATGTTCCACCCAAAAGCCCCAAATTTCATCCTTAGGTCGAAATCCTAGAATTCAATTCGTGGCTTATTATTGCCCAAACAAGCTCAAAACTTGTTCCATTTAACTTATACAAACACCAATTGCAAAACCCACTTGAAACCCTAAAAGTACGAATCTTGATTCAAAGATTTGAAGGTGTTATTGAAGTCCAAATGGAGCGTGTAATATATGGTTGGAAAGAGGAGAAAGAGAGTTTCAATATGGTGGTGGAGGTGTATGGTGACGCGCCACCGGCGGGCCGTGGTGTCTAGAACAATGGCCGGATAAACAAAGGGGGCGGCTAGGGTTTTTAGAGAGAGAAGGGGAGAGAGAGAAAGTGTTAGTGTGTGTGTTTTAGAGAGAGAAATAAAGAGGTGAAATGGGGAATTGATGGGGTATATATACTAGGCCACTAGGGACCTCAAAATAAATATTTTGGAGGAAAGGGGGGGGGCGCCGCCATAGCAAGAAATGGGGGTCGAGTTGTAATTTTTCGTAACTATCCCGTTTACCCATTCCCGAGCTCATATATTGTCCCCCGAGTGTCTCACAACGTTTATTTAACTTTCTAACATCGTTATTTACGCTTTTCCACGAGTTTTGACTATTTATTTGTCAATTTTCGAGTTACGGTCTAAAAGTTACAATAATTATTGTTTTAGGCTTTTCTAGTGCCGAATCGAATAGTGCCTACCAAATAGAGTTAAAACTCATACGATAACTCATTTAATAATGAAATATTCCATAAAAACCAATAGACGATATAAAATCAAGTCATGGTTTATAAAAATAGTGATAAAGGCATAACTCGGTTTAGTTTAACGTAATGCGGTTACCTAAAATAGACTCCTAAATTGCCAGTTGTCACATTAACCAACTGAGGAACCGGGATCGAAGCAAGAGAAGGATAGCGATTGAACCATTGAATGGGCCAAACCCACCCTTCGTCAACAACAATATCACTAACCGAATCCCCAAGAGAAAAACGAGCCCAAAAAATATCCCGAGAAGAAACAATAGACACCATGGGACTCGCATCACACCAAGAATCGAACCAAGCAGAGGCCTTAGCACCATTACCTATAGTATACCAAATGAATCTACGAATAAGAGGCCGAATCTGTAATGTCTTCCGCCAACTCCATGTCATATTACCACGACACGAAATATCCCAAAAATTACGATCTCTTAGTTTATAGACATGAATCCATTTAACCCAAAGAGATTCCTTCCCCGTAAGAATGCTCCAAATATGAGAAGAAATCAAAGCAGAATTAAAAGAATCCAGCCTTCTAATACCAAGACCCCCTTCTTGCCTAGGAAGACACACAACCTCCCAAGCAACTTTCGACTTACCTTTACGCGGCTCACCGTTACACCACAAAAACCCTCTCATAAGTTGTTCAAGCTCATGAACAATACGAGCAGGAAGAATAAAAACCGATGCCCAATAAATATGCATAGAAGAAAGCACCGATTGAATTAATTGTAACCGACCAGAAAATGAAAGCGATTTGTTCCTCCAATCCTTAATCTGATTAGACAATCTTTCCACCAATTCCTTACAATCTCTAAAAATTGGCCTAGTAGTAACAAGAGGCACACCAAGATATTTCACTGGAAGAGACCCCTCATCAAATCGAAGGACCTGAAGAATAGCAATCTTGATATGATTAAGCACATTACAAAAATAGGCTGTACTTTTAGGCAAACTCGGCGTAAGACCAGAACCACGCTTAAACTCTTCTAAAGCATCCATGATAACTTGGGCCGAATGGACATCACCATGGGCAAACAAAAACAAATCATCACCAAAACACAAATTAATAATCTTCAATTTAGAACATTTGTGATGAAAAGTAAATGAATCCGATAAACGAACCCGACGATGTAACATGAGCGTGAGAATCTCCATAACAAGGGTAAAGAGATAAGGAGACAAGGGATTGCCTTGCCTCAAACCCCGCTTACCCTTAAAATAACCATGTAAAGCACCATTAATACTGATAGAAAATAAAGTAGACGTAACGCATTCCATAATCCAATCAACCATACGCATGTGAAAACCGAAACCAATCAGCACTTTCCTTAAGAATCTTTAGTCAACCGTGTCATAAGCCTTTTGAATTCCACCTTAAAAGCACAACGAGAAGGCCCTCGATCAAGATGAAAATTATGCATCAGCTCCTGGGTAAGCAAAATATTATCCAAAATCCTTCTACCAGGAACGAACGCCGATTGGTTTAAATTAACCAAAGATGTTAAACTCTCCTTGATACGGTTAGCAATAATCTTGCTAATACATTTATACATAACATTGCAGCAAGAAATAGGCCTGAAGTCATTAATCTGGGAAGGAGTATTGACTTTAGGAAGGAGAGCGATAGTAGTATGATTAACTTCTTTAAGAAGCTTACCATTAATAAAAAACTCCTGAACCGCTTTAATAACATCCTCAGAAATAATATCCCATGTACCTTTGAAAAAAGCCGCAGAAAACCCATCCGGACCCGGAGATTTATCATCACCCATCGAAAAAATACGTGTCTATCTGTTTGCCATGCTATTACGTGACTAATTGATTTACCCGTTTTGCCATGCTAGTATGTAATTATTTGACTCATCCGATTACTATGTTTTACCTCGTTTAGTTATTTTGTGGGCTATGGTTTTCATTTAGTATTCCTATTTGCTATTTGTGACTACCATGCTCGTACTTATATTGGTATTTCCTTATGCTTATGTTGTTAGTTTGACATAGTAACTGATGTTTATGTGCCTTGTTGATCTGCCATGTTTACACTTTTGTTTATGCTACTGTTTGATGATGGAAATGGTTCAACGTATGTTACATGTCTAATTGATTTTTAGCTTGCCATGCTATGTCCTTGTTTAGTTAATTCATTCAATTATGATGTCCATTTGGTATTCCTACCTAATACATGTTGCTATCATGCTTATACTGCTGCTAGTTTTTCCGCTGGTTATGATACTTGTTCTATTTATTAACTGTGGGTTATCTGACTCGTGTGATTGCCATGATTACATTCAATTTAGTTGCTTCCGCCTGCTTATAGAATTCAGCGTAGCTTATTTATATATCTGATTATCTGATTTGTTGTTTTGCTATATTTATGATTAGCTGATCTGCTGGTTGATATGTATGTTCATTGTTTGGTTACTTGTCTTGATTATGATACTGTTCATCAACTCCTATCTGATTATGTTTCGGTACTTGTATTATTGGTTATTTATATGTACTTATATATGTCATCGATGCGCTGCTTTGCTTTGGTCTCCTTTGATTTATGTTTCTTCTGGATATCTGTTAATATTATGTTCTGCAGGTTCCTCATTGACTCATTGTGCTCATTTCGTTGCAACTTTGTTATCATCGTTTTTATATTTTTATTATGTTAGCTTTTGTTTTGTTATATCAGTTCATAGCGCTTTTTAAGCTCACCCGCATTTTCTTTTCCATGCGGCAGGTACCAAGTAGGATGCTGGGATTTGTTGGGCTGAGAGTAGGAGCATTTGAGTGATCCGCACCTAGTTTCCTTAATAATTTTGGACTTATTTTGAAGAGAAATTGTTTTTGATATTTCATTTCTTTTAGACATGTTGGATTTTGTATTTCCTTTTAAGTCATTCTTTTATATGACTTAGTATTTTATTTGAAACTTCCACTTGTACTTTTATTAGTATGTTTTTATATGACTCCATAGTGTGACATTAAAAGAATGGAAATGGTAAGACAACCCCTACCAAAACCATTACTTGCCTAAGAAACAAAAAACAACAACAGATTTGGACAATTCCAAAACAATAACAAGGCTACAAATGACTACATGAAATAAATAACCAACATCCATAACAACCAAGACAACCCCCCAAATACACAACCATGACAAATATACAAGCTTCAACTAAAGTCATCCCATACTCTGAATACATGGAGATATACCAACCAATCCAACCTCCAAACATCACCATATGTGAATAACCCATAGTAAGCTGATATGTTAGAACTGAGTAAAGGGGAGTTACCATACATATTAGAACATAATTGCACCAAGCTTCTTCTAGTAATACGAGCCAAGCAGGCCAGGCACCCAATAGAAGCATAAATCCATTAGAGGCCTGGAACCAGAAGCACTCCATACCATCCCAAGTAACTTCAAAATATCTTATAGTAGCCATGTAGGAGGGTGAGTCATCAAGCAACAGATCACCCAAATTATGTTGTATCATTAAACAACCTTGCCAAACAAAAACCCTATGGGAATTTTTTTTGGGTAAAGGGCATTCCACCCGGCAAAATATATTACACCAAAAAACGTTTAAGAACAATGGAATGTGGCTGAAGTACCACATTAACCGTAAGCAATTGCTTACCACAACCACTAAATCATTTATGACAGACCATAAATGATAACTAGCTAAAACCAAATAAACTACCAACCCATAACCAGCATAAAATACAATACATCAAAAATTTTATGAAAAAACGAAATGAAACCTAGCTAAGAAAAAAAACTTGAAGACCAGCAGCCTTTACTTGAGCAGGAGAGAGACCAAAATCATCTTCATCATAATCGTTGCGGTCACCTGTATCTGCTTTCCATGCTCATAAAGACTTTGCTCCTTACCGCCACTTCCAGAATACCACGTCCTAACGTGGTCATCAAGCACTTCATCATCATCACTGTCAGAAACTTCCACATTACCCAATTTAGAGAATGGGTTACCCACCTTTGGAAAATTCGTATATGGAGAAGAAGAAGTACTAGGCTTGGAAGCCTCGACCTGCACCCTCTTTGTCAAACCACTCACAAGCTGATCTTGTGATCCTTTCTCCTTTGGCTGAACCCCATCCACATTCTCCTCCACCAAAGAGGCTAGAACATTAAACGAATTAGAAGCCTTCAAGTTCTTACCAGTAGTCACATGTTGACCTTTAGGATCAATCTGTTATGTGACAACTCGTAAATTCCTCGATGCGTTGTAACTGGAGAAACATCAATTAGAGCAATCGTTTTAACTAATTGGAGATGCGATACATATTTATAGTCATTTTTATCAGAAATAATATTCTGAGAACATTGGCGTAATTCCCGAGTCGCGAATCCTTTGTTTACTAGTACAAAAGAGTCACGAAACATTAAAATATAAAAGATAACAAAAGTTACATAATGGGTCCTTGGGTAAATTACATTGTCGCCCCTAAGTTTACTTTAATTGCACCATTGGTCCCTCCAGGGGTATAAATACCCCAAACCTCTCACAACTCTCTCATTTTCAACCTACACTTTCTCTCTCTTCAAAAACACACACAAACCTTCTTTCTCTCACTAGAAAATCTGGCCACCACCCTCCTAGGGTTCCGGCGTCGTCGTATTTTCTGGCCAACTTCCGGCCATTACCAATACTTACACCATCCATCCCATCTTGTAGATCGGGATTCCGTGGTTCTATTTTCATACCACACACGCGTTCAAACTCGATAACGCGCTCTAGATCTCAAACCCTAGTTTCATAAATTAGGGTTTCGTGGTAAACATTTTTAAAGGTTCTAGCTTGATTAGGTACGGGTCGTACTCGTACATGACACCAACAACGACCTCTCCTCGTCTATTCTCTCTCATGGTAAACAGAATCCCAATTTATATTGTTTATTTTCTGTTTTGAAACCGGTTATATATATATTTGTATTGTTTTCGTGGACCTAACGACTGAATTGAAAACGTTTCATCCTTGTTTCATGTAATCGTTCGTTAAGATCGAATTAAAAACTGATCTTTAATGTTTTGAAATGTGTTAATACAAATAAGCCGTAAAAATGTTTATTTATATTTTACGATCTTCTAATGTTTTGTCGATAACAAATGTAAAATCATTTTAACGAAACAAATAGAATACGTAAATAGTTTGAGTCAATATTTTCCTAACACACTTATGTTTTCACATAAAACACTAAAACATGTATAAGTGATTTTATGATTTAGATACATATGTACAACAACTAGTGTTTACATATTGGGTTAACATATACTTAAACTAAGTATACTAAAATGGGTAAAAACAAGTATATACCAAAATGGGTAAAAACAAGTATATACTAAATGGGTAAAAACTAGCAAATGATATTGACCCATAACCCATGGTTTTATATATACAACTTAACCAAGTTCATTGTATCCTTGAGATACATTGTATCTAGAAAGAAAACCATGGATCAACCCATAACCCATGACCCATGACCCATAACCAAAAATACCCATGGGCAAAGAGGCGTCCCACGGATCCCTAGCTTTGTGCTAGCGGATCCCTTGTGGGAGGGATCCGAGGATCCGGGGAACGATTGAAAATTTCCTCTATAAATAGAGAGCCATTTCTTCCTTTCTACTTACCACTTTACACACATACTTCCCCAAGTATTATACTTTACACACATACTTACCACTTGGTTTTCGTTTTTTAGGTTTTCTATTCTGTTTCTTTGCTTATTATGGAGAACAAAGGTGTTGGGAATGTGGATGTGGAGGCATTAAAGGCTAGAATGCAACGGTTTAAAGATTTAGAAGCTGCGAATATGGGTGAAACGATTCAGCCTAGGAGGCCGGTTAGGGTTTTACTAAACCCTAATCCTAAGATTACTAACGATTCAAGTCTCAATGCTGTTTCTATGCCTGTTTTGGGTGCTGAAAATGACAGGATTAATGATTCTATCATATCCACGCCGTTGGAAGCTGGTAATACGAGTGGAATGGGCATAAATTTTGATGGTACTTCATTTTGGGACATGGGTACTGTTGGTGGCAAGTCGACGTTAAGCTCACAAGAATATCCATCGCTTGAGGTTCATCTTGCATCTAAACGTACTAATCTTCCTGTTTCGGGGTTAGATAGCGAGCATGGTGGTATGGATATGGACAACAATGCAAATCTACCTTCTGGTGATAACATGGGTGTTGGTAGTCAAGGTGGACGTATGCATGGGGTTCAAACAAGTGGTCCTTCGCCAATTGTGGATGAATCTACGCATACTAGGCCTGTCCAAACTGCGGAGGTTAATGTACCAACTAAGTCTTATGTTGGTGCTACTAATGGTGCGAATTCGACAAACATTAAAGGTAAATCTAACTTTCGTCCATTACAAGTTGATAATCTGTTTAATGGTGTTGACGTGTCCATTCCCCTTAAGGTAGTACAAAATATTAGTTCTAAATTTGATAATACCTTGTATGGATACTTCATTGGCAAGCGTATTGCATTTCCTGTGGTTGAGTATTTTGCACGTAACAACTGGGATAACTATGGTTTAAAAGGGATCATGATGAATGCAAAAGGCTTCTTTTCTTTAAGTTTGATTCTCGTGTTGGTTTGGAGGTCGTTTTTGAAGGAGGTCCGTGGATGATTAAGAATAGTCCTATTATTCTTAAAAAGTGGACCATGAGTACTAGTTTGACGAAAGAGGAGTTAACTCGCATTCCGGTATGGGTTAAACTTCATGATGTTCCGTTGTGTATTTTCTCAAGATGGTATTAGTATTATTGCAACACATATTGGCACGCCTATCATGCTTGATTCTTATACTAGCTCTATGTGTGTGAATCTTAGGGTAGGAGTAGTTTTGCCGCTGTTTAATTGAAATTGACTCTCATGCCCCACTTAAGAAATCTATTACTATTGGTGTACCATATTTGGATCGACCTGGGTTTTCTATTGAAACTATTAGGGTGGAATATGAGTGGAAACCTCCTAGGTGCGATGTTTGTTTGATTTTTGGCCACTCTGTTGATTCTTGTCCTAAGAAGATTGTGACTGAACCGGTTGTGGAGGATAGGAATGATGGGTTTCAACTAGTTGGGAAAAAGGGTAAAGCTAAGAAGAATGCTAAGGATAATTAAAGTGGTACGGTTTTTAACGGGGTTCCAGTTGGTAAAAACATGCAATATAGACCCAAAGCTGCTAATACTCCTTCCACTAGCAAACCCCCTCAAGGAGTTGCTAGTACTAGTACGGGTCCTATACTTAATCAGGTAGGTAATATTGTTTCACCTAATAAATCTACATCTAATGACCCTACTGATGTGGCTACCTAGGATAGTCAACCTGCTCATGCTTCACAAACGGTAAGTAATCCAATTCTGGCTCCTAATATATCTACATCTAACCCGTTTGGTTCTTTGGCTACTTATGTTGATGGTGATGAGACTAAGGGTTTGGAGGATGATGATGAGGTTGAAAATGTTTATGATGAAACTGGTAATTTGTTTGACAAATCGGGGGCAAGCACTCCTGTTCTGAATGTCCCTGATGTTTAGTATCGCCTCTTGGAATATAAGGATTTGAACCATTCCCCAAACAAAAGAGGTTAAACAGGTGGTTAATGATAATAATCTTAGTGTATGTGCTATCTTGGAATCTCATGTTGATGCATCGGTGGTGTATGATACATGTCGTAATGTGTGTCGTAGGTGGAAGTGGACATCAAATGGTAGTTTATGTGATAAGGGGTCCCGAATTATTCTTGGTTGGGATGATGATATTGTTGATGTTATGATTATGTCTCAAACTAACCAGGTTATGCATGTTCAGGTTAATACTCGGGCGGACAGCAAAACCATTTTCTGTTCTTTTGTTTATGCAGATAATTATTATGTTTATCGGCGTGCCCTTTGGTCCAATCTTGTTTGCCATGCTGGATTTATGCGTACTAGGCCGTGGGTTTTGTTGGGAGATTTTAATGTGGCTCTCAAATTGGAGGATCATTCATGTGGTAGTTATGCTCCTGACATTGCTATGCGTGAATTTAAAGATTGTGTTCTGAAAATGGAGGTTGAGGATATTAATTGTACTGGTCTTCACTTTACTTGGAATCAGAAACCAAGAGGCTCATTGGGTACTTTGAAGAAAATTGATAGGGTGATGGGCAATCAAGTTTCTTGACTTGTTTCGTGTTCGTTTGCTATATTCCAACCTTATCGTATCTCCGATCATTCTCCGTGTATTCTGCGTATTCCCTGTGTTTCTAAGCCTAAGCCTAAGCCGCTCAAATTTTCTAACTTCTTGGTTCATAAAGATGGGTTTAGCGATACGGTTATTGCGGGATGGAATCGTAATGTTCATGGGTGTGCTATGTATCGTGTGGTTCAACGTTTAAAGGGGCTGCAATCTCCTTTTCGAAAGCTTTTGCATAGCCAAGGTAATCTTCATGAGCGGGTGGTTAGGATTCGGAAGGAGTTGGATGAGGTCCAAAAGGCTATTGATATAGATCCATCTAACTTTCATTTACGGATGAACATGCTCATTATCTTCTTGCTTACAAGGAGGCTACGTTAGATGAAGAACGGTTTTAAAGCGTAAATCTAAAGTTCAATGGCTTCATGCAGTGATTCTAATACGGCCTATTTTCACAATATTGTTAAAAGCAAATGTGCCCGTATTCGAATTGAATTTGTTAGAGATGCAAACAATGTCTTGTATGAGGGTAATCAGTTGCGTGCTTTTGTTGCTCACTATGAACAGCTTGGTATGGAAGGAAATTGTACTCTTTTGATGATTATGGTATATTCTCTACCGTTCTTCCTCCTCAATTGGTCGGTTCGATGGTTCGTCATGTTACGGATGCGAGATTAAGGATGCTATATTTTCTATGGGGATGATAAAGCTCCTGGTCCCGATGAGTTACACTACCGCTTTTTTAAGAAAGCATGGGATATTGTGGTGCCGAGGTAAGGACTCATTGTTCGTGATTTTTTCATTAATGGTAAGCTTCTCAAGGAGATTAATCATACCATTATATCTTTGATTCCTAAAGTGTCTACCCGTCTAAGATTAATGATTATAGGCCTATTTCTTCAGAATGTCATGTATAAATGCATTAGCAAAATTCTTGCTAGTCGTATTCAAGAAGGCCTTGGTCAGTTGGTTAGTATTAATCAATCTGCATTTGTTCCCGGTCGTCGATTTCGATAATATTTTACTTACCCAAGAGCTTATGCGAATTATCATAGAGGAGAGGTCCTCCTAGATGTGCGTTAAGGTTGATATTCGTAAGGCATATGATACGGTTGATTGGAATTTTCTTAGGGCTATTCGATTGGATTTGGTTTTCACTTCAAAATGGTTGATTGGATCATGGTATGTATCTCATCTACATCGTATTCCATATGTGTTAATGGTGATCTTCATGGCTGGTTTAAAGGTAAGCGGGGCCTTAGACAAGGTGACCCGTTATCTCCATACTTGTTTACTACCGGTTATGGAAGTGCTAACTCTTATATTGCATAAAAGGTGTCAAATGTTGTAGATTTTCGCCATCATTTGTGCGAACAACAAAGAATTATTAACCTTTGTTTTGCGATGACCTCTTCTTGTTTGCTAGAGGCCATCGAGTCTCATAATGTCATCATGCAGGGCTTTGAGGATTTCAAGAACTTTTCGGTCTTGTCCCAAGTATCCCTAAAAGTACAAATTTTCTTTGTAATGTTCCTAATGCTATTAAAGTCGCTATTCTCCGCCTATGCCTTTTGTCGAGGGTTCTCTCCCTATCCGTACCTTGGGGTCCCCTTATATCATCAAGACTTCTTTATAGGGATTGCAAGGTACTTGTTGAAAATTGAAGGTCGTGTGAATGATTGGCGTAATAAGTTTTTATCTCTTGCGGGTAGGCTTCAGTTGGTAAGGTCTGTCTTATCTTCGATGCATTTATATTGGGCTTCGGTTTTTATCCTTCCTACTCGTATTATACATGAGTTAGAGCAGCTTATGAGAGGTTTCCTTTGGTGTCAAAGAGAAATGAAAATGGGAAAGGCTAAGGTTGCTTGGGAATCTGTTTGTAAGCCAAAGAAGGAAGGTGGCCTTGGTATTCGACGGTTGGAGGATTTTAACATTGCTCTCATGACTACTCACATTTGGAGTATTTTGACACATAAAGAGTCGCTTTGGGTGCAATGGATCCATTCATATAAACTTCGTGGGAGAAGTTTTTGGATGTCCTTGTTTGGGGATGTTAGTCGGGTTGGCGCAAGCTTCTTGCCATTAGACCCAAGGTTTGTTCTTTTATCCGCATAAGATCAATAATGGAAGGACACTTTGGTTTGGTTTGATATGTGGTGTCGCTTAAGCCCGATTCGTAATTTACTTATCGCTAGAGATATTGCACGAGCGGGGTTTAATTTATCCGACTCGGTTTATGATTTGATTGCTAATGATGTTTGGCGATGGCCTCTTGACCGCTAGCTCGATTTCCATTGTTAGTCGCTATCCCGGTTCCTACTCTTCGACACCGACGATGGATTATTATGGCGAACTCGGATGGCAATTTAAGTTGTTTTTCGCCTCGGGTGCATGGGAATCTCTGCGGCTTAGGGCTGATTTGGTTGAATGGTGTAATGTTTCTTGGTTCTCTCATTGTATTCCAAGGCATGCTATACATTTGTGGCTCGCTATTGCGAAGCTAAAGACTCGTGATAGGATGCGATAATGGGATGTTGGCCCTAACGTTGATTTGGCTTTGCTTAGATGCCCGCTTTGTGAATTGGTTCCGATTCTCATTCTCATTTATTTTTGTGTGCCAATTTTCTATGTGTTTGGTTTCGTGTTCGAGTTTATCTCGTATGGATGCGGTTCCACCTTCGTTAGATAGTGTCATATGCTTCTTATTCCTTTATCTAAGGGCGGTCGGTTAGTAGTATCATTTCTCGATTGTTACTTGTCGCTACTACTTACTTCGCTTGGATGGAGCGCAATTCTAGGTTGTTCAAGCGTAAGAAGTCTTCTGTTGATGAAGTGGTTACCACTATTGTCTCTACTATTCGGTTGAAGCTGGTTACTTTCAAGTTCAAGAAGTTAACCTCGAGGTCTCGTTTGATTCTGGATAAATGGAAGATTCCAAGTATATGTTTTTCACACGAAGGGAGTGCCGGGTAAGGGTTGTACTCTTTTTCCCTACTCCAAGGTTTTTCCCTTTGGGTTTTTCTTGGAAAGGGTTTTTAAAGAGGCAAACTTCCTGGGTTAACTTGCTCCCTTCGTGGAGTGGCTGGATGCGGGATGCTCGCTTGTTACAAGTCTTTTTACTTGTTTATGCCTAGTTTGTTGATGTAATATAGCTAGGTTATTTGTGTTAAGGGCATGTCATAAACACTAGTTTTATCAAGCTCTTCACTTGAGGTTAATGTGGTACTTCAGCCACATTCCATTTGTACTTAACAGTATTTTTTGGTTATATATTTACCGGGGTAAACCCCTTTACCCAAAAAAAAAGTATTATAACCCTCTAACCTAAGATCCAAGTGATCTATCTAGTTTTTCTTTTGTTTTTGTGTGATTCTCTAGGTTCCTCTTAAAGGCGAGATCACCACTTCTTGAAGACGAGCAAGCTCAAGTCCATGAGTTGCCATGCTTCATCATCATCAAGACAACTAAGGTTCTCTTGTTGATAGTTCTTTCTTTCTCCATAGATGTTGGGTTGAAGGCATTAGTGAAGGATGCCGAAAGTGTCAAGATGAAAGCATTAGTGAAAGGTGCTTATCGTTCGTGTCAAAGCATTAGTAAAGAATGCTAAAGGTGTCAAGATGAAGGCATTAGTTAGGGGTGCCAAGCGTTGTGTCAAGGGCATTAGTGAAGGATGCCTATGAATCAAATCAAGTAGCATTTGGGAAGAATGCCTAGGTCGTATAATCGATGAGGTGCATCGTTATACATATAAGTATTCGTTTATTTCCAAGGATGGTGATATACTTGATGGTGTTGTAAAAGGTGTGGATCTCCTTGATATTAGGTGTTGTGTTGTGAAGGGTAGTAGTTCCTCCATAGTAATGAAACTAGGTGCTTAGCCTAGTACCTAATAAAGGGTAGGCGACGTTGTGATAGGATTAGTTCTCCTTGGTGTGAAAGAAGTCGATGGTTAGCCTAGCACCATATAAAGGGTAGATGACTTTGTGTTAGGTGTGGTTCGCTTTGGTGTGAAGGAACTCGGTATTTAGCTTTGTACCTAAAAAAAGGTTGCGGCGTTGTGAAGGCTTCTCCGCCATAAGGAGTTGGTGTAGTGTTTACGAACTCTCGAGTAGGTGACTCGGGAGTGGAGTAGGGCAAGGAAGGTGTCCTTGTTGCCGAACCACTATAAATACTTGTGTCGTGGTGATGTGCTTCTTACTCTTTATCTTTCATTACACGTTTATATATCTATCTATCAACGCCCAACATAAACAACCAAATAGATTGACATAAGTCGATCTAAATTTTAAAATGAAGTTTTAAATTGGTAAAACTATTCAACCCCTTCTAGTTTTCCACAATTGGTATCGAGCTTCATTACCAAGTTTCTTAAAGTATGTTGTACTTTAAAGACTTGATACGATCCGTGTATGTTTGAAAACTACAAGAAGGATTTTTAGGTCATAGTTTCTTTTAAATCATTTTGTTGGACATTGATAGATCATTCTAACAATTTTTCTTTAAGAAATCTTCATGCTAGAATCAAGCTTCAAACCTTCATCTCTATTAAAAGAATAATGAAGTCAACAATTCAAGGAAGGATCTAAAAGTAATCACAACTACGACACCAAGTACAAAGGATTACTTTAAAAGCTCATGAAGTATTTTGGTATTATGCCAAACCAAGAAGCATAGAGGTATGTCTTACTTTTCATTAGATAGGTTACATGAGTTTAATTTACTTCATAGTTATCTTTATTTAATAATTACTAGCATCGTTAAGTCTCTTTCGTCACCTTTCCATCTTATTCATCATCGGAATGGTATTCCTCTTGATTCGTCATACTAACGCCGTCACATATAAACCCTCGATATGTGATTCATCAAACCCGTCATCCAAAAAAATCTTCATCTAATACCTCCAAACTATTTTTTAGTAAGCCGTTTATAAGCCTACTACAAAAATAATGCCAAACAACCCTTTTCTCGTCCATAGTAGTCGGATCCTCTAGTTGTACTAATGGGATCCCAAATACTAGGGATCCGGGAACGTGGAATGTAACTCGCCTATACGCTTTCAAAAATCACCACCGATCTTTTCCTCTACCCACATAACACAAAACGACTAAATCACCGATTTCATCCTCATTAGATTCCATACTCTCAAGTATTCCTTCCTAGAACACCATTGTAAGTAATTACATTAACTTGTTCTAATTTTCATCATCCTCATTCTAGGGTTTATGGTTCCACAAATTTCTAATCAATTAGTTTAATTAGGGTTTTCAAAATTAATCATGAAAAGGGGCTTTTAACATAACTAAGTTCACATTGTGTTCACAACATTGTTAATACAAATCAAAACCATAAACCCACCTCAACTAAACTTACCTAATTGAAAATTTTTTGTTTTTAGGACCAACCATGCCTAAAGCCACTCAACAAGATCATCATGACACCGTCCATTACCTTACTCATTGTTATCGAAATGATGAATTCTCAAAAACCGAACGCAAGGTCTTCAAAAAGCTCGAAAAACGACTTATCTACGAAGGTCGTGTAATCAAGGAATGTTTCCTTGAGGATACCGACATTCGTCAAGTCTTCTCGACAATCAATTTTGATTGTCTTCTTGACATTGATGAACAAATTTGTCCGGTCTTCATCTTTGAGTTTTATAGAAGCATTAGGATCATTCGAAACGTCGATGATAGCATTTCAATCGCTTTCATCATCAATGAACGAAACTTCACTCTTCCTCTCAACACCTTTGCTCAAATTCTTCGCATTCTTTGTGAAGGAATTTGTAAGTACTCTCAAGATTGGGGAATTAACACTCAAAACCTTGAACTTGATTCTAAACCAATGTACCATACTCCTCTTGATGAACCCAAAACCATCCGAGACACAATTTTCAAAATTAGAGCCAACCAATCCCGTTTCGACCAAAACAAGAAAATTATTCACCGCAATCCTTTTCAAATGGAACTTTTCGAAATACATCCCATGTTTAGAAAATGGGAAGAAATCCTTAGGGAAAACGTCATAAGCCTAGTTGGAAACAAAGATCATCCAAACGCATGTCTTGTGCAAATGATCTATTGTCTTATCCACCAAAGGCTATTTAATCTCGCCTATTACATGGTAAGGAGAATGGCTGGGGTATTCAAAGCTTCCAACATGGTACTTCCATATGGTATGCTCCTAACACGACATTGTAAGTATGTTAGTACATTGCAACCATCCCCTATCAACAATGATCATTTCCTTGCCGATCATGTAATGGTACCTCTTACCAAAATACCTTCTAAACGCTTCAAGGTCAATGGAAAGAAACCTAAAGCTCTATCGGACTCCTCGGAAGGAGAAGAAGAAAATGAAGAAGAAGAAGATGTTGACCCCATAGCCAACATCAAATTGGAACCCTTTGATTACTACGAACAACTTCCAACCATTCCAAACAAAACCACAGAATTCAAACAATTGAGGGGCACGATTCAAAACCTTGCTTACAACCTCACTAAGCCGTTAAAAAGGAAAAGAAAGGACTGACGAAAGAGACAATAGGGATATGCTTATTTTCTTTTATTTAATGTATGGATGATTACGTTTTAGCACTTTGGTTTGTGGTAATTTGAATATTGTTACTTTATCATGCTTTTATAAGTGGTGATTTGTGATGACATGCATGTTCTCATTGTTTAGTTTAATGATTTATTAATGTGCAAAATCTGCACATCATTCTGTGAAGATTCTGATCTGCAGATGCCGGATCCCTAGGATTAGCCTAGACGGATCCCTCCCTTGAGGGAACCGTGGGATCCGTGATATCAGATCAGCAATACAACATCCCTTACATCAAGATAGTTTTCTAGATAACAAACATATGATATTAGAACCCAACTAAGTCCACTTCAAGGATGAGAAAAGCTTAGACACACTTATGGCTTACTTGAGATCTTAGTCAAATTGCCTTTTGATTTATCAACACATCAAAACTCACCATATTTCCGCTTCAATACTCACAAATTGTTTCTCATCTTTCAAAACACTTAGGTTGACATATTGAACAATTTTAGGAAATTGTTTCTTGTCATCTCTATCTCAAAATGGGTCAAGAATTAAGCTTTTCAATTCTTTTTATTTTTAAAGATTTTTCAAATTCCATGTCAAGCAAAAATCTGATCACTAGGATCATTTATTATGACTTGACACCATCAAATCACTTAGTGTTATCCTTGAACATTTATTGGTAGTCATTCAAGCCCATCTCCCTTTCATAAAAGGCAATCATTTGCTATAACACTTATTACCCTTGATCATTCAAGTACCTTCTCATCTTAAACATTTAGGAGAACTGAAACACTCAAAATAAGATAGGCTTTAGCTCCTAGAAACCTCATTTCAAACTGTCATAATCTATGAGAGCCGGATCCCTAGGATTAGCCTAGCGGATCCTCCAAGGAGGGCAACCGGGATCCGGGTGACAGATTATGTCAAACCTTGCTAAAACAATCATTTCAACTTATCTTCCTGACTCAAACACTCCATCTCATCTTAAATGAGTTCCTAGATCAGTGAATGTAAAACCCACATTTTTTAAACGCGTTAAAATACCCAAAATACCCCTTTAATCTCGAACTTATGAAAGACGTTAAGTATTAGAAAATATATCGTCACGACTACAACTGAATACTAATCGCTAATACTCGAACAAGTAAAAGTAATACGGAAATAAACTTGCGCTAAAATAATTTATACACATTTATTTTGTGTCACGTTTTCTTTTATTTGACCCTAACCGAAAGTTTGTATACACAAATGTATCGAGTCGAGAATAGAGTCCAAGTTCATGATTGGCATAAATATGGCAAGTACATAATCTTTTCCCTTGATTGATTGGCAGTTTCCTATACATCCCCTTTTACTCGGAAATAATAAAACCGTATCCCATTTTATCACAAAACGAAATCACAAAACAAAGATTCACAAAAACCCTAAAAAAAAAAACATACGGCTGCCAATTTTTTCCCCTCTGCTCCATCATTCATTCGATCAAAGGAAGGTGTTAAGGAGGCCCATTCGTGATCCTCGACAAGCTCGTGATCGTAGGTTTGTTAGTCCTTGGGTTTATCTTCAGTTGTGAGGTTTTCTTTCTGTCGTGAGGTTCTAGGCCAAAGGAGGCCATTGTCGTGAGTTTTACTACTTTGCTGCTAATGCCGTGGTCTTCTTGCTGCTGATGTCGTGGTCTTGTTTGCTACTGGTGGTCGTGGGTTATAGAGTACAATAGGGTGCTTGGTTGATTGGGTTTCGACGCTTGTTTTCTTCCTCTCTTCAAACACTACGAAAGGTACTCAATACGACTCGTTTTTTTCTCTCCTTGTTTTCTGCTGCTGGTCGTGGTCTTTGTGACCTAACACACGCATGTCTTGCTTAATAAACCATGTTAATTGAATGCTAAAACCTAAGTCACGAATACCTATACTTGTGTTATGTAAAACCATGAAACCAATCTTTTTACATGCTAACATATGCGCCTATATTTCTGTTTGTATTTTGTTTCTGGTCGTGGGATTTGGGTACATGCACATGTTTCTTTAAGGCCTAAAAACATGATTGCATTGAATTTTAACTTAAGATAACTATAACCTAGTATAAATAACTTAAAACCAGGAAATGAAACCTTCACATATATGTCAATAATAATGTTTAAATCTGGTCTTAGAGATACATTTTGTAAACCCCTCGTTGTACCCTTTCTCTTTGGTCTCTAACATGCGTAAACGGGAATTGAATGAGGCATTACATCTAGTACTAATAATGTGAAACAAAACATGGTAAAAGGGGCTAAATTGGTAAAATGGGTAAAAATGGCATATTTACACTTAAGACACTACACTTTGTAATAATTAAAACTTATGTAAATTGGCATAAATGATCCTTAAAGTCTATAAACACTCACTTAACCTAATATGTCTTCAAATGCAACATAAATGGCTAAACTTACTAATTATAGAAACCCGCTATTTATGGAAACCTGCCAAAAATAGAAAGTTATCTAAAATGGAAAGTTACTAAAAGTGGAAACCTGCTAAAATTGGAAAGCCATCTGAAATGAGTAATCTGATCTTAATAAGCGTTATCTAATTCATAGGTTCCGGACGGCGGGTTTGATACATCGTGTGACTTACGTTTCTATTTTGCTTGCTTCGATTGAGGTACAGATATTCTATCCCTTTTCAGTAGGGATTTCTCATAACTTTTCGATCCTTAACTTTACTTCACTTATGATATTCCTTTGCTATAAGTTCCTTATGCTATGATCCTTTTGATATGATTCCGACATAACCCCTTTGATATGATTCTGTTCGCCATGATATTCGTTTGTTATGATTATGAACTTCGATTATGAACCTTATGATTATGAACCATCGATTATGAACCTCGATTATGAACTTATGTTATGGAAATCGATATGAACCTTTGACTTTTGAACCTTTGATATGAACCCCCTTATGATATGATATGATTATGCTTTGACCCTTCGGTTTGATACCCGAGCCAAATATGTATTCCTAGTCATGAAGGTAACATGACCGTGTCATTGATGCACCAATGGCATGACTCCAGTGTGTCAGTGATGATACACACCGTCCCCATTATGATATGATTATGAGCTCACTATATGTATATGATTTGGCCACTATGTTTTCCGGGGCGATGGATGCATCCTAGATATGATATGTTTCGAGGATTTGATCCGTATGATAGATATATATGGTGAATGATGTCGGTGCAATCCGCGTCTTCACATTTCCTGGAGTTGATCACTCCATTGTTCCGAGGTCTCCCTCCTATTATGTATGGTATTCCGAGGTCACCCTCCGAATACAATGGCTACTTATGATATGATATGATATGATATGTTTCCTGGCTCGGGTAGATTTCGATAACCCTTACACTTTTGATAAACCTATATTGTACCTTCCGTATTCCCCACGGACCATAATCAGATTACTTGTTCATTACTCAATACCCTTATATGATTCACTTTACCAAGATATAGATACTCCATTACATTGATCATCACACTTTCATTCCGTTACTTGGACTATGGTTCCATTCACGTCTTGGGTTATTATATGCTTATTGAATTTGATTATGCTATTCATGTTTTATGTGACTCCGATTATCCTGCTATGATGTGATTAATATGTGGATATCTCGAGTTACTGTTTTCAACCGATGATATGTGATCTCACCGTTATGTGACCCTCGAATTGTCTCGTGACCATGCTAATGTGTAATCGATAGTTTTGTCTGCTTATTATGTGTACTTGTTCGGATAATTTCGTGGACTATGATTATCGATAGTTTCCTTATCTCGCTTGTTGTTGACCCGCCATGTTTACATTTCGGTTTATGCTACGGTTTGATTGGGTAAATGGTTCACCTTGTGACGTCGGCTTGTTAATTTGTTTAGTTGCCTGCTATGTCTTTAATTCATTTAATTATATGTTTATATTGTATTCCTACTTATTACGTGTGATCGCCATGTGTTGGCTCGTCATTAGTACTTCCATTATTATGATCTTGGTTATGTTTTCAACTAAGGGTTTTGACCTGTGTGAATTTCCATGCTCACTTATTAATTAATTGCTTCCGCTTTCTGTAGATATCTGTTTGGCTTGTATGTCTTCCGATTTCTGAATTGATTGTATCTTTGTATATGTTGTGTGGATATGACGTCTGCTATGCTTGCTTATGTTTCAAGACTTGTATGCCTAGTTTGTATGTGCTTGTATGCTTGTCTTGATGCTTTGCTTGCTTCGTTCTCCTTGTTATTGTGCTTTGGATATCTCAGATAATTGTGTTCTGCAGGATCCTCATGGACTCATTGTCCTCATTTATTGCGACTTTGTTATCCGTTTCCTTTGTTTCATTTCGCATTTGATTTTATTTAGCTTTCGTTTTGTTATATCTTCTCACCTGGGCTTTTAAGCTCAAATAGCATTTCTTTTCCTGCTGGGTTTTAGGTTTGAAGATGGGCTTTGTTTGGGTGAGAGGTGGATTATCCGAGTGGACTAACCCTAGATACCTTATTATTTGGATTTATTTTGGCGGGCTTTTGTTTAGAGATTTCATTTTATCTTAGACATTTTGGGTTTTGTAATTTTCCTTGTAAATCATTGTTTAAATGACTTGATACTTTATTCTTAAGACTATCGCTTTTAATTGTATGTTCTGATATGACACCAGAATGTGACACTTCTACCCTTGTCGGGTTGGGGTGTTACAATTATGGTATCAGAGCATAGGTTTCGTCTTGTTGACCTTAGGATTGACCTGTGAGGACTTGGGTAGACACTAGGCTTCCGTCTGTTCTGATCTTCTCCGATTCGTTTGATTGTCGTTCAGATTTGACTTGATATTCGTTTGTCTCCACTCATTTGGCCTTCTTCTTTCGCATCGAATTTTGTTATTTGGTCTTCGCACATCCGTCTGTCGATCGTTAGGTGGAATCTACTTATGGAATCGAAGATGATGGTGTCGACCTGCATTCTTGCAACGATTTCCGGAGAGGTTCGTGAAGCGAAGCCGCACCGATCGCCGTCTTGCTAGTGACATCGGGATCTCACTGGAGGAAGTCGGACGGATCAACCAAAGCGCAAAGACGGAGACAAGATTCAACCGGTGGCTGAGAAGGTTCATCTACTTCATACGATTTGGGCGCGACTTGTGTTACTCCGATTCGTTTGTCATGCGTTTTTTTAGGCAATTTGATATTTTGTTAAGTGATTTTGATCGGTATTGCTTTTCTTTGATTTGTTCAGAACTCGGTTTGAATCGTGTAGTTTCATCGTCTAGCATTTTGGCAATATCTCAGCTTCTCCTTTGGATCGTCAGTAATGAGTCATGAGGAACCGTTTTGTGCAAGTTGGTGGTCTTCTTTCATTGTAATATGGTAAGTTGTTTGATATAGTTATGCTGTATGTATGTGGATCCGTCCTGCTTTAGTATATTACTTACTACCTGTATGTGATATGTTTTGGTGTGATACTGGTTATGTGGTTTGTCATGACCCGGGACAGAATATGATGACAATAAGGACTTATTATGTGATGCAAGTATTATGACGCCTGATCAACGTGATAATACCGAGATCATATAATTTGAACTTATTGAAGTCATACGACGTCTTGGGAAATGCCTGGGGGTTGGTACATGAATGGACTAGGGATTATATCCGTTATTTGTCACTCCTCATATTCGTTTGAAATTTTGTACCTCTTTACGAGATTCTCACCGACATCTGTTACGTATAAGCTTTGTACGCTTTGAAACCGGAATCGCTATGATTTGTGTGAAACTATGGATCGCTACGTCTGCCTTAAGCTTGTACGTCTCCGTTTACTTCTGCGACTCCAATTTCGAGGGCGAAATTTTCTTTTTAGAGGGGAAGAGTTGTAAAACCCACATTTTTTAAATGCGTTAAAATACCCAAAATACCCCTTTAATCTCGAACTTATGAAAGACGTTAATTATTAGAAAATATATCGTCACGACTACAACTGAATACTAATCGCTAATACTCGAACAAGTAAAAGTAATACGGAAATAAACTTGAGCTAAAATAATTTATACACATTTATTTTGTGTCACGTTTTCTTTTATTTGACCCTAACCGAAAGTTTGTATACACAAATGTATCGAGTCGAGAATAGAGTCCAAGTTCATGATTGGCATAAATATGGCAAGTACATAATCTTTTCCCTTGATTGATTGGCAGTTTCCTATACATCTCCTTTTACTCGGAAATAATAAAACCGTATCCCATTTTATCACAAAACGAAATCACAAAACAAAGATTCACAAAAAACCCTAAAAGAAAAAAACATACGGCTGCCAATTTTTTTCCCCTCTGTTCCATCATTCATTCGATCAAAGGAAGGTGTTAAGGAGGCCCATTCGTGATCCTCGACAAGCTCGTGATCGTAGGTTTGTTAGTCCTTGGGTTTATCTTCGCCAGAGGTTTTCTTTCTGTCGTGAGGTTCTAGGCCAAAGGAGGCCATTGTCGTGAGTTTTACTACTTGCTGCTAATGCCGTGGTCTTCTTGCTGCTGATGTCGTGGTCTTGTTTGCTACTGGTGGTCGTGGGTTATAGAGTACAATAGGGTGCTTGGTTGATTGGGTTTCGACGCTTGTTTTCTTCCTCTCTTCAAACGCTACGAAAGGTACTCAATACGACTCGTTTTTTTTTCTCCTTGTTTTCTGCTGCTGGTCGTGGTCTTTGTGACCTAACACACGCATGTCTTTGCTTAATAAACCATGTTAATTGAATGCTAAAACCTAAGTCACGAATACCTACACTTGTGTTATGTAAAACCATGAAACCAATCTTTTTACATGCTAATATATGCGCCTATATTTCTGTTTGTATTTTGTTTCTGGTCGTGGGATTTGGGTACATGCACATGTTTCTTTAAGGCCTAAAAACATGATTGCATTGAATTTTAACTTAAGATAACTATAACCTAGTATAAATAACTTAAAACCAGGAAATGAAACCTTCACATATATGTCAATAATAATGTTTAAATCGGTCTTAGAGATACATTTTGTAAACCCTCGTTGTACCCTTTCTCTTGGTCTCTAACATGCGTAAGCGGAATTGAATGAGGCGTTACATCTAGTACTAATAATGTGAAACAAAACATGGTAAAAGGGGCTAAATTGGTAAAATGGGTAAAAATGGCATATTTACACTTAAGACACTACACTTTGTAATAATTACATTTTTGACCCTAAACACTCACTTAACCGAATATGTCTTCAAATGCAACATAAATGGCTAAACTTACTAATTATAGAAACCTGCTATTTATGGAAACCTGCCAAAAATAGAAAGTTATCTAAAATGGAAAGTTACTAAAAGTGGAAACCTGCTAAAATTGGAAAGCCGTCTGAAATGAGTAATCTGATCTTAATAAGCGTTATCTAATTCAAAGGTTCCGGACGGCGGGTTTGATACATCGTGTGACTTACGTTTCTATTTTGCTTGCTTCGATTGATGTACATATATTCTATCCCTTTTCAGTAGGGATTTCTCATAACTTTTCGATCCTTAACTTTACTTCACTTATGATATTCCTTTGCTATAAGTTCCTTATGCTATGATCCTTTTGATATGATTCCGACATAACCCCTTTGATATGATTCTGTTCGCCATGATATTCGTTTGTTATGATTATGAACTTCTGATTATGAACCTTATGATTATGAACCATCTGATTATGAACCTCTGATTATGAACTTATGTTATGGAAATCTGATATGAACCTTTGACTTTTGAACCTTTGATATGAACCTGATATGAACCCTTATGATATGATATGATTATGCTTTGACCCGTCAGTTTGATACCCGAGCCAAATATGTATTCCTAGTCATGAAGGTAACATGACCATGTCATTGATGCACCAATGGCATGACTCCGGTGTGTACGAGTGATGATACACACCGTCCCATTATGATATGATTATGAGCTCACTATATGTATATGATTTGGCCACTATCTTTCCGGGGTATGGATGCATCCTAGATATGATATGTTTCGAGGATTTGATCTGTTTGATAGATATATATGGTGAATGATGTCGGTGCAATCCGGCGTCTTCACATTTCCGGAGTTGATCACTCCATTTGTTACTTGAGGTCTCCTCCTATTATGTATGGTATTCGAGGTCACCCTCCGAATACAATGGCTACTTATGATATGATATGATATGATATGTTTACGGCTCGGGTAGATTTCTGATAACCCTTACACTTTTGATAAACCTATATTGTACCTTCCGTATTCCCCAACGCACCATAATCTGTATTACTTGTTCATTACTCAATACCCTTATATGATTCACTTTTACCAAGATATAGATACTCCATTACATTGATCTGTCACACTTTCATTCCGTTACTTCAGACTATGGTTCCATTCACGTACTGGGTTATTATATGCTTATTGAATTTGATTATGCTATTCATGTTTTATGTGACTACTGATTATCCTGCTATGATGTGATTAATATGTGGTTATCTGAGTTACCTGTTTTCAACTGATGATATGTGATCTCACTGTTATGTGACCCTCTGAATTGTCTGGTGACCATGCTAATGTGTAATCGATAGTTTTGTCTGTTTATTATGTGTACTTGTTCAGATAATTTCGTGGACTATGATTATCTGATAGTTTCCTTATCTGCTTGTTGTTGACCTGCCATGTTTGCATTTCGGTTTATGCTACGGTTTGATTGGGTAAATGGTTCACTTGTGACGTCGGCTTGTTAATTTGTTTAGTTGCCTCGCTATGTCTTTAATTCATTTAATTATATCTTTATACTTGTATTCCTACTTATTACGTGTGACCGCCATGTGTTGATCACTGTTAGTACTTCCAATGTTATGAATCTGGTTATGTTTTCAACTAAGGGTTTTGACCTTTGTGAATTTCCATGCTCACTTATTAATTAATTGCTTCCGCTTTCTTGTAGATATCTGTTTGGCTTGTATGTCTTGATTTCTGAATTGATTGTATGTCAGTATATGTTGTGTGGATATGACGTCGCTATGCTTGCTTATGTTTCATGCTTGTATGCCTAGTTTGTATGTGCTTGTATGCTTGTCTTGATGCTTTGCTTTGCTTCGTTCTCCTTGTTATATGTGCTTTGGATATCGTATAATTGTGTTCTGCATGATCCTCATGGACTCATTGTCCTCATTTATTTGCGACTTTGTTATCCGTTTTCTTTGTTTCATTTCGCATTTGATTTTATTTAGCTTTCGTTTTGTTATATCTGCTCACTGGGCTTTTTAAGCTCGACCGCATTTCTTTTCCTGCGGCGTTTTAGGTTTGAAGATGGGCTTTGTTTGGTGAGAGTGGATTATCCGAGTGGACTAACCCTAGATACCTTATTATTTGGATTTATTTTGGCGGGCTTTTGTTTAGAGATTTCATTTTATCTTAGACATTTTGGGTTTGGTAATTTTCCTTGTAAATCATTGTTTAAATGACTTGATACTTTATTCTTAAGACTTTCGCTTTTAATTGTATGTTCTGATATGACACCAGAATGTGACACTTCTACCCTTGTCGGGTTGGGGTGTTACAGTGAAACTCTGAACTTCAACTTTGTGCATGTTAATCATCACATCTCCAAGAATATTAGTGGCTTAAGTCTTAAATGCACTTGCCAAGTTCTTCCCTTTATAAGCCATATTGCTAAGAACACTTTAGTCATCAAACACAAACACAATTATCAGCAATTGCAACCATCTCACTTAGTCATTTCATCGTGAGAAAGGCTCCTAGTGATAACTCATCCACTCAAGAACCACCCAAGAAACTTGCTAGGATCATACACGAAGTTTCCTCAACAGAATCATCTCCGATTAAGTCCACTAATGCTAGGATTTCCCCTACACCAAAGAAACCAATCAAACTAATCCCTAATAAGAGTGTTCCCACTAGGATTTCATCACCAAACTCTACTAAACCAAACATACCCTCCACAACTCAACCAACATCATTGGTGCCTAGAGCCACCTCACAATCATCTCCACATTCTCACAATGTAGAAGACTTACCTCCTTGGCCATCTCACCTTCCACCACTACCAACAAACTTACTTGAAATGGTTAGGCAACAAAATCAAAATGTTTAATCAACACTTGATCCAATATCAAACTCTCTCATTCCCCCCACTAGTCCATTTTGGATTATGAGAAGACATCAAAGTCAACCACCCGACCACATGGAAGTTGATGCTTCTTTACCTCCACCCTCAAACATTGTAGAGCCATCACTTAATAAGCCTCCACCAATTCCTCCTTCATTTGAAGATCCTCAACCCACTTCACTTGAACTTCCACTTCAAGAAACTCAAAACCATGACAAGGATTGCTATCATTGTAAACATGTTGAAAGGTTGATACATAAACTACGTGATGAGCAACGTTTCATGTTTTATCACCTCCTCAAACGTTTCGAAGACGTCAACAAGCCTAAACTAAAATGAGCATCATAGTCACAAGCTCAAACTTAGAACGTTTAGGAAACTTATCTCATCCTTGATCATCATTAAGCTCTTAGTTGAATCTTGAGTTTGGGTAACTCATTAGCATTAGTAGCACTTGTATGGCTAGTTCATTCTCTTAGTTTTAGAGATTGGTTTGATCATCTCTTGTTTTATTGAATGAATATCTCTACGCCATAATTGTTTTGTGCTTTGTGCTTGCTTTATCATATACTACTTCACATCTTCATTAGCATTGATTGAAATACTCTCATCAAGAAACCGTCAATGACGGCGGATCCATCAAAAATGCCTAGCCGGATCCTCCAAGAAGGGAACCGTGGGATCCGTGGTACAGAAGCACAAATTTCTACTAACTTGAGTTTATTTGCAGGAAATTATGCACTATACTCTTGTTTTCTAACCTTTACTTTGTAGATTTTCAAAATACATATGAAGATTTTGACACCATAAAGCTAGGGGGAGCTTTGTGTCAAACGATATAGCAAAAACATTTGAAACTTAATCCGATTTTGGATTATACTTCATGACACCCCATTGCAACTTTGCAATCTTCAAGGGGGAGCACGTTTTCGTCACTTAGACGAAATATCTGCAAACATATTTGCAAACACAATTAGTTTAATTTACGTCATGTCCTTGACGCACTCTCAAAGGGATGGACTCGTCAAGGGGGAGTTAAGACAAGTACCATTCCCGTCACTTTCCCTCTTTACATTTTGACATATTTTTCTTATAAAAATTGTGTTGGTTTCTTTTAACACTTTTTGTTTCGACCAAAAGAGGGAGAAGAAAGTAAAAACTACTAACTCAAATTCGCTACGAATTTTAGTTTTTCTTAAAATAATTTTATGTTTTGTCATCACCAAAAAGGGGGAGATTGTTAATACAAATAAGCCGTAAAAACGTTTATTTATATTTTACGATCTTCTAATGTTTTGTTGATAACAAATGTAAAATCATTTTAACGAAACAAATAGAATACGTAAATAGTTTGAGTAAATAGTTTCCTAACACACTTACGTTTTCACATAAAACATTAAAACATATATAAGTGATTTTATGATTTAGATACATATGTACAACAACTAGTGTTTACATATTGGGTTAACATATACTTAAACTGAGTATACTAAAATGGGTAAAAACAAGTATATACCAAAATGGGTAAAAACAAGTATATACTAAATGGGTAAAAACTAGCAAATGGTATTGACCCATAACCCATGGTTTTATATATACCACTTAACCAAGTTCATTGTATCCTTGAGATACATTGTATCTAGAAAGAAAACCATGGATCAACCCATAACCCATGACCCATAACCAAAAATACCCATGGGCAAAGAGGAGCGTCCCACGGATCCCTAGCTTTGTGCTAGCCGGATCCCTTGTGGGAGGGATCCGTGGGATTCAGAGAACAGTAGAAAATTTCCTCTATAAATAGAGAGCCATTTCTTCCTTTCTACTTACCACTTTACACACATACTTCCCCAAGTATTATAACCCTCTAACCTCAGATCCAAGTGATCTATGTAGTTTGTCTTTTGTTTTTGTGTGATTATCTAGGTTCCTCTTAAAGGCGAGATCACCACTTCTTGAAGATGAGCAAGCTCAAGTCCATGAGTTGCCATGCTTCGTCATCATCAAGACAACTAAGGTTCTCTTTTTGATAGTTCTTTCTTTCTCCATAGATGTTGGGTTGAAGGCACTAGTGAAGGATGCCGAGAGTGTCAAGATGAAAGCATTAGTGAAAGGTGCTTATCGTCCGTGTCAAAGCATTAGTGAAGAATGCTAAAGGTGTCAAGACGAAGGCATTAGTGAAGGGTGCCAAGCGTTGTGTCAAGGGTATTAGTGAAGGATGCCTATGAATCAAATCAAGTAGCATTTGGGAAGAATGCCTAGGTCATATAATCGATGAGGTGCATCGTTATACATATAAGTATTTGTTTATTTCCAAGGATGGTGATATCCTTGATGGTGTTGTAACAAGGAGTGGATCTCCTTGATATTAGGTGTTGTGTTGTGAAGGGTAGTAGTTCCTCTATAGTAATGGAACTAGGTGCTTAGCCTAGTACCTAATAAAGGGTAGGCGACGTTGCGATAGGATTAGTTCTCCTTGGTGTGAAAGAACTCGGTGGTTAGCCTAGCACCGTATAAAGGGTAGGCGACGTTGTGTTAGGTGTGGTTCGCCTTGGTGTGAAGGAACTCGGTATTTAGCTTTGTACCGGAAAAAGTGTAAGCGACGTTGTGAAGGCTTCTCCGCCATAAGGAGTTGGTGTAGTGTTTAGGAACTCTCGAGTAGGTGACTCGGGGAGCGGAGTAGGGCAAGGAAGGTGTCCTTGTAGCCGAACCACTATAAATACTTGTGTCGTGATGATGTGCTTCTTACTCTTTATCTTTCATTACACGTTTATATATCTATCTATCAACGTCCAACATAAACAACCAAATAAATTGACATAAGTCGATCTAAATTTTTAAAAGGAAGTTTTAAATCGGTAAAACTATTCAACCCCCCCTTCTAGTTTTCCACAAAATGTTTCGTGTGGTAAGGGATGTGATAGCGTGGTGTTTGGCTGTTCAAAGGAGTTGACTCACCTAGTCAACTCAGTTGAGTCGTGCCATATCTGGGTTACAGTGAGAGTCTTGATTTGGATTTTAGAATTTGCATATTTTGGTGTTTTGGTTAGCTATTAAAAACAAAAGAATCTATGGTGCGTTTGAATAGGCCTTAGCGTATCACTTTTTGTTTGAATTGGTGCTAGCTTTTCTTTAATAATAAACATATATGTGATTTGATATTAATCTTGTTGTCCAGTTGAGTTTTGCATTCACAAGAAACACCAATTTAGGGTGTTGCATGTGTTAGTTTTATCGGGTAAAAGCCCGAGTTAAAATGGGATGTGTTTGGTCTAAATTTTGGGCCGAAACACAATATTTTCAACAAGGGCTCATTTGGTTTAATTTATAAAAAGTAATACATGTGTTTTCATAAATAAATGTGGTAAGTTTATATCAACTAACATAATTGTTCTTATTGATATTTATTAGTTATTAAACATTGGACATTACGGGAACTTAACGAATTTAAAATACGGTTTATGATTCATCAACATTGATTACATAAGATTTGATATTGATTCAAATTGGACACGTTAGATTTATTAGATCATTAATAATGTATTCAAGCGAATAACGATCAAGTTGTGTATAAAAAGGGATGGTAAATATTAAAACTAGATACGTGATTTATAATTTATATCAAGTATTACGTAAACATTATAAAGCGTAACTACGGTTTATAAAGTTGGAATAACGTTTACTATGCGAGTAATATTTGTATTGAAAGACGTTTAACATTCAAGTTTTCTCTCCCCTAAAGGGCGATTTCCGGCCAACCTTCCTCCCCTATTCCGATCTGATCTAATCATCCCTATCAAACCGCCTCTCTATTATTTTTATAATATGCAATCGGTTTTGATGGATTTATCTATATGGGAGGGGTTGTGTCTTGATTATTGTTCTATATCTTGTGAAATCGCTGCCTCTAACTAAACCCTAATCGTTTTTCTTTAGTCGGTTTATTAATCAGCTCTTTTATTAGGGTTTAGTGTTTATTGATTATTTATTTAACCCTAAACGATTCCTGCATATATTTGGATGATCGATTGAGGTTTTTAACCCTTAACGATTTCTTTGTTGTTCAATCGATTTTAGGGGTTCTTGGTTCTGGCTCGATCGTTTTGCTATACATGGGATTATTTTATACAATCTCCTTGGGTTGGTGTGCCTCATTAATCTTATCATAATATAGTTGAGGAGGTTTGGTTGATGTCTGCTGTTCGTTAATGTTATATGAAACCCTTTTAGGGTTTCGACTTTGTTAATTTGTTATTCATGGTGCTGATACTTAACGAGAATGGTTCCCTTGTTTTAGGGTTCTGTTTATCTTTCCACTGGTTGTGATGATGATCTGCACGTTATTCTTCATGGTTTCCCTTATTAGGGATTGTATGTTGGCTGCATGTTCATTATAAGATGGATGTAGTTTGCACGTTGGTTTAAGGGAGAGATGGAAGTCATGTTACTGGAGGTGTGGGTTATGTTATACACCTATCGATGGTTCAATCGATTCGGCTTATGTTGGTGCGAATCAAGATTGATGGTATATGTTTTATGCCCGCTATCCAAGACCATTTGATGAATATTACCTTGGTCGTAGGTTCGTAGGCTAACTTGGAAGTTAGGGTTGTGTCACCCTATGTTTATGTTTTTGCTCGGTATCATACTTTTTGCTACTGTTCATGGTGCTATTGATTATTCAT
The DNA here is from genome assembly GCA_022545495.1 of Chrysanthemum lavandulifolium. NCBI lineage: Eukaryota > Viridiplantae > Streptophyta > Magnoliopsida > Asterales > Asteraceae > Chrysanthemum > Chrysanthemum lavandulifolium. The sequence goes on from CM040243.1 coordinate 182,315,712, forward strand.
GCAGTATGGTTTTGAGTGTGGTTATCTATGCTATTGATGGAAGTTAAGTTTGTGGGGACTCTTATTCAAAACCCCATAACACAATGCCGTGCACTCTGGGTACTTATGTTTCAATCTTAATGTTGTTATGGTGATTGTGGAGGTGTTGTTTGTGGTGTTTGCTTCTAGAAACAGATTTATGTTGAAGAACAATTGGATTTTCTCTGTGGATTCTTCATGGAAGTTAAGGTGGACCGCTAAAGTGATAAAGAAGGCTCAAGTGTTCTCTTGAGTAGTATTGTTAATTTTTATGTACTTGTGTCATTTTTGTAGGTTCATTTTATTGTAAGTTATAAGAATGGTGTGTCATTCTTATATTCGAGTCTGTAAGTGTCCTAAGGGACTGAGGTGAGGGATATCACCCTCATCCTATGTACCTCAACATTTTTGGTGTAATGCATTTTACCGGGGTGAATTAACCCTTTTACCTAAAAAAAATATATATATATTTGTATTGAATTATACTTTATTAAATGTTTTGACTTAAACGAGTTTAAACGTTTTATCGTCACGTATTAACTAATAACGTAATAATTAGACATATATTGTCAATGAATACGGTTTTACTTAGTTATAAACCTTTATCAACTACGATAATAACTTGTGTTTTATAATAAACAAGTTAACTTTTAGAAATTTGTTGGGAAATGTTATTTTGAGAAGACGATATGACAAAGACGTAATGTTTTGGGAAATATTGAATAACGAATACATCGTTATAAAACACTACAATGGTATACTTTATAAGAAGTACTTTCTATTAAACTTGTATAATCATTAGTGATGATTATGAAACTTTCATTATTGGAGCGGTAAATGAAACTTATCTTTTATTATAAACATGTACGTTTGAGATTATGGGGAAATTATCGAAAGTTAGCCTATTTAAGTGTTATAAATAGTTGTCATCATTACATAAATAGTTGTCATTATTACCTAGTCTTTGACTAGCTTGAGTATTGTCAGTATTTCTTGACTATGTCAATATCTTATCCTTTTTGGCGTGCGTTCTAGTTAGTATTTCTCGATTGTGTCGACATCTTCTTCTCTTTCGCGTGAGTTGTACATCGCGTTAATGTTTCTTACCACCACACGAAATGTTAAAACTAAACTTTTGAGATATTAATTATAAACTTTTGGGAATGATAACGGACGTTTGAAAGAAACGACATGAATGATCCACGAAAACTACGACACATTACCTCCTATCGACTTCTTTATCATATGAGCCATATTTTAAGCATAATTGTATGCGCATTAGGTTGTGTCACTTCTATTCTATTGTACTCAGCCTACATTCTTCTGGATGCCGTGGAGATTAGCTTTAGAAGCCAGTCGTGTCAATAGTGAATAGTGCATTAGTATGGCTAAGGTGTGTTTCATAGCTCCTATTTTTAAATGTTTTCGTAACTACTTTGGGGGAGAATACATGCTGCTTTAAATCAACTATAACTGGATACGTAAATGTTATATGAGAATGACTTTTGTTTGGAATATTTGATTTGTGATTGTTATTTTATGCGTTTATGTGAACACAAACTATTTTTGGACCTGCCACTACTCTTTTGAATTGCTAATGCATTGACTAGTAAAGGTTAGACATGTGACAGATGTCGACTTGGACTAGGGTAGCATCTATGTGCTATAGCGCGATGCCTAGCTAAGAATTGACCGACCTAGTCCAGAGTAGCTTGTGTTCTAGGCCTTGATACGACTGTGCTGGCTAGAGTCGCTCGGGGCCCTGCATTAAAATCTTAAATGTATTATGGATTATTGATTGGATTGATTATTGGTTGGATTGATTATTGATTGGATTGATTATTGGTTGGATTGATTATTGATTGGATTGATTATTGATTGGATTGATTGTTGATTGGAATGTGTATTATATATCTGCCTTACTCGCACTTAGCAACTAAACTTCATCAGGTCCACTGTTACTTAGTCGCACTTAGCATGTGTTCTCAGGTTTAAGGTGATAGCTCACTATTGGAAGACGCTTGGCAAGGGGCATGGTCATAGGCGACTCTAATGAATAATTGGGACCGTTTTAATTATCTTTTGGGCCTATTTCCGCACTACTTTCATTAATGTAAACTTAATGTTTTAAAATAATGAAATTCAATCTAAACGAATGGAATAAAAACCATTCTATATACCTTATGTTGTAATACCAAGATTGTAGCACCCAAAGGTTCGTATGCTTCCGTTGGACCCAAATTTCGGGGTGTTAAAGATTGGTATCAGAGCCAAGGTTATAGAGAACTGTGTATTTTGAAAACCTAGACTATAACCACTTTTTCGAAAACTTAACCCTATGACCACCACGTGCCTGCCAGCCAAGCTGAAGCCTCGCGTATGACTAGTTTAAGGATGTAGATGATTGAGAACACATTAGACGAACTGATTGATAAGATAATTGATGAGATGTTTATGGCTTATTTGATGAATGGTTTGATGGGACACTTGTGGAATGTGTGCCTAGACGATTTAAGTTTGCCTATCTTAGCAGTTCACCATAAGCATGTCCTTATGCTTGTACACACTATGAGCATGCCCTCATGCTCATGCACGCATAGAAAGCATGTCCTCATGCTTAGGTACGCCCAGTAAGTATGTCCTCATGCTTACGCACGCACTATGCCCTTCACAGAGTTACGTAACTTCCTTGCGTAATCTTATTAGCCAGCTTAGAGCTCGCACACTAGTAGTAGCCTTGGCAATGATTTGGGATGTAGAGGACATGGTGCTAGTATAACTAAGTCGGGTATATCAAAATTTATTGAACCTCGGGTGAATACAAACTGATCACCTATATTCAGCTAAGGACAGTGGGACATGGATTGATCACCTATTGACAACTCAGAGGTGAATTTTGCGATACTTGGAGTAGTTATAACAGAGTTATGTCCGGGATAGAGATTGGTTTTAGGAATGATGAGCTTTAGGTGAACACACACACACTCACCGAACATCACGAAAGCCCCCACTCACACACGACACACTGGCATCGCAGCACCTCTCAAACCATAACACTTCTACCATCGCTATACGTCTCTGCTTATGCAGAATTCCTATTTGACGCCGTCAAGCGTAGTTCGCCATAAGTCGGGTTAGACCCGATTGGCACCGTTCACATCCGAGTTGCTTATCATCATAGGCCTCGTCGATCTCACTAGAGCATTTGAAATCTTTTTGGGCTAGCTTTGGATTTGGTCTAGACTATTTTGGATTCGGTTTTGATTTTGGTTTTTGGGATTGCTTGATTTTGGGATTTTAGACCTCGTTCCGAGTTTTGATTCATCATTTGATTTTGAACCATCATCCGGCCTCGAATTTTCATTTTCCTGCATATTATTAGTAACCTAGTCATTTAGTAACCTTGTCGGAATTATCATTCCACCCCGTTTCGTTAGTAACTTTGTCGGATTAGTCGTTCAGCCTCGTTTCATTGGTAATACTATTACCGACACTTCTGCCTCGAGCCTCGTCTCGAATCGACTATTGGTTCGACTTCTGAAACCTTACCATTCACTCGAAGTTGATTCAAACGACGTCATCCAGTCAACATTGTTCATCTCTCTAAACCGATAATGTCTTCTCGACATTGCTTCGTCAACAACTTTTAGTTAAGGTTGTACCTTACGTGCTGTTGGTGTTGTACCTTATCCTCTAGTTAGGTACCCCTATCGATAACGTTCTAGCAACCTATTTTAGTGAAGTTGTTCACCGAGGTTATCCTGTAGACATTGTTCCGTCAATGTTGTTCTAGCAACGTAGAACTCTCGACGTTATTTTATCAACAATAGTCTGCTGAAGTCATATCACCGGTTGTGGTATCACCTGTGTTTTCCTATCAGTGTCGTACCTCATACTCCATCGCTGCGAACTTAGAGCCGTTGACATTTACTCGTATTAAGGAAATTGATTTGATACCGATCGATAATCGAACCACTTTTAGAAATTTCGATTCTGGATTTTAATATTGAACCCTTCTGCGGTTAGTAATATATCTGATGAGTATCAAATCCAAAACCCTAACTCAGCATCGAATCCACAAAAACGACCAAGATCAATGTACGACCAATGGAAGAATTTATAGGACAAAGATTTAATTAAAAGGATTGGTTAGGGTTTCAGAAATAGCCAAAAAGGAAAAACCTGTGAGAAAAATAATAGCACACCACCTCTAAAAATATATCTCCTACTAGATCGATTGCATACCAGAGGTAGAAAAACAATTTAGGAGGTAGATAATGGCCGGAAAAGGTTATGGAGGTGGCGGCCGGAATTCTCCCCTAGGAAGAGAGAGAACTAGGGTTTTGTGTGGGTGTGTCCCATTTTACCCACTTATAATGTTATAAACAACCACAAAAGCCAAAAAAACCTAATCAGTTTTTACGTGCAGCAACAATAAACTAATGGCAGCAAATATAGAATTACGAAGAACAAAGAATATTAGGCAATAGAGGATAACCGACCCACGATCTGATACAAGTTCTAAATAAATACCATGCAATCATAGACCAAATCAAATAAAATCACAAAAGGATTGGTATCAGCGACCCACTATTTCAATGAATCAATTTAAGAATAATCAACCTACAAAAGAAGAGGATTAATAATTAAAAATATTGTGATTGAGGCGCGGTCTTAATATATTTCACTGCTAAATTCTCCCTCCCTTGTGGAGAATTCCCGCCACCCTCCTTATTTTTTCGGCCAATATGCATACCTAAATCTTCCTCGCTACTCTTCTTTGAAGGGTATGCAATACGATTAGGTTATTAATATTCTATTGAGGGTGGCTGGTATCGATTTTCATTATTATCTAAATCGGATTTCTCCATATAGTGGCGTGTTTAACCCTAATTCAATTGGTGAAATCGTTTTCTTAGGGTTTTTAAACCTTTGCTATTTTTTAATCATTCCTTTTAATCTTTGATTCATATGTCGGTTTCCTAAATCGATTATATATTTATAAGGAGCGATCTAGGACTCGATCCCTAACCGTTTTTGCAATCATGATCAGATTAATCGCTGGTTATATGTATTAGGGTTTCGAGGGTATTGATTGGCGGCTGGATGATCCCTTTTAAGGTTTCGTTTTCTGGGCGTGAACGATTTAATGGAACCCTATTAGGGTTTCGTTAATATTTATTAACTGTTATGTCGACTACATGTAATCTCTGGTTTGGGATTTTGGTGATAGTAAGTTCAGTTTGGATGATATGTATGTGCATGTGGGTTTATGAGAGATATGTATTTATTTGATGATCTATTTGGTTTTGTCATGTGATCGATCCTACTGGAAGTTAGGGTATCATCCCTATTAGCGTCCCTTAATAGTCCTCATTGATGTTTGGATTAGGCAGATGGCTCATTGCTACTGCAATTCGTGACTTGTATGGGATTGGAGGTTAGGATTTGTTAAAACCCTATGCTATGTTTGCTTCGACCTGGTGTTTGCTGATTATCAGTATGTTTGCATTCTTGTGGGCACAATTCGCTGTTCTGGTTCAAGTGGTATGTATGCTTATGGATGGTAGGGTCGTTGTTTGCATTATCGTGAGCATAATTCCCTAGGTTTGTTTTATCGCCTTAATTGTTGGGTGTTATTTATCATTTTATAGGACGATTTGATGCGTGTTGGTATGTATACGACCTGGTGTTGTTTTGGTCGTTATGATTGGTGTAAGCTGATTGTACGGGTGTTTGGTTTGCTACTGATGTCGTACCGTTTGGTCTACTCGATTCATTTGGCATGCTTGTCTAGTGATCAATATTACTTGAATTTAGGGTTTTAACCCTATCGTTTTGGTGTGGACTGATTTCGTCTTTCTTTGGTCTATAATATGATGATTTATGACATGTGGTTTGTTGGTGAAGTGTTTCGATGTGCCGCTAGAACTAGGTTCGATATTTCTTGGGATATTGATTATGATTTTATCATGAAAGTTTGTCTTGGTGATTCCTATTTGTGGTCGGTTTTGCATCTAAACATGCACCGTTGGAGCGAGTTCGTGCTTGCTGCTCTATACGTGGTTTTAGAGTCTTTCACCAACCGTTGTGTGGAATTTGTGAACTGAAATGCGAATTTGATGATCCATGAGAGTGTAAGTTGGAGGATTCTTCATGGAAGTAGGTGGACCGCCATAGTGATTTAGAAGGCTCAAGTACATTCCTTGAGTAGTATTGTAATGTTTTATTTATTTTTGTCATTATTGGTAGGTTCATTTTGTAAGTTATAAGAATGGTGTGTCATTCTTATATGAAAGTCTGTAAGTGTCCTAAGGGACTCAGATGAGGGAAATCACCCTCATCCTTTGTACCTCAACATTTTTAGGATAATGAATTTAACCGGGGTGAATTAACCCTTTTACCAAAAAAAAAAGATTGTTATTGATTGATAGGTAAAAGTAGGTGGTGATAATCGCTTTTTTCGCCAGGGAATATTTAGAGTTTTTTAGTATTCAGTTACTTAATGTCCTAGGTTGGTAAACAAGCCATTAAATATAGGAATATATGTTCTTTGACCCTTCTGTCATCCATGTCATGGGCCCCTACATCCCTCATCTTATCCCATTTGTCATTAAATGCCAATACACACATCAAATATCTTAAGGATATTTTATTGGTAACATCACCACTACAAAAGCACTTTTTTTTTTGGGTAAAAGGGTTATTCACCCCGGTAAAATTCATTACACCAAAAAATATTGAAGTACAAAGGATGAGAGTGACTTCCCTCATCTCAGTCCTTTAGGACACTTACAGACTCTCATATAAGAATGACAAACCATTCTTATAACTTACAAAAATGAACCTACCAATAATGACAAAAGTAAATAAAACATTACAATACTACTCAAGAAAGGTACTTGAGACCTCTAAATCACTATAGCGGCCCATCTACTTCCATGAAGAAACCTCCAACTTGCCCAATCAAATCCATTTGCGCCTTCTATTAGTATTATGCACGAAGCATAATCTAATAACCTGATAAGAGTGCAATACATAGCAAATCAAATTCGAGACATAAACAAGGGTATAAATGACCCTCACATCCAGCATATGACATCTTGAACATGTAATCTTCCATAGCAGCTGCAGTCCATCACCCAATGGCATGCAAACACAAAACCAACTGAAACGAAGCTTAACATCCAAGAACATAGTGATTCACTCTTTAACGTAAGAATGAAATCATGATCATAGGGTGTAATGAAATCCCACCATATTCTATCCATGTCCTAGACGAACAACAAATAAGAATATGTATGAAAATGTCACAAACCCTAACTTCCAGCATCACCACATCAACAACGATCCAAACCAGCAGATAGAAAGTATATTGCAGCAGGATCATGTCAAAACAATCATAGAGCTCTTTGATAAGAACCCTAACTTCCAGAAAAGGTAGCATCGATCCATCTAAGGTACCATCCGATTGTTTAGATCGATCCACCCAACAATAGGGGTTTTTGAACAAGTTACCCGAAAACTTAACTTCCATCTCTCCCAAACCCACGTTCATGGCAGCAATGAACACCAAACAACCCCTTGCCAAGGATTGACTTCCAAGAAAACGACCAAATCCAATATCACCAACATCCACAACAGATCAATAATATACAAAACCCTACGGGTAATGGAGTAGTAGCATTTAAGGTGGAATATCAAACGTTTGTCAAAAATAGTTTTCCAAAATTCCACATGTGCAAATTTAACCCTTTTCACCACTCTATAAATACCCTCTTCTTAAACCTAAAAATACACACACATAATTTTTGCAAACAAACTCTGCTAAAAGCTTCTCTCTAAACTCATAACAATTGTGTGTGTTTTTTATCTGTGGCATTAAACTTCTTTCATCTTTGCTACACATTAAAAAGTTTTTAATAACTCTTGATCCTGCTTCAAAACATATGGTAAAACCTATTTGATTTTCTTGTCATCAAAACAAAAAACTTTTCATCTTTGGAAAAATGGCAAGAACTCAAAGCATTTTGTTGGCACCACAGTGGGTAGGAATTCTAGAAAATGTAGAATTTAAAACAAATATTGTTATAGGCAATTTTGAATACCCAAATGAAGTCCCACCTATAAGGGAATCATGAAGTTTTTGTTCAACCGCCACCGAAAATTGCCCTTGTAAAATTACCCTATATATTGTACCAAAACTACCTCAGGGAGTTTTGGGCAACTGTTGTGGCCTTTGACCCGACATTCTCCACTGATGAGAACAGACCAAGACCCCTCATGGAGTTTCTCATCAAATTTTCAGTCTTAAATGGGTAGAAACAAGTCACTTTGGACTTTAAAACTTTTTGCTCATCAATAGGGCTGGACTATAACCAAGATATATGTTGAACACCCTGACCCAATGGTGGTGAAAGTTGAGTTAGATAAAATTGCTTTTGATCCAAAGTCACTGGCAAAAACTTCTGTCACCAAGAACTCTTTTCCCGTGGCTTGGAAGATCCTGTTCACTTTGCGATTCAGATTCTCGGCGGGAACCACTCATTCACTAAACAAATTAACTCTATTCAGTTGATAATGGCATACTGCTTGATGACAAGTACCACTGTCGACATAGGAGAGATCATTTACAGTGATCTCGTAACCAAGCTCCTAGGAAAGTATGGAGTGAAATATGTTTCATACCCTAGATTTGTCTTTTGTGCTTTACAAGAGTTACTGGGATGCAACTACACTCAGGATTTTACTTTACTTTCCGTCCTGAGTGCTTCAAATTTACAAAGATCCCATCCTTAGTCCCTGAAATAGAATTGATGGCCCATATGGTTGTTGTAAAAAACCAGAGGGACTCAGTATCTCCAAACCTTGCTTCTAAAATAAAAAGGGGAAGACTCAGACTTGGACTAAAACCAAACCCAAGTCCCAGGGCCCTGAAGCTTCTGGAACACAGCCCAAGAAGCCAAAAAGACCCCATACCGACAAGACACCCTAGGGTGACCAAGCAACAACACCCTCGATGACAACAAAGGACACAAATACATCACAGTCAGTGTTGTTGGTCCCACTTACTACTCCTCAAGATCCAGAGGGAAACAAACAACCAGCTGGTAGGGGAGCGCCTTTCACCCAGCCTGATGAGGACATTCGCAAATCAAATTTTTGATACAAATATCGTCCAAAAACGTTATTTATATTTTACGATCTTTACCTTGTTTTGTTATTGACAAAAGTAAATTTCATTTTTGCAAAGTATAAATCTTGTCAAGATTAATAGATATTATTATAAGCTTTTCTTAAATAGTTTTCAACATTTAAGCATTAGCATTTTATCACTTTTGATTAACTAAATATCAATCTATATTATTAGCCTTCTAAATTAAAATATCTCTCAACATTTAGATCAATCATTTTTAGTTACTTTAAACAAGATATTACATAATTATTTACTTATATAAAATGTAAATTCTAAAAATGAAAAACTACATATCACATCATGTCTTGCATCACCTTTGAAATATTTAGAAGATTTCTTGAAATATTTTGTTTAGATATTCACTCAACATATCTTGCATAATCTTGGATAGATTTTGTAAGATCCTTGAAAGATTTTATGTGATCTTCCTGTCAGAATGGCAAAACCAAAAATTATAAAGGGCGTAACCCTTTTTTGGTTTCGCCCATTCCGTGGTCTGCTGATCACTTGGCTATAAATAGCAAGTCAACCCATGTTGTTTTCTCATCTCTCATAAGCATAAAACACATACATTCTCTTATTCTATTACATCTAACTCAATTTCATTTCATTTTAGTGATCATCTTTTGTAGGAAAGAAGATCAAGGCATAATAAAGCTTCAACAAAAAGTTGGAAGTCTTATTTGTTTTGTTGTTGTGTGAATTGTTATTATTCATACATCATTGTTGTACCAAACCATCTTAAATCTCTGAGTATGATCGGTTAGTATTTTAGTCCTTAAAATACATAGTGTGTTGGGAGTGGTTGTACCCTTGTAAAAGAACTCGACATCTAGCTTTGTGTCAGAAATATTATGTAAGCGACGTGTAAAGGTTTTCTCCGCCGTTAAAGGAGCTTGTTGATTGGTGAAGATACTCTCAAGTTGGAGACTCGGGAGTGGAGTAGGGCAAGGAAAAAGAAGTCCTTGTAGACCGAACCATTATAAACAACCGTGTCGTGGTTTGATTGTTTGTTTCCTTACTTTCATATTATTTATTACTTGCATATTATTATTGCATATCATTTGTCCTTTAATATCTATATTGATTGATATCACAATAAGTTTTCAAAACAATTAAAATTTTAACGGTAAAACTATTCAACCCCCATTCTAGTTTTCCACAATTGGTACCAGAGCTTCATTGCTCAAGGTTTTCTAAAATATATTGTATTTTATAAACTTGAAACGATGCATGGATTTCAAAAACTTTAAAGAAGGGCAATCTATGCAAAGACCACCACTTTTTGAACCCAATGGATTTATCTATTGGAAAAACCGTTTTGAAACATATGTGAAATCAAAAGATATAAATCTTTGGTATGTTATCATCAAAGGTGATTACAATCCTACAACAAAAGATGTTTCTAATGATGAACAAAAAAAATTAATAGGTAAAAACAATGAAGCTAAAATGATGCTTTATAGTGCTTTGCCTAAAAAGAAATATGAAAGAATTTTTATGTGTGAAACCGCTAAAGATTTTTGGGAATCTTTAATCACACATCAAGGGAATTCAAAAGTCAAGGATAACAAAATTGATCTTCTTGTTCAATAATATGAACAATTTGTTATTCCTGAAGATGAAACCATTGGTTTTGGATTTGCTCATTTTAATACTATTATTACTTCTCTTAAAGAACTTGTTGAATCTTTTCGTAGCTAGAACTTTGTCAGGAAAAATCTTAAAGCACTCCATCTGAAATGGAGAGCAAAAGTAACGGCTAATGAAGAATCAAAGGATCTCTCAATAATGTCATTTGACGAGCCTAATTGGAAATCTCAAAGTCCATGAAATGGTGATGGAGAAAGATTTGGAAATCATCAAAGGAAAAGGAGAAAAAGTCAAATCCGTTTCTTTAAAAGCAAGAGCGGAATCAAGTGTTGATGAAGAATCTTGCTCGGATAGTGAAGACGAGGAGTATGCCATGGCTGTAAGAGATTTCAAAAAGTTCTTTAGAAGAAGAGGAATGTTTGTAAGGCAACTTCGAGATGACAAGAAGTCATTCCGGAAAGAGCGTGATGACAAGAAAAGAAAAGGTGAAAAGAAGTACTTTAGATGTGGAGATACAAGTCATCTAATAGCAGATTGACCCAAGCCACCTAAAAGAAAAACTCAACAAGCATTTGTAAGTGGTGCAACCAAGCAAGGAGGAGATCGCTCTCATGGCACATAAATCAAACGAGGTACATTCTGACTCATCTTACTCCTCTATTGATGATGACACTTTGCAAAAACAATATAATCAATTATGTGAGCTTAGCTTAAAAATTATAACTAAAAACTAAAAAGGAAATTTTAGAAAACAAAGTTTATGAGTTAAAAGAAAAGGCAAAACGCTTTGAAAAGAGCAAGGCTAATGACGATGATTGTAAATCATTTCAAGAGCTTGGTCTCGAAATTGAAAAGCTAAAACTCACACATGAGGTTCTTATCGAACATAAATCTAAATTTAAGAGATTTGACAAAAACATTTCTTGTGTTGATGAAATAGTAAGAATTAGGAAGAAAAAAAACCCTAATTTTCTCTCCCCTTATGGGGTAATTTCCGATAGCCTCCCCCCCTATCCGATCAAACCACGCCTTAAACTACATCTTTATTGTTCTATGAATGATATGCAATCCGTTTCTTGGCTATTATTATATGGGAAGGTTTGTCCTAAGATCGTCCTTTCACATAAACCCTAAAATATGTTTACGTCGATTATTTATATGATTGTTAGGGTTTCTTGTGGGTCGTTTGGCATAAACCCTTTCAGCGTCTTGTATACGATTTGTTTTAATCGTTTTATTAGGGTTTTGTTGCATGGCTTAATCGTATGTTCTTAAAAGTGGAGATCTGATGGATCTCTAATGGTTTTGTACGATTTTTTTTTATTATATTTTTTTATTATTATTATTATACAAAGGTAATGTAAAACCCTAAAAATTTGATTCGCATTTAATTAACCATTTGGATCATAATATAAGTTTAATAATAAGTTTTGATATTTAAAAACTATATGTTATACACCTAAATTAATATTTAAGCCTAAACTATATGTTATAATTTAATAAATACAAAAAGAATCTATTCCTAATCCTAAATAAATAAAATCGGTACCCTCCTTAAATACATGCCGAATATTTTGTCAATTCCCTCACCTAACTGAAGCAATCAGTATTATTTACAACAAATCAGTATTTATTCAGTATTAATGTTTTCCTAAATTAATATACGCTCCCCTTTTTTATTTTTTTAGACCGAATATCACTCCTCCAAAATTTTGGCCAAAATTCCCCATCCCTTCCTCTAGTATATGACATACACACACACATACAAATCGATCCAGGAGGGCTGCAAGGCTAGAAGAAATCGAGCAAGAGTAATAAGGGTTGTTTTTCTTTGATCGACTAGGGTTTAGAATTGGGTATTCGGTTTTGTTTGTGTCCTTACTTCGATTTGCTGCCCAAGGTACCATTCTCTTTGATTTTTATTACTCATAATCGACTCAAAATATTCGGGAAATCATGCTTGAAACATATTAAATTCGTTATATGGATATATGTTTATGAAAACTAAAATCAAATCACATAAAATCATGTTAATAAAATCGTATATATGTATGTGTTATAATCGTATGATGATCATGTTCTATGGCTGTGATTATAAGCCTTAATCTAAACTTTATGACATTTTTAATTATGATATAAAAACCTAGAAACCCTAGGTAATTAATTAGGGGCTGTTTGGTTTCAAAAAATTGAGATTGGGAGTTGTTTGGATCGGCTTGGGTGAGTTAAGGGTGTGTTTGGTTCGGTTGTGTGTGTTTTGGGTCGTGTATTGTGTGTTTGGAATAACGTTTCGTGTAGTGTGTGTCATAGTCTACAAATAATATTAGTTTATTGATTTATATATTTATGTGAATGAAATTATGTTGTTAAATGTTTATGGTTATGAATATGTAATGATCTTTATATGTTATTAGATTTATATAGGTGATGTATGCTTGCTTATGGATTCATTGTGAAGTTTTATAAACCATTTTCATGTTAAACTCTAATTATGAATTCATGATTTTATGTGGATACGTTAGCTTTAAAAATGGTACTTAGGATATGAGAATTTGGAAACGGCTTTCATAACATGTTTATTGTCATATAGAATGAGTACATGAATTTTCAATGATAGGTGATAACATGCTTATCGATGAATTTGATAGCTTAGAAATTTATGATTCTATGTGAAGGTTATAGTGATGTTTACTTGACTAAAACTTATAATCTTGTAAGATAGGATGGGGAATGTATGAGATGGATGGTTAGAATTTTACTTCTTTGATTTATTGATATTTTATGATGGTTGCCTTTTGGATATGATTTGGTGGATGATGGATAGGTTTACAACATGTTTAGGACTTATTATTAGCTTTCTACATGAAATTATGGACTTATAATATGTTAAATGCTTGCTATTATGCTTCATTGGTTAAATTGATGACACCTGTGGAAGATTCAAGCTAGTAGACCCAAACATGATGTATGATGAGTTTTGTGATGTTTGGAATGCTTAAGAGATGATTGCTGACTTGTTTGTTGCTTGGTTATGATTGCTTGTTAAGCTGTCCAGAATTTAGGTTGGATTCATCTAGGTGTAAACTGATGATGCTTGCATGTTTTTGAGTAATTCTTGAGCCTAAATTGTAGTACTTTGAAATAGCTTTCTGGAAATATAAGCCTTATAGCATTTGCATATATGGAAGTATGATTTTTACATTTTTGTAGTTAAAGTGTTTGAATATGATTTTCTGAGTTTAAATTTGTGCTGTAGTATTTGATTTTTAGTATTAAATCCATGAGGTTCTGTAACTTCTCCTTTGGTGGATATGATGTTTATATATTTTGTGATACCTGTTATTTTTGGTTTGATGTATGGAGTAGGGTGAGTGTGTTTGTCTGGGCTATACTTTTGGTGTGTATAATTCTAGGTAAGTTCTGGATAGGTCTGGACTTATGATTTTCCATAGACCATTTGACCTGGAAATAAAATCACCCAATTTTTGGAGAGTCTCTTAACTCATATGGGAACCCCTGGGAATTTTCTTGATTTTATTTGAGCTAAGTAAGTATTTTATAAAAATTGCTAAAGTCTGGTCCAGATTCGAAATACTAAAAGACAGAAACTTATGAACTTGAAACTAAATATAAATGGGAGAGAAGTTAAACATGATTTGTAGGATCGTAATATTTATTGTGTTGATGATTCGGGTGGTCTTGGATGATCAAAATACATGTTTTCCATTAGAGAGAGAAAGTAGATGAGAGGGAGTTTCTTGGTAGAGACTCGGTTCAACAAAATGCAAGGTTAGATTGAGAAGCACCACCCCTTCCATGGATGGAAGGGTATTTATAGTTACACAAGATACGTCCTCCTAACGGATGTGGATCGGAGCATACGATGGGTAAAGACCATCCTTCCTCCACGGTGTTACACTAAACTAAACTACGCTACAAACTAACTAATTAACTCTTGAATAACATAAATAACGATACGTATACGAGCTAACTTATGCTAGACCATAATTAGGGTGACCGACACTTTAACATGGAATTTCCAATTCCTAACAATCTCCCCCTAAGGGAGGTCACCCCATGAAATACATTTTGCATCCTAGCATTCTATCTCTGTCTTTAGTTCTGAGCTCGTAGACTTCAATTCTTCAATGTCCTGCATTCTTTGTGCTTTTGTAGCGATTTTTCAAAGTCCGTTTATTTTGTACTTTCAGTGGAGGTCTTTGAACTGATCCACATCTTGATGATCTTCGAGCTTTCATTAAGATCATCAGCCACAGTAAATCTCTGGATCACCCTTTATTGTGTTGCCTTCATGTGATGTTGTGACTTTTGGACCGACATGCTCACACTTTCATGATCATGACATCTTTCCATCGAGTAGCGGAAGCTTTCTTGGTTCATGATATTTGCGGCAGTAGCGAAGCATAGTATAGAAATATCGAACCGTGTTATGTAGATTGCACCGGTCATGATTTCTTCAATTAAGTGTGGATCTTGTGAGCATGCGGCTTTGGATTGACTCCTCAATTTTGATCACCAACCGTCAAATGTACCGCAAACAACGATTAGCAATAAAAACACGAAAGTGTCTTTGATCACTTCGTTGAATTGAGGTACACGCCCACGGTTCCCGTTGATCGATACAAGTATTGCCTATAATCGTGCACGATTCTAAGAATCTCCTTGACGGGGTTTTGCAATTGCTCTAGTTGTTCTCAAACCGGAACGCCTCAAAGAAGACAACACGGAGTGAGTGAACTAGCGAATTGAGATTCACCGATTGATGAAAAATTGATTTGAAAACAATCACGTATTGCTTAGAAGAAAGAGTTTTGCAATCGACGAAGGTTTTATGAGAAAGATCAATTTTCAATCAAAATACCTTTGTATTTGAAAAGAGTACACATTCGATGTGCTAGAGAAAGAAGAAATTTGCACATCGAACGGTTTTCCAAAAGCATTTTTCAATCAAAGATACTTTTGAATTTGAAATATGAATACACATTAGAAGTGCTAGAGAAAAGAATATTTGCACATCGAACGGTTTTTCCAAAAGTATTCGTCAATTCCTTTCCTAGACCAAGGTTGATTCAAGAATGAATCGCCCCATCGTTTCTATCCAGTTGTCACAAGCTTGATCTTTTGCAAGATCACACATGTCACCCACATTGTGTGAAACAACAAGTCTTCATTAATTTAGTGTCCTAATGAGATATTGTGAATGATCTCTTGGCTCTAGACTCAATTGTGCACATTTGGTTCCTATGCCGGAGACTAGGGAGAGGGTCTCCTTCTTCAATATCAACAATCTCTAAGAGAAATTCGATAGATAATGTCGGTTCCCCGTGAGAACGAAACAAGCCCTTTTAAGAGGAACTTGAGTAGCTTGGGAAGTTTAGTGCGATCGTCACTTGGGTCCATGATGTCTTGTCTTGTTACCTTAGTAAACACCGGTAGCATATGTATTGAACCCGGTTTACGCCCTAAGGTTGAATTATTGAGGCTATTTCTTTTCACCCTTTCATATTCATTTCTTTTCATTCTTCAACCCTTCATGCTTACGAGACTTCATAGCTAGAACCTTGTTAGGTTTATTCGATTACTAGCTCTGTCTCGATCCGCACTCTACCCATATTCTCATTTTCTCCTTTTTCATCATACCTAAGGACTTCTACACTATCTAGTGGATTGTCCTGGTAGATCCCTCCGCTCTGGCGGGATCGTGGGAACAAATACCTAACCTAACCATCCTTATAACACCATGCATAAAGTAAATTGGTCGGTCTTTTGGTATTGTTCTTTCCTTCTCGAAACCAATTGAAAAATCATTTGGAAAATCAATCAAGGTACTTGTGATATAATATCAAAGCATTTTGTACCTTAATTGTTTTGATCTTTTAGAAATGCTCCCCCTCAACATGTGCACATGATTTTATAAATTGTTTAGCACATGGAGGCAAGAGTTCTTTTGAAATAAATTCTTGATCACAATTTCTAAGGAAAAAGCCATTTGATTTTCTTTAGTAAATTCTCCCCCTCAATATGTGCATAGGATTTTTAAAATCTTTTTATCACATAGAGGAAAGAGATATTTTGAAGCACATTTACGATCACACAAGCCATTAAAAACCATTCGCTCCCCCTCAATATGTGCATCAATATATGAAAGAGTTTAGCACATATTAGAGAGAGCCAGCACATTGAATCAAATGATCACCTTTTATCAAATTTCATATTAAATCACAAATTCTCCCGATCAAAAATATCAAACCCTTTGAGATTTTGGATCCCAAGTGATTAATGAGGTTTAGAAAACATGGGAGAAAATGTGCACGATTTAAAACTCATCTAGTTTTTGGATAAATGCTCCCCTCAACATGTGCATTATGTATATTGAAATCGTTTGGCACATAGAGGCGGGAGTGCCTTTAAAGGACTAAAACCAATTCCAATTATACGAGATAAGAGATTTAAATCACTATCTCTCCCCCGATCAAAAATTTCAAACCTCTTGAGATTTGTGATCCCAATTGATTTAAATTATTTAGAAAATTTTAGGGGAAAGACGTGGCATGATTTAATTTTGAAAAATGATCGAAATGGACCAATTTAAGACATTAAAGATTGTTAGTGTCAGGTATGATTGTTTTAAGAGATCTTTAAGTAAAATAAAATAGTTTCACAATCAAACAAGAACAGAAAAAATTTCATTTTGAAAGATCTTGATTCTAAAGAAAAATCATACCATGACATAACATTAAATCTTTAGATCACCACATTAATACGTACAAACAGACTTTTATGAAGAAATATCGTTTGAAAATATTTTATTTTAAATCACTCTCCCCCTCAATCGATGACCGTAGTCGATGATTGAGTGACATAAGTTTTGATAAAAAATGAAGTCCGGTGATTTTCAAAATTTAGTCCAGTTTATTTTCAAAACCAATATTTTTCATTTTTTAAAACAATTTAATCAAATTTTTTTTCAAAATTGTTTAAAAATGGTATCCTGCACAAAGATCGTTAGGTGGTTGAGAAGCACATTGTTGCTATAGGGCGGGAAGAAAACCATCTGGCGATGCGGTGAGACTTCTTACGTTGCATTTAATGCCAACCGAGGTCAAATTAAGCTCCGTTTCTTCATTTCTTGATGAAGAAAACCGTCTGCGATGCGATGAGACCTCTTATGTTTCATTTTTCCATGCCAACTCTCCATAGAAGTCCAATTAAGCTCCGTTTCTTCATTTGTCAACCAAAGATATAGTTACCCTTTCCTTTCGGCATCCAATCATCTTCATTTGTGGGATCCGGATCGGGAACATTCTTATATACCTACATATGTTAGTGAACACACATACAAATATATGGTGGTCGACATCACCCAAACAACAATCGACTAATAAAAGTCAATTCAACATATCAATCAGATCATACATTGGCATGGGAATAATGTGTTCATCAAACTATAATCATCTAATCCTAACAGTCACATCCTAGACACCTAGGCTTCAAACAGTAGGCAAGCATATTTTCTTTTAAGCACATGGGATGATTATATAAACCCGTTAGATGATATATATTTTGAAAACATTCTCCCCTCAATCAATGACTCATTTTCGAAAAGTTTTAAAAGTCTTTGAAGTCATTGATTGAGTTTTCAATTATAAAAACTCTTATCTTGATTGATTTTCAAGCAACTCATTTACCACCATTTTGTTAAAACAAATATTTTTCTGAAGAATTTTGAAGGAAAAATATTTGAGTGGGAAACAATGATCCTTGACATACTTTCCTCATTTTGTTTTAGGAAAAGTGCGAAATATTTGAAAATGTGTTTAGCGTGACACTTTCCTTCCTTGAAGAGCAGGTTGCTATAAAATAATAGCAAACCATAGTTTAAGCATGGGTTACGATGCGAAATAAGCGCAAGCCATAGTTTTTGACATGTTTAGAAAAGAATATTTACACCTCTGCTTGAACTTCATCTATGGTCCCGTGCCATTATTGAATGACATTTCTAAGACCGCAGATGTTATCGATACCAGAAGACATGTCATGAGAAAACGTATTTTTGGTATTTTTAAAATTTTCTGATTTTTATTGGTTTTGGTGGATTTTATATTTTTCTATTTTGATTTTGTTGGTTTTATATTTTTGTATTTGGTTTTAGATAAATATTTACAAAGATAGATTAGATGATATAGTTTAAGAAGATGATGATCAGATGCAAGAGATAAGGATATCGAGCAGCCCGTTGAAGAAGATAGAAGTCATCATCCTAAAACTTTTCACCACCAAAGCTTCCGAGGCTCTTGCATTGAAGAAAGAAATTGAACCATCCGAAAGTGAGACTTTGGCGACTTCCCCCAAACCGAAAATCCTTTAGTCATGCGGTTTCAAAGCTTTCTTTCAAGCTTCCATTAGCCAGTGCACAAGGAAGTACACCATTATCCTCGATCCTGCTGCTCCTTTTAAGAATAATCACCGTGATTCTTCGTTCGAGGTTATATCATCCAATAGAATAACAGCAACGTATCATCCCACATTTAAATAATCTTCTCAAATTCCTTTTCTACTTACATCCGAAGCAATCCATTCCAAAAGGTGTCAAGAGACCACTTCCCCAAGTAGATGAATTGATGCGGTCGGTCTCTTAGACTAGAGCTCACGAACCCGAATACACATACCGAAGACAAAGAAACTTATACCATCAAGTAGCGATTAAGTCCAATAGCCAAAGAATAACCCGATGTATACTTTTCTCTCCCAAAGAAAGTGTATGAAGCTCAAGAAGCAAGTACCCGAATGCCCAAAGAGAGAATAACCGATAACATTGAAGAAGCGGGCGAATCACCGATTATCTCTGCGGATGACAATCTCTGGATGTCAATCTCGGAATAAGTGATTATATCTACGAATCACCGATTAAGCACTCAAGTGAAATAGTGGCGCCCCCAATGTACACAATTCTCTCTCCCGATGATTACGATAACATCGAAATCATCACACACTACCCTCTTTTATCTTGAAACTTTATATTACATCACTCCCCACGTCGTTGGAATAATAACACTAAAAGCCTTGATAGTAAAACCTTGAGTTTCTCTGCGGTCATGACATTTGTTTTCCGGAAATCTTCAATCACTTAGAAGTATTAAGTTCATCAAGTTTACTCGCCATGAGTCAAACCTTGAGTTTCTCTACGGTAATAACATTTGTTTTCCCGGGATATCTTCAATCACTTAGAAGAATTAAGTTCATCAAGTTTACTCGCTTTGTGTTTAGATGTGTGTCTCCTTCCCCCTTGCTGGTTTTGACACTTCAAAATCAGCAACTCATTGTAAGCCCGTATTCTACAAATTTGTTGAGAAGAGCACTTGAACTCTTGTGAGAATCAACTTGCTGAAGTACAATGTGAGCAAGTCTAATTGGGATTAAATCGACATTTTACTCTCCCCAATTAGTGCTCTCCCTAAACCGACAATCTGTTTGATAAATGCCCAAATTAAGAAGAAGTCTTTGGATAATCAAATGCAACTCGTCTTTAGTCTTCTAACATATAGCGAAAATGTAGAACCATTGTAGACTCGACCTTCTTCAAGATTGTCCATTGGGGAATAGAAAGTTAACATCTTCATCTCACCAAAAGCATCCCAATTAACACCTCTTGCAAATCCCCTTAACTAAAATCCTCCCGGTCAAACAAGAACAAAAGATGTTCATCAAGGAAATCGAAGAATCACCAAGACCGAACACACTAAATGGTAACACCAAACTACCAATCACATCAAACAAGAACAGAGAGATTGTTCGGAATCATCATGTTGATGTGTCGTGAAGCATTAACCGGAAGCACTTTGTCGATAAACTCATCAGCCCGTGTGAAGATGTTAACCAACGACTCTTAGTAGAAAACTCAATGTGAAGATGACCCGATAAGAAGAAGATCGGTTCTTACATGAGTTTGGAGCCGTTTGACCATTTATTCTCAGAAATCAATCAACCATACAGTAAATTCACACTTCTTCTCCCCCTCAAGAATTGCATACGGAGTTGCCATTCTTGATTGAATAAGTGAATATCTTTAACAAATGTAGTCTATTCACACTTCTCCCTTGCAAGATTAGCATATGATGTCTCCATCATCATTATAGTTGAGCAAGTGGAATAAGAAAACAATCAACATGGCCAGTTCACTTGATGGTGAGCGCATGGAAAAGTGTGAAGCATGTTGATGAGAATGGTCATAAATAAGAAGATTTCTCTTCTTGAAGATAAAGCGCGCGAACGCGTACACTTTTCTTTTCTTTAGAGAACGAGGTTTGAATGAAGTATTCAAGCGTCATAATCTCTCTCTTTCAATCTCTTTCGGCAAAACATGTAATCAACCCATTATCATTCGATGGGCTCTTTGTTGTGACGGTGATGGAAAAACCCAATATGATGAATTTGACCTTGAAGTAAACTAACCCGAACTCGTGACTTAAACTTGCACATATGTAACAAAGAGCGGTGCTGAGAATTCATGCCCATTTGAATCTCTAAGTACTCTATACTCTTCAACCAACCAACCATCAAGTAATAGACGTACATCACCTCTTGAAACTCCACAATTCAATGTGACGCTGAGCACTACAACGTACCTCATTAAAGTGATAGTTATTTTGAGGTGGTAAGAGCCCAATTCCCCCAAGTGGTAAAAGAAAAAGTAAAAGACACCCAACCATAACTAGATTTCCAAGTCTTCGTTTTTTGATAATAAGCTCGAACAAGGATCTTGAAGAATCTTCATCCAACCATCCCGATACCTTGGATACTAAGTACACTTGCGTGATATTTCACTTCAACCTTAAATAAATAATAGTGGATTAACGCCGTTGTCACATCTTACGGTTAAAAGCTCAACTCTAGCCTCCTTTGGCGTTTAAGTGAACTCGATAATGGTTTCATCCCGACCATGGTTTAATGAGCATAAACCCGTAAAACTTTGAAGTAACCAAACCGCCATGGCGAATATCCAAACACACATCCAATTCATGAAGTACACCTTTTATCCTTCTTGAGCGAAACTATAGCACCAACATCAAATGATATCACGAAATACACTTTCCTTTCTCCGGGATGGTTCCATCATTACGGATTTTCTAACTCTATGGTTTAAAGCGAGAAATAGTTTCTTTCGGGATTTTACAAGAACCAAGAATAAACCGTAATATAGATCCGGAAATGCACCTTACTATTATCAGGATGTTTCCATTGTTATAGGATTTTACAAGTCTATGATTTAAACCGAGAAATAGGTTCTTTCGCGGGATTTTACAAAATAAAGACAAAACCGTAAACAATGTCAGCTTGAATATGTTATGACAACTTTGGTTTCAGTGAATATCAGCGGTTCATTATCCAAGATCATCAACATCATCAACCATCCAATAAATACTCTGGTAAACACATCATTTACACATTCTGTCGGCTATAGCGGTGACAACATGGTGAAGTAAACCCGATATGCCAAAATTGATCATGAAGTAAACTTCCCAGTTAGTTACCTAAGCATACTAATCCTCGTGAAAAGAAACGGTGTACCCAAAGTACAAAACCTCTTGGCGTATCCTCAATTGCGTGAGACACGAAGTGATAGTTACGTTGTGGGTTAAGTGAGAAAGAATCACAACCGTAACTAAATAGCCAAGTCTTTATCACACTCTGTAAATGCCCAAACAAGTCATCTTGGCGAAAAGGTAGAAAGAAAGAAGGCGAAATAAGTAAACTTGCTAAAAAACTCACTTCAAATCCAAATAAAAATACCGTACAACAACTCCATGATCAACTTTGTACAAACATCAATTCAAGCCGAGACATAATATACTCCGTGAAATGCATAAACCAAAGTACCCATCTCACAACATAACGACTCTTATCACAAAATTTCATCAACAAATCTCATTTTATCCAAGTCTCGTATAATCCAAATCCAAACTTCCCACATTCAATTTCAAGTCCGGACCAAATCCAATTGTAGAAAATCCGTCAATGGTTCAATGACTCATGAAAAATAATACCCGATCCATATCCGTTAATCAAGCAAATTAGATATAATACCCATCCGATTAACGACTCATGTCAACATATAAGCTCACATCAATCAATTAGCACAAATGAGTTAATATATATTATCCAATAAACTTACGGATTAGTATTTATCAAGAAAATACACCTTGGCCCATGTTTCAACTACTTAATACCCAATCCTTTAGCCCATTTCGAGATCAAATCCAGTTTTCATGAGGTCCAGTTTAATGACTTCACCCGATCCACATCATCTTTCCAAGCCCATATTCAAAACTGGTTTAATGATAGACACAATCCCTAAAATTCAGGTTATAAAAGAGTGGTATCCTAAGTATTAGGTCATTACCCCGCTAACCCTAAACACATTACAGATAATATCCGCCTCCCACCACTAACTGGTTCTCTCCCCAAACCAAAGCGATATCATCACAAATCTCAATCACTTCTATTCCTCATCATATCCGAACATATGCATCAAGTGCAAGAGGAAGAAACTCATACCCACTAAAAATATCACAAGAATAATCCGCCCCTATCATCCAAGGACTCTCCATCACGGATCCAAAAATAATTCTATCACATAACAATTATCGGTAACACTTTTCATTCAATCATTAAACACCACATCTCATCATTCCTTGTTACTAATCATTTATCCATTGTTGCCACGGGGATGGTATAGGGACGAGGTTCGACATAGCCAGGGGATGGTTAAGGTATGAAACGCCTTTAGTAACAACACACGGCATCATTCGGTAGGTTTGATATATTCCTTTGAACTTATCCAAAAGCATGATTTTAACAAATTTGTTAAAATCGGTCTTTCTTTGGAAATAAAGGAAGTTAAACTTCAACAAGATCTTATGAATATTTACGTTTAGGATGTTTAAGGATTTGCATTTGTACCAATCGAATAAAAAGAAAAATAAACAGTTTGTTTTTTTTCTTTAATGATTCGAAAATAAAAAATTGAAGCCTTTGCTTCACAAAGATCGATGATGGTGATATGTTCAACAAATAATCTTGTAACCGATTGCAAGCACCTTTTGAACACACTGAGATCTTGAATTCTTTACATTAATTGGATCTGTGATGTATATCGTGGATAACGGCCCTTGTTGGTCATGATGTCTTGATAAACGAGCAAACTGAGATCTTGTTTTTATTAAATGTTTATGATTCTTGTTATGAGTTAAGGTTGAATCAAGTCTTGGAGATGGATTAAGGTTATGGAATGATGAAGTTTTGGTATAATAGCCTGAGGTTGTGAGTCTAGTTGTGGTGTATGGTATAGTGTTCGTGGTCATGACAGTCAAATCTTCTTCTTCCTTTCTTTCTTTTTTTCAGTTCAAGTCGCTACTTATGCTATACTAGTCAAGTCGCTATACATAGTTTTTCAACACAACTCGCTAAGCCTTTTTTTTTGGGTAAAGGGGAGTAATCCTGCACCCTGGTAAAATATTATTAACCAAAACGTTTAAGTACAAAGGGCGAGGGTGAATTCCCTCGCCTCAGTCCCTTAGGACACTTACAGACACTCATATAAGCGTGACAAACCACACTTATAACAAACATTGAACATCAAACTACAACGACTATAAAAAAACAAATAAAAATACTTGAATCTTCAAATCGTCGTAGTAGTCCAAACTTCCAGCATCAACCAATCACATACAAACCCGCAACACCTAGATAACATGTGAGAAAATATCGCCTTGCACTACGGATTGCACATCAAAGCATAGGGAATAAAAACCCTAACTTCCACATAGCGAACCAATCAACCCAATAAAATAACAATTCTGCCCGAATACAAAGGATCAAAAGGTACTACAAACATGCTTGACAAACACCATCAAGCAACGATCACTATGGACAAATTCAATATGTCATACACACCCTCAAGCAACCAAGAAGGTCAGCGCGACAATTACGAACAGCCATAGACTAACAATGGGGTTAAAACCCTCACCAACCATAGACAATCACTATGACATGATTCTAAATACTATTAGGCAGCCAAATAAGATCAAAGTGCAAACCTTAGGTATTACAACCTGCCATAGACAACCACAAGAGTTCTTCAAACCCTAACATACACCACCATGATCAATTCTGTAGCATCAAAACAATAATAGACTGAAGCATCATGCAGAACCGACCAGCCATAGAGTTTTGAATAAGAACCTTAGAAACTTAACCTCCATTAACGATCATCTACTACTTGAAAAAACCAAGATAACGATCCACATCAGAATCAAAGTAGCAGCAGGCACGATCAATAGGGTTATACCAAACCCTAACTTACAACATTAAACTTCCATCTCTCTTAACACACGAACATATTCATAGAACATCAGCGTCGAACAACCAGTCAAAAGACAAACCCCAGAATAGGTAAACACAGATCTGGAGTAGATCACGAACCAACAAATAAAAAGAAACCTAACCCTAACAGGGTTTTGTTTATCGTTAAGCATAATTCACCCCAAACAATCGACCAAAGATACACCTAAAAAAGGTTTAATCGTTGAAAGAACAGGTCCAATCAAATCGTACCAGAAAATATGATAAACCGACATAACAGCTGGCACCAATCATAAGAAACCAATGAAACCCTAAAAAATGACCGCCATAATAAGCTAGGGTTTCGTCAATGAAACAATAAAGGATAATCCAACCCTAAATAAAGATCGATGACATTAAAAAACGTCCAGAGAAGACGAATTAAAACAAAATCGATTGAATTAAGGATATTAAGGGTTAAGAAAAGCCTCCAGCCGCCACATCTTGACTGTAAACCAAAATAACACGATCGTATTGCATACCCAATAACAGGTTAGAGGGTAGAGAGGACGAGAGTGTAATTGTTTTTGGCCGGAAAAGGATGAGGATGTGGCGGCCGGAAATCACCAGAGAGAGAGAGAATTTTTTAGGGTTTTTGGCCGGAAATGGATTTTGTGATAGTCGCTAAGCCTTTTTAAACCACACAAGTCGCTATTGACTCAATAGTCAATAGTCGCTACATTCATTTGACATTTAACAACTCACTAAGTGAATAACAAGTCGCTACCCAAAGTAAATAACAAGTCGCTAAGTCATTTTCATTCACAAGTCGCTAACTTTTTATGTCAAGTCGCTATCAAGAACCTTGATGACCATTTTTTCGACCATCTTCAAAAACCCATAAAGATATTAAAAGATGCATCCTTTTTTACTCATTTTGACCTCTGTAATGACCCAATGACCACTTATCATAACAGTTTTGGTACAAAGCCACAAGAATATTAGTTACAAGACTGCTGTTTGGACAATACTAGATTAATGAACTTAGACACAAAACAGAGGTAACTTTTGTAGAGACTGTTGGACAATGACCAAATACAGATATTGTTACCCAAGGACACATAAAACATCAAATACTGTTGGACAATGACCAAATACAGATGACTTTACATACCAAAAGGACACATAAAAATCAGTTAAAAGCTATTTTACCAAAACAAACGGAAACAAATTTATTCGACCATAAAACATGTAAAAAGTTTTTAACAAGGTACAAAGACCACAATAAATCAACACAACACAATAACCTTGGCTCGGTACCATTTGTAGGATCGTAATATTTATTGTGTTGATGATTCGAATGGTCTTGGATGATCAAAATACATGTTTGCCATTAGAGAGAAAGTAGATGAGAGGAGTTTCTTGTTAGAGACTTGGTTCAACAAAATGCAAGGTTAGATTGAGAAGCACCACCCTTCCATGGATGGAAGGGGTATTTATAGTTACAAGATATGTCCTCCTAACAGATTGTGGATCGGAGCATACTGAGAGTAAAGACCCGTCCTTCCTCCACGGTGCTACACTAAACTAAACTACGCTACAAAATAACTAATTAACTACTGAATAACATAAATAACGACACGTCTACGAGCTAACTTATGCTAGACCATAATTAGGGTGACCGACACTTTAACATGGAATTTCCAATTCTTAACATGATTTATAAATGGAACACATATGTGATTTATGATATGTCCTAATGTAGATTTAGTGAAGCAGGAACGTTGAACTTGCTTGTGTGCCTTACTGTTACGCACACACATTTGAGGTACATATATTCTGGCCTTACCTCTTAAGGTTTCTCATGATTCGTACACATCTTTTTGATATTAGCTTGATTATATTGTGACAAATCGTAATTTCAGGTCATTTTACAAACTTTAAAATTTTTACTATCCATCTCGGGAATTTACTATTCATCGGTTACTATTCATCATTTTTGAAGTCGATTTGGTATTTTGAGAGGTTATTTCAAAATTTTACTATTCACGAAACACTATTCACTCTCGGAGAAAATCACTATTCATGATTCACTATTCATCATTTTTCGTAAACTAGGTTTCTTAGTATCAAATCAGCGTAACCGTAAGGGTTAAGTCATGATTCATGAAACATCATTGAGGACACTTCATATAGATTAGAGTTAGTCTACATATCATCGATAACATCATTTCATATTAGTTCATGCATGGGTTTGCATATTTCGATGCGTAAATTTTTCTATTAAATAAACATTATCGCATACGATCATTTATTTTGAAAAATTGATCCGACGCTCAAACAATTGTCTGATATATTTTTATACTCATTTTAAAACTATAAAAATTATATTATTAGTTTACCCGATGATTTGAATTTATTTTGTATATATATTGTTATATATATATATATTCACGACGGTTTACGAAATTTCTATACGATAATTATTTATTCACTCAATACTTGTGAGAAATGCATTTTTATAATTTTTATGACTTCAATATATTTTATTTTGTTCCGCTAAAATCGATTTCTAGCTAACGCTATACTAAATAATTAATTACATGTACAAAATATAGTATATACATAACTTATATATATATTTTATAACAAATTCACCAAAGTCTTTCTTTTTTTCCCCTTGTCGACACCCCACCCTTAGTCATCATAAGTGACTAGCTTAATTTTCCACACATAATACCAATATACCCCTTTTTCTAGATATTTTTGTATATACCTTAATTCTTAAGTAAAAATAAACATACAAAGATTTTATTTACAAGTAAAGAAGCAAGAACTATCTCATCCTCTCCTTCATGTGGATCGGCCAAATCAAAAAGGAAGAAGAAACATAAGATTTTTCAAGGATCAAGTGATTATACAAACACTAGTATACTTCTCTTTTAGGTTTTGAAATAAAAACTAAGAAGTATTTAGGAACCTAGTTACTTAAACCTCATCATACAACTAGTAAGTGTTCTAAATATTTTTACTACTCTTTCAAAATCATATTTGATCTATTTTTATCATCCTAGTACAAAAACATGCAAGTATCATATGTATTTATACCACTTTTACTTGTTTTTATTTCATATTACAAGTTTTAATCATCCTATAATTATTCCCATGAGACCTATCATTGTTGATGAAGTTTAGGAACCCATGACACCCTAAGAAGGTGTATGGTAGGTTTAGAATAGTTTTGGTGTTGTTTGGAAAGGGTTAGAACAAGTATTACACTAGAAAAATCATTTTCGACAACACAAGATTGAGGTCTGTTCGTTTTTACAAAATCTGGAAATTTTGACAGGTCATGGAATATTTTGGTTTATCTTTTCAGAAAATAGACTTTAGAACAAAACCGTGGTCGCTTGAATGGATTAAAACGGGTTTATAACGAAGAAGATACGCTATTTTCAAGTTTAACGACGAAAACTAATTTTTCTGAGAAATACAAGCTGTTTAAGCATTATCTA
The DNA here is from genome assembly GCA_022545495.1 of Chrysanthemum lavandulifolium. NCBI lineage: Eukaryota > Viridiplantae > Streptophyta > Magnoliopsida > Asterales > Asteraceae > Chrysanthemum > Chrysanthemum lavandulifolium. The sequence goes on from CM040243.1 coordinate 182,344,395, forward strand.
AATGAGTCGATTTATCAAAAATATATTAGTATACATTAACACGAAACTAAGGATATATAAAACATAGAAAACGGATTTATAACGACTAAGTTACACGCGTTTTAAATATGGCTATCGTAACTATTTTTCACAAGTAATAACACTTATATATTTTCTACTATACCAAAATGGTTATCGCAAGTGACCATGTTTGGAGCCATTTTTCATATCGACAGAATCCTTTTGAGAAAACGATGTCCACAAGTAAAAGTGAGTTCACCTAGCCTATTTTCCAAAATGTTCAATTGTTCGTCAAATGACGTTATAACGAATAATATACGATCACTCAAACTTCGCCGAAAACTAACCTTAAACAATATTTTTAGTCCGACTACCCTACTTCATCTATATTTTTCTCTATGGTCGAGACTTCTATGATCAAAAGTTAAAGTCTAAGATTTTTAGATATCGCTTCAAGCATTCCAAAACCATTGAGTTTGTTTTCTAACACTCAATATTCATCGAGTTACAACTAGCTTTACGAGCCTACTTAGCTATTTTCATAACTTGCCAAAGTATATTGTTTTGCGACGAAAAGCTATAATTTCTTGATAAATCACTAAACGACTATCGTAGGATGTTGTTTCAACGTAAATACTTGTAAAGTATTTTATAACATGACGAGATGTCATAAACATATATTTCGACGATAAACTTCATTTTCAAAAATGTGCAAGTGGTATGGATATCATATGAGTTTGCATGCATAAGATTATATCATGACTTATATTAGATCATATCATTCATAATAGGTTGCAGTTAGAGATTGCACCTCATTTCAGTGTATCCACTCTTGTCATCATAAACATTGCGTCAGGTGAGTTCATAGCCCCACTTTTTATTACTTAATTGTTTTACAAACTCTTGGGGTCGATACATGCGATTTTTAATCGAACACAAATGCTTTGAACTGTACGTTACATCCAAATGCTTTATTGTCACTAAGTATTCTATTGCCATGTTTGAAGTCCCTACATCATGCACCATTAGTCACTTGCAGTGGCGAATATTGTGAATAGACCTATTGGAATTAACACTCCCGTTCTTATTGACCCGGTTAGGGAAATCGAGCGCACTATATTTGAATCAATAAGGTAAATTGGCAAGTTTACCTACTAGGTCTTGATAAAACGATTTTACCAATTTCTATTGGTATGAGGTTTACGCTTTGGTTGTCATGAACTTAGTGAAATAAATGTTGTTTTGTTTTCAACGATGTGTGTGAAACAACGTAACTCACACTACGAATATTGTGTTCAAACGAATTAATTAAACCTATGGATATCATCATGGAGTCGCTGAGTTGACGCGTCTCACATATATTTTATGCACTTAACTATCGTTTGATTGTAACAAACTCATTTTGGTACTTTGGAAATCTTTTGGGACCTATACTTTGTAAACTCTCATTATTTTACTCAATCAAACGATGTATTTTCCAAACGACACTTTAGGTCGTTCAATATAACTCAGAATGTGATGCTATGGCGACATCCCTAGAATTCCATTACTGCAAAATGTATTTTGGGATGTGACATGATTGGCATCGAGCAAGAGTTATAGAGAACTAGGTTGTATCATTGACCCTAGACTATAACTACATCATCATAGCCACTCATCATTTCATCATAAGTGCATATTCACTATGCATGCGGTTTCGTACGTTCATTTTGCGAGTTATTTACTTTCATTTCAAATCGATTGTCACATAGATGTCTTCAGATACCCATTGCATTATCCTTTCTTCAAACTCCAACGTGGAGAATGCCTTGTCATTCCCTATCACAATTTTAACATCAGTTGACTCATCACCGATAACATCGAATGCCGAGACAAAACCTTCAAGGAGGGTGAAGTCACTCTCACTCCTCTGTTTCACCACCAACATGTTGAGTTTCAGACATTAAGTCACTAAACCATCATACATTTGAAGCACTTACGACATCTCATAACCCATATCCTAGGAATTCGTTAACCATTTTGAAAAATAACCTCAAATTTATCACCTCCTATCACATCTCTTTAGAGCGCTTATTCTTAACATAGGACTTTGCTACGTCTCACCTTTCCTCTTATTTTGAAGAGTTATGGCGCCGAAGAAAGCTGCACCAGAAATGACACAAGCTGCTATCCAAAAGTATGTAAAGGATAGTATAGCCGAGGCACTAAGGAAAGAACGAGCAACAGCGATAATTCTTTGCTGCCGAGGCGGCTGCTAAAGCTACCGGACTTGTTAATCTTTCAGGTCATGGCTTCTTGAAGCTACCGGACTTGCTCTTTGTGTGGGGCCGCAGGAGGTCTGGAGTTCAAATTGTACATACAAGGAATTTAAGGCGGTGATCCCACAAAGTTTAAAGCACGGAAGGAGCCACTTTGCTATAGTCCATTGGTTTGAGAAGATGGAGTTCATGATTTCTTCCATGCAATTGCCCGGATGACGCAAGGTGAAGTTCGCTACTAATGCGCTCTTAGATGGGGCAATGTCATGGTGGAATTCAGATGCTGACCTATTGGTATGGAAAATGCTTACAAGCTCACATGGGATCAATTCAAGAGGTTGTTGATTAAGAAGTATTGTTCACGCACGGAGGTGAATAAATTAGAAACAGAATTTTATGAGTTAGTAACTATTGGTTATGACATAGAGACCTACATCAGGAGGTTTCAAGAGTTGGCTGCACTATGTCCATCGATGGTTTCGGACAATGAGAAATTACTGGAAAACTTCATTGGAGGACTTCCACAATGTATTCAAGGAGATGTAACTTCTTCCGATCCACAAACGATTGAAGAGACTATCAGGATGACTCAAAAACTCATGGCTCAAGTTGTGAAAAGGGAAAACATTATCAACAACAACCGCAACAACAACAACAACAACAACAACAACCACCACCAAACTAACCACAACAAAAGGAAATGGGAAAATGACCAGGGAGGTTATAATAATAATAACCAAAACCGTAACACTAACCATCATCAACAACAGAATAGAAGACAAGAAGCTGCAATGGTTTATGTTGTTGCACCAATAGAAGGCAGTGGTTATGCTAGAACCCACCCACTATGTAATCGATGTAAGTTTCATCACTCAGGTCCTTGCCCCGCCAAGTGCCACAAATGCCAAAAATCAGGACACCTCGCCAGGGATTGTAGATGTAAGGCCATAGTCACATGTTTCGGATGTGGGGAGCAAGGAAACTATCGGAACCAATGTCCCCGAAACCAAGGTCAACAAGTAGAAGGTGCTCATGGGAAAGCATATATGTTAGAAGGAGAAGAAGCTCACTAAGGTATCAACAACGCGGAAGAGTGAAGAAGTTTAGAAATTAACAGTCTTATTTCCCTATGCACTATGTCGTACTAAGTTTATGTCTTCCATAGTATTCGGATCTTAAAGACTTAAGACTATTTACTGTTTAATAAACCACTCATTGTGTAATATTCTCATCTATCGTACTTTATTTTCCTTCCGATTTGTTATCACATACAAAAGTTTTTACTTCCTTTTACTTTAACTGCCATTTGAACGACATAGTTTAAATCTCTTTAAACATTGAGAGTTATAACAACTAAACCGAACGTCACATTATCGTTCCTTAATTATACATAGCCTAGCTAACTATGTCTAATTCTGGAGGAATCATGTTATATTGGGAGCAGTTATTTATAAATCTTAGTGCAAGCAAAATTTTCACATATTCATAAAAGTCAAAGTGATACTCATGGGAGATTCTTTCAATATTTTCTCTATCGCGATGTTTATACACTCTTAATCATAGATAGCCGTAACGACACTTCTTCATGTCTTCTCTTCTCGATATTCATCACAAACCCTAAACCTGAGAGACCAACATGAACTGAATTCAGGGACTGAATTCCTTTTTAAGTGGGCGAATGTGACAAATCGTAATTTCAGGTCACTTTACAAACTTAAAAATTTTTACTATGCATCTCGGGAATTTACTATTCATCGGTTACTATTCATCATTTTACTATTCATCATTTTTGAAGTCGATTTGATATTTTGAAATGTTATTTCAAAATTTTACTATTCACGAAACACTATTCATTCCGGAGAAAATCACTATTCATGATTCACTATTCATCATTTTTCGTAAACTAGGTTTAGAGTATCAAATTCAGCGTGTAGTAAGGGTTAAGTCGCAATTCATGAAACATTATTGAGGACACCTCAAATAGACTAGAGTTAGTCTACATATCATCAGTAACATCATTTCATATTAGTTCATGCATGGGTTTGCATATTTCAGTAACGTATATTTTTCTATTCAATAAACACTATCGCAGATCATTTATTTTGAATAATTGATCCGACGCTTCCGACAATTGTCCTGATATATTTTTATACTCTTTTTAAAACTATAAAAATTATATTATTAGTTTACCCGATGATTTGGATTTATTTTGTATATATATTGTTATATATATATATATATATATATATATATATATATATATATATATATATATATATATATATATATATATATATTCACTATGGTTTAAAATTTCTATACGATAATTATTTGTTCACTCAATACTTGTGAAATACATTTTTATAATTTTTATGACTTCAATATATTTTATTTTGTTCCGCTAAAATCGATTTCTAGCTAACGCTACACTAAATAATTAATTACATGTACAAAATATACTATATACATAACTTATATATACATTTTATAACAAATTCACCAAAGTCTTTGTTTTTTTTCCCCTTGTCGACACCCCACCCTTAGTCATCATAAGTGACTAGCTTAATTTTCCACACATAATACCAATATACCCCTTTTTCTAGATATTTATGTATATATCTTAATTCTTAAGTAAAAATAAACATACAAAGATTTTATTTACAAGTAAAGAAGCAAGAACTCTCTCATCCTCTCCTTCATGCGGATCGGCCAAATCAAAAAGAAAGAAGAAACATAAGATTTTTCAAGTATTAAGTGATTATACAAACACTAGTATACTTCTCTTTAGGTTTTGAAATAAAAACTAAGAAGTATTTAGGAACCTAGTTACTTAAACCTCATCATACAACTAGTAAGTGTTCTAAATATTTTTACTACTCTTTCATAATCATATTTGATCTATTTTTATCATCCTAGTACAAAAACATGCGAGTATCATATGTATTTATACCACTTTTACTTGTTTGTATTTCATATTACAAGTTTTAATCATCCTATAATTATTCCTATGAGACCTATCATTGTTGATGAAGTTTAGAACCCATGACACCCTAAGAAGGTGTATGGTATGTTTAGAATAGTTTTGGTGTTGTTTGGAAAGGGTTAGAACAAGTATTACACTAGAAAAATCATTTTCGACAACACAAGATTGAGGTCTGTTCGTTTTTACAAAATCTGGAAATTTCGACAGGTTATGGAATATTTTGGTTTATATTTTCAGAAAATAGACTTTAAAACGAAACCGTGGTCGCTTGAATGGATTAAAACGGGTTTATAACGAAGAAGATACGCTATTTTCAAGTTTAACGACAAAAACTAATTTTTCTGAAAAATACAAGCTGTTTAAGCGTTATCTAAATGAGTCGATTTATCAAAAATATATTAGTATACATTAACACGAAACTAAGGATATATAAAACGTAGAAAACGGATTTATAACGACTAAGTTACACGCGTTTTAAATATGGCTATCGTAACTATTTTTCAAAAGTAATAACACTTATATATTTTCTACTAGACCAAAATGGTTATCGCAAGTGACCATGTTTGGAGCCATTTTTCATATCGATAGAATACTTTTGAGAAAACGATTTCTACAAGTAAAAGTGAGTTCACCTAGCCTATTTTCCAAAATGTTCAACTGTTCGTCAAATGAAGTTATAACGAATAATATACGATCCCTCAAACTTTGCCGAAAACTAACCTTAAACAATATTTGTAGTCCGACTACCCTACTTCATCTATATTTTTCTCTATGGTCGAGACTTCTATGATCAAAAGTTAAAGTCTAAGATTTTTAGATATCGCTTCAAGCATTCCAAAACCATAGAGTTTGTTTTCTAACACTCAATATTTTTTTTGGGTAAAAGGGTTAATTCACCCCGGTAAAATTCATTAAACCAAAAATCGTTGAAGTACATAGGATGAGGGTCGACTTCCCTCATCTCAGTCCCTTAGGACACTTACAGACTCACATATAAGAATGACAAGACATTCTTATAACTTACCACTAACCACTATATAAGGTGACAAACCACTCTTATAACATCTAATAGAGCATAAACTACTAGCGCCAAATAGAAATAAATAAATAAACCGCTATTCAAGTAGACACTTGATTCTTCAAAAGGCACCGTAGAACTCTAACTTCCAATTAGCCAACCCTCGAGGACAATTGTGTCCAAGAATCTGATTGACCTTCCAAGCATCTTCATTGTCCCACCATGACACAATCTGTAACCCACATGTTGCTTAATGAATGCAACCCATAGAGAACAAACCTGTCATAGCCAAAACAAACTAAACAGCTACTATCCATCATCATTAGGCATACAAGGACATGACCATCTGAATAGAAGCACATAACAATAGGGTTATGACCTTAACTTCCAAGTAACAAAGACACATGACGGTAAATAAATCAACGATCCAACCGGACCATCGAATAGAGGCGAAAATCATCATATGAGAGTATGAGCGATACGTTTTGAACAAGAGTACCTTCAAACTTAACTTCCGTCGGCGACTACACCTTGATAAAGTAACGATCAACCGAGTAGCACTTAACATAACCATGACGTGATTTGGTAGGCCATAAATCTGCTTAAATGCATAGAGATTGAATACAAACCATTGACACTGACCAGCCATAGACAAACAAGGGTTATACCAACCCTACCATTCAATACCACGACCCGGTTGCAAGGCTTCCAATACTACCAAGACTTCCAAGAAGAAAAGTAATGGTTCATTACGTGAGCCACTAGTCGCAATAAACAAACCAAGAGGGCTATTTGAACCCTAACTTAAAATAACCAACATCACGATCTGCTGAGTAAAGAAGAGGACATGATATTCTCAACCGGATCGATCAAACAAACATCTCTCCCACACATAACCCACTTACAAATCATACTAGCTCCATGAAAGGAACGACAGGCGAGAATAACCACCCAAATCGGATAAACATGCAACGAAACAAACAGATCCATCATCACATACCATTCATAATAATCGAAACCCTAATTAGGGTTTCTTAGACCATAACGAGCAGCAAATCATCTACCACATCATGACTCTAAGATAATATAATAAGCAACATGATGGATAGATCAAACCAAATAAAAACCGAACCCTAAAAATCGATAATCCAAAAAGAAAATCGATCGCAATAAGTTTGTAGGGTTTCGGTAATAAAAGCGATCAATGATATGTGATATATACGAATAATCGACCCTATAAATAGGGTATCCTTGATCACCAAACCGCCAAGGATAAGAACAATAACGATTAAAAACCCTAACGAATAAAGAGTGACCCACATCGATCCCAACGATTGAAAGTGTTTAGGGTTTCAATCAAGATAAATAGGCGTAAACTGTTAAGAATATATAGAAAAAACGTTTACCAACCACCCTTATAAAACATCAAACCCAAAACGTATTGCATACCCTACAAGAGGGTAGAGAGACTTGAGTCATGAATTTGGCGGAAAAGGAGTAAGGGTAGCGGCCGGATTTCCCCAAGGGGAGAGAGAATTTTTCTTATCTAACACTCAATATTCATCGAGTTACAACTAGATTTACGAGCCTACTTAGCCATTTTCATAACTTGCCAAAGTATATTGTCTTGCGACGAAAAGCTATAATTTCTTGATAAATCACTAAACGATTATCGTAGGATGTTGTTTCAACGTAAATACTTGTAAAGTGTTTTATAACATGACGAGATGTTATAAACATATATTTCGACGATAAACTTCATTTTCAAAAAGACATATGCTATCATTGATTATCTTTGCTACACGATTTTATTAATCGTTTATGGGTTTTGCTGGTTTGTATTGATCGTCTATATTACATGGTTTTATCTTTTATCGATCTTCTTGCTGGTGATCGTGGCATGTTCCTGGTTGTAATTCCAGTCGATTTGTTTTACATAGATCGATTACATTGTACATGGTGCGTTCTGATTTTTGGTGCGCTTATTGCAAACGAAACCCTAATTTTAGGGTTTCGTTACCTATTTGGCTGGAATTCGATGGTTGTATTGAATGTCAACCTTGGCAAGGGGTTGTGGTTTTTGGCATGATGGTGCGTGTGATGCTGGTCCTGGGCGTGTGTTTGTGCCACTATTGATGTTTTAAGGATTTAAGTGGGTTTAAGAGAGATGTAAATCAAGTTTGATGGTATTCTTGTTCAAAAACCTATCCTTCCTTCACTTACCTGTGTTTGATTCATTATGTTGCTGGTTTTGTGATTGAAGTTTACATATTACGATTTGACTTGTAAGATTGGTTTGGCTTATTTGTTTGGTTCGTAATATGCTGAGTGGGAGTTAGGGTTAAACCCTATGAATGTAGCAACCTTGGTTCGATTTCTGCTCCTTTTTTGCTGTGATTTGTTCTTGATATGGATGGAGTATTGTACGGATCATATGGTGGGCGATAAGTTAGGATTCATTCGTCCTATGTTAGTCTATGGCGATTCTTTGCATATTGGTCATTTGATTATGTCAAGTCTTTGCTAGACTGCTATTGTGGATGTCGTTGGTTTTATACGTGTTTGTTGGTTATTCTTATTGGTGTTGGTTTTGCATCTCAACATACACCTTTGGAGCGAGTTTTGAGCTCATTGCTCTATCCATGGTTTTGAGTCCTCACCAACCGTTGTGTGAAACTTGTGAACTGTACTTTAATTTGAGGACCATGATATTGTATATTTGGACGTATTTGGAAGTTTGGAATACTATGGTGATTTGAAGACTCAGTATTTCTACTTGAAGTGCATTATTTTTATTCTTTTTATCGTTGTAGTCGATGTTTGTTATAAGTGTGGTCACGTCACTTATATTGTAAGTTATAGGAATGATGTTGCATTCCTATAGGAAGTCTGTAAGTGTCCTAAGGGAGTGAGATGAGGACTCACCTCATCCTTTGTACTTCCTTGTTTTGGCGTAATATATTTTCTGGGGGTGAATTAACCCTTTACCAAAAAAGAAACTTCATTTAAAAATGTACAAGTGGTATGGATATCATATGAGTTTGCATGCATAACATTATATCATGA